>VXAB01010426.1:100133-208242 GCA_013399175.1 Odontophorus gujanensis | reverse complement strand
TATATTATTATTATATATTGTAAATGATTTCCAAATATTCAAGATATGTATTTGACCTTGATGGCAAAATGAAAGTGTTGCATACATGCATACATACATGTGTGTGGGAGAATCTGAATGACCTTCTTGATATAATTCAATACGAAAAGCAGGAACTACTTTCCAAGATTTAAAGAAGTCTTCTTAAATTTCCTTTTAGTATTTTAACTTTCTGAGCAATCATCCCAGCCTTGTCTATATCAAATATAAGGAGAACTGCCAGCAATTTTTTTTTAATTTGAAAGCATGCTGCCTAAATTTGTCTCAGGAATGTTCCAGCATTTACCTGTATCCACTGTCACAGGTGTATGATACAGAGGAAAGGTAGGTTGTGCCACTGAGTGTGTATTTTCCATTGCTAATATCCTGCGGGCTAGGGCATGTCACCATTTCACAGGAGGGGGGAGGATGGTTCCAAACACCACTAGCAAGGCACAGAATTTCTTTTTCACCCACTATGTTGTACCCATCTTTGCATCTGTATGAGAAAAAGAGTTGCTATCAAACACAGTCTTTTATGAACTTTTATGGCCTGTAGTTGGCCACCCCTCTCCTGCCTTCATTGCTTATTTACCATCTTTCTCTACAGGGCACAGAAAATCAGCACGCAAGTAAAACATTCAGCTTTGCTAGTGAACAGCCACAGTTATAACCAAGTATCTTTTAATTACTTAAACCCCAACTTGCTCTTATCCATCTATTTCAAACAGTTTCTGAATTCTGAAGTGCTCTGATTCTTTTTGCCAGATGCTCAATTAATTATTAACATGAGTCCTACCTGTAGATCACCTTATTGCGGTATGTAAAATTTGAGCCCCATATGGCACTGTTCTCTGGAATAACAGGACGACCACAGGATATAGCTTTAAAAAGACAGGATCACAAGAGAAGTTGATGCAGACAAATAAAAAAGAACAGAAAACCAGAATTTTATTTATTTTCCCTAAATAGGTTTGAAGAGAATCCCCTGGAAAAACTGGGTTCTTGGATAAGCTGTGGCTGACACTTAGGGCTCTTTATTTGTATTCAACTTATGAAGAGAGCTGAGTAACTGGAAACAGGTAGATGGAACTGTCCTGTAAACCATACACTTTACCATCAAGAGAACTTCACCTCCTACTAAGGACAAAATCTTTTCTTTTTCCTTTGCCACCCTTTCCTTTTGCTCTGTTGCTCCACCTCGTTAGTTCTCATTTTCTAAATCAATTTCACAAATATGCCATGTATGTCTATGTGCACCAGCCTGTTGCTTCGTGTGCTGAAACACTGGTAAATACTTTTCAAGACATTACTTTCCCACACGTTGCTTGAAAACAGGAGGCTGGGTGGAATAGAAAGACATTTTTAAAGCTTACATTAAGAAAAAGGTAATGAGATGAACCTACACCTTTGATACTGTGGAGAATCTGCAGAAGTATCCCAGTGTGAATATGCAAACTGTCGGAGAAACTTCAGTTGGTGCTTACACCTCATAAGAAAATACAGACTTCAGTCTTGTGCCTCAAGGCTGCTAGAAAAATTTCATTACCTGTCATGGCCTCTAAACCACTAATCTTCCCCTTTTCACCTCTAAACTGATGCACGTTACGATCAGCATTCCCCCCAGGAACTACACCTTCACAATATGGTATTGAGTGGCTCCACTCTCCAGACTCCATGCATGTAAGTTTGCTCATTCCTGTCAGCTGAAACCCTTCTTCACAATAAAATGTTACTTGACTGCCAACACTGTATGTGTTCCCATACATAAGACCATTTGCTGGGTTTCCTGGATTTCGACACTTCACCGGTTCTGAGAAAGAAGAAATAAAACTATTAACAACATCACTAAAAAAGAGTTTAATGAAAAGTTTTAGGAAACATTCATGAGAATTTCCCAAAGCTAAGAAAACAGAACACATGGAAAACTCCCATAAGCCGGGTCTGCTGGCTTTTCCCTGCTCTTTCTGTTTAGTGACAGAAACTGAAGGCCTGTGCAAGTAAGCTGATCTTCATTAAGCACTGTTTCTAAGTGTAAGCACTCTGACTATTTGCATTCACTGTCAGAATCAAATAAATCTAGCAGTCACTTATTACTCTGTGAGCAAAAGCTCACTCCTGTGTGTCCAGTCTTCACTTAAAATCAGCTCAGTCACGTTTTATTCCAACCTATACCACATCTTTACTCAAAGCCACCCAGCTTAACGTTTTCATAGGCAACTCAACCCCTACTCAAATGCAAATATTTCTTCATTACACAGCTCTATTAAAAAAACTGGCACACTCTGCCATCCCAGCACACATGCTGCACATGCAGGAGGGCATGTCTTTTGTAATAAAATCCAAATGACAATTTTGTTAGTCGTGCTCTTCACAGCCTGGTTCAGGTCAAAGTGATTAGGAGCAGAGAGCAAGCTTGCTCTTGTATCTCCCTACAATCAATTATTGGCAGCTGTCTTCCTCAGCCAAAGGCAGTGGCCTATAGAGAATTCTGGAAGGCTAGCATAATGTTTTCCTTTGCCATACCTGTGCATTTTTTACCATCTCCTGTGTAAGGAGGGATGCAGGTGCAAACATAGGATCCATTCGTATTGAGACAGGATGCATGCTCATCACAGTCAGATCCAACAGCACATTCATCAACATCTACAATAAAGAAACATAAAATAGATGTCTTTAGGATGGTATTTGTAATACCCATTTGCTTCTAGTTTCTGTTTCACTGTTATGAGGAATCGCTTTCATTAGTTATAATTAAAAACTGTTTACTTCAACCACTGTTTTGATGCTTCAGTAAGAAGATTTGATTTTTAAATTAGTATTTATGTTTTCCAGGTTATTCACTGTAAAATATTGTAAAATGTGAGAACATTGAAGAAAAATTCCTGTTAATCTTCAAACAATACTTCCACAATAATATTTTGTTTCAAAGCAGTGAACTCACGTGCTGCTATTTACCAGTTTGGACAGACACTAAAAGGGATGGCTTTTGTGTCAAACACTCACCTGGAAATCCCTTACACCTCAAACTTCCCAAATGTTAAAACAGAGAACCTTAATCAGTGCGGGAAACAAATTCAACCATAAAACATCAGAAAAGTTCCATCTCTGCTGACAAGACTTACACTAGACTAGGAATGAGAGGTGTCTGCAGTTGACAGGAAAGTTAAAATGAGTTCAAAATACATCAGTTAATATAATTAACTATTTATTTATATGATAGCAGTGGCTAGAAATGCCAACTGATAACTTATGCTCCATGTCACTTGGTAATGTACAGCAAAAAAATCCCTGAGTCCAAATTAATTCCTATGAGATTTCTGACTGAACAGAAGTGTTCTTGATAAAACAATGAGTCATAAATTGCAAGGGGTGAATTTCAAAACATCTCATTGAAAAATAGTGGTGACAGGGATTAATCCTCCTAAAAGCCAGACTACTATGAGATAGAACAATTCTTCATTTCAGAATCTGTCTAGAGGATAGATGCTGATCCACTTCAGTCCACTTCAAGGCATAAAAAACAACAGAGTTAAAAAAACAAGATCTTCTGAATCAGTGAGTTAACTCCTCACTGCTGAAGGAGCCTGGCCAGCATGGAAGATTCTAACAATGCTATGAAAAGAAAGGGAGTTTCTCTCTGACAAGCAGAATGAAAATGATTCACTAAAATCAAAGCTGTTGCCAATTACACAATCATCAGGAGAATGAAAAGTTGAATGACTGCTCCTCCCATAGTTTCTTTTAAGACAGGGAAGATTGGAAGGACACTGAGTCACCCATAATACAGCAAAAGAATACCCTAGGGCATAGGTGTATGGCATATGTGACAGGGTTTGTTAGTGCCTGACTCGACAGTGAGTAAGAAAGGCAAAGGATGGACCAGGGTTTTAATTTATTTTTTCTAGTTTTCGTTTTCCACATTTATTCTCTTACAGGAAAGAGAAGACAAGCTGGAAGGTGAAGCACAGGGAATTTCCTTCCCAAATCACTCTTCCTACTGCAGAGATGTTGAATGATGTGGACAGCCTTACTGTGAGTCTGGTCATGTTAATGCCCTTGATTAAAGAGAGGAACAGACTGGATGATCTGTTCGGAGGTTCCTAAGAGTACCAAAGGATTAGATACTATAAAACAAGATGGATCCTGCACCGAAGAGAATTTTGGCAGAACCTTTGGCAGAATTTTGGCTGTTCTCTTGACTTTTGCTCATTTTGACTGAAAAAAACCCCCACACCTAAGTTTTATACCTACGTGTTTGGACAAAACAACCAGTCAAATCAAACAGAAACGTTGCCAGGTTATTACCCTGCAACTCATACTAGGCATGAGTGAGGCAGAAGCAATTTGAGTACAGCTTGTCAGTGTATTTCAGGAGGACCTGCTGGAGACATGATCTTACAAGAAGATACATCTGGCTCACTGCATGCAGCAGAGGGCTGGTCTGTCTCCTTTTCTGAGCCACTAAATCTACATCTGCTACATCAGATCCAGCTGACTAGGAAGGAAGCCAAGGTATGGCAACTACGTGAGCTGTGTCCATAACTGCACTCTCAGCCTTCTCAGTGCTGCAGCTGCTTCCTGACAGGCACAATGAGGAGCTGGGAAATGCAGAGGTCAGAAGCAGAGAATGCAAGGACTCCAAGACTAAAGGAATCTGAAAGAGAGATGATTGCTGGGAGTGCAATGCAGGCTTATTAGGTAGGGAGTACAGGGTAGGGTCCTGGACTTAGAACAGGTTTGAGAAAGAAAGGTAACAGAGTGGAGTCCTGGCTTGCCACAGTGCTGAACACAGGATTTCAAAAATGTGCATGTTTTGGAATGTGATTTCTCATATTCCACCTAGCTCTCACAATTTCACAATGAAACATCACCCAAACCCAAGAGCACAGGAGAAGTACAAGACTGCCAGTCCATGCAGCAGTATGTATGGCATGTCTCACCAAGGCACGATGGTGAAATGCTGCTCCAGCTCCCATTGTCCTTGCAGAACATCTCAAAGTCACCCAACAAATAGTAGCCAGTGTTGCACTGATAGGTAATGGTGCTGCCAGCAAAAAAGTCCTCAGCAGCATAACCACCATTTTCTAAAGGTGGAGGCACTCCACAGCTGATTCCTGCAATGTGTGTGAAAAGAGGGCACAGGTATTAGCAGAGCAGACACAAAATGACTTTAGAATAATTTCACATTGGAGCCACCGCCAGAGATGTTTTCTCTGGAACAACTCTGGAAACTCATCCACAAGAGGGCCCAGAATTTTTCTGGAGTAGCTGACTGAGTACAGGTCCAGCAGTGTCTTGTTTTGTGGGCACCTGTCAATCAGAGACTCTCCAGCCCCTGACATTCTGCTATCTTTGGAGGAGAAATCTGTGACTAAGATCCCAGTAGATGTCTTTCTGTCACAATTCCTTAGATGATTAATGATCCTTAATGGGTTTTAGGGAAAAACTAAGCTTGCATGGAAGTTCCTGTTATTTCCCCTTACTGAAAAACAAGCTCAGTGTTAGTGCAATTGAACAGTGCAAAATCAGCAGATAACTGCAAGGTCACAGTACTAAACTGAGATCACAGTGAGACTAGAACTTCTGACACGTAACCCTTAGCATCTCTTCTGCAGCAATTCCCCATACCTTTACAAGGATCAAGCAGTAAGTGTTTAAAGCCCATGGCACTGGAATTCTGGTAGCAGAAAAGGATCTCAGTCAGTAAAGGCAGTGATTACAATGAGCCTGATGCAGGCAGCAGAGGAGTCTTTACTACACTGCCCACTACAAAACGTGTTTTGTTTTTTCTTTTTTTAAATCAGGAAATAGCTATCTTCATCCTACTTTCACAAATCAAGCTCTTGGGGAACAGATTGAGAAAAGTCAGTGGGTGAACCTGGCACTCAGTCATTCAGCATACTTGTGGCAGGTCTGTTTGGAGCTATGTGATTATGTGGAAAACTGTCAGGCCCAATACAGAGAAATCAGACAACACTTCCAGAGTTCTGGCACTATGTCACTGTTAACACACCAAGAAAAAGCAAAGCTTTCTATGCCAGTGAAATTCTCTTCTACTGAAGAGGACTTGCTTCTGGGTAAATCCTCACAAACATGTGATTATTCAGGAAAAATAAGAGACTGATCCTGAATTTGGACTATGAACAATTGAATAAAGAAAACATGAAAACCAAATATACCCTAGATCAAGCTACTTTTAAGGTATTTTTAAAAAATGTGATGATTTATCACCAAATCTCTGATTAGTTTTGGGACCATGCATTAACCCACTTCTGGAGCTAATATGCTGTTCTGTTGAAAAGAAATACAGTCAGCTCTGTGTATGCAACTACAGTCATAGAAGAGCAAAAAAAATAAATACAGGAGAAGATGGGACAATGTATGCAGCCTAGGTCCTAGAAGAAATTCTAGAAGTGTCTTCCAGAAGTCTATTCTAAGTTCTGACAGAAGTATCTGATGTCTTTAAAGAAATTACTCTACATACACTAGCACAAAGGATTTTTTTTCAAGTTAAACATTCTCAAGTGATTTTGAAACTCGCATTCTCCAGTGTTTGCTGTGCATCTCCCACATTCCTGGTGCTATGGGGAAGGAAAGCTCAGAGTATCATTTTGCTGATTCAAATAGACTCACCTCTGCCACGGGCATTAGAAACTGACTAAAAAAGTGTCACAATCAGATCACAGTGTACTTCATGCTCAGCAGAACTTGAGTTTAACTTAAAGCACATTTATATATGCTATAACATGGATGGATTCAACCACATCATAGTTGCAGGGACAAACAGACCGTGAATTAGGGCCTAAAATTAGTCCAGGTCTCCTAATCCTGCCAACCCACTGAGACAACTCACTTTCACAGCGTGGAAAGGGTCGTGTCCACTGTCCCATGTTAAGGCAGTGCTGAACAGAGTTTCCCACTATCTGGAAGCCTGGGTCACAGGAAAGGCTGACTTTTGACCCTGGCTTTAAATCAGATGAAGAGGCACGCAGATGTGGTACAGATCCTTGCAAAGATGGACAATCTGTGGACAAAATGCATGCGTACAGTAAGAGATACATCTGTGCACTGGAATGAATACATTTCTTATCTGATTACATGATCCTGTGTAAGTTTATCCAGAAGAAAGTTTGGGGAAGTGTTATGCTAAGCTACATCCCACTTGGATTCAAATAGTTTTGAGAATCGTCGTAATACAACACAAGGAAAATAATCTGTAGGAAAAGAAGTGAGAAGACAGAAGGTATCTTAATTACATCCAATTACTTCTTTAAGAAAAGACAAAGAAAACCTTCTGACCAATCACCATCTTCATTCTTTCTCATCTCAATTCAGGAAGTAATAAATCTCTGTCAGAGATTCCAATGAACTTTTGTTACAAAAAATGTGGAATTTGAGGAATGAAGAACTAAATGCCCCAACTGTTAAGTTATCAAAATAATTTATGCAAGGTTTGTAGGACAAAGGCTGCAAACCAGCATACTTAACCTCATAAAATAGTCATATAACATTGTTCAGAAAAAAGGCTTGTAGAAAATAAGGTTCTAACCAGCACAGAATACACTCTTATAATCTATCTTCACTCTTCCCACAACTCCTGGAAGGAAATCTGGCCAGGCTAGCACATTTCCTTTTTGGAGTTCCTCTGGACAGGCTGTAGCCAGAGATTTTACCTAAGGATTTAAAACAGGTGATTAGTTGCTGTTTAAGGAACATGTAAAAAAAATATATTACAGAAGAAATATCTCCTATGTCTGTATGCAATACCAGAACAAACCATTGAGTGAGGCACGTTACTTGTCACATCAAAAGTGATTCTTGAAAAAAGTGCCTGTGAAATACAAGGGCTTTGAATTCACTCTGTATTACCTTTGCTCATTGTAAATCCAGGAGGAAAAAGGAAACAGAGTTCCAGAGTGTGACTGGGATTACGTTGCATTACTGCCACATGACTATCCACTACCTTTCTCCCTACCAGAGCAGAAATAATAATATCTAAGCCACAAAACTGCTGAAAAAAACCATACATGCCCTAAGGAGGTCAAATATGCAGTAGAAGGATAACGAAGGATTTCCTGCTCTTTTAAGATATTGAAGAGGGAAGTGATCTGTGGAGAAAAGATGATTATTCATTTAAGAGAACATGTTAGTAATTAGGTTATTGAGACTACTTCCTAGTCCTTCCCTCTGCTGTGCTGGTGGGCTATTCCAGTAATTATGTGTCAGTAAGAAACTTTAACACCATGAAAAGATGACTTAACAAGAGCAAAGATGAGCAGCCCAGTGGGCTGGGTACATCTCAGCACTGCCATCTAACCCACATGGTGTAGCTTCAGGGCACAGCTGGCTGTTTAAAAGTCCAGGTGTGCCCAGCTCCTGGTGGGCAGATGGATTAACTGCCTTTGTCAGAAGAGTTGCTGCCTTCTGTCCAGTCTTGAGTGCATCAAGTGAACTAGCAAAAGCAGTGTATTATACTGCTTGTTTTTATGAGAAGGGAAGGTGTGTCATGAACCTCATGCTGAATTTTTCTCACATTACTCCTGCCTTGAACTTGTTTGGTTGATCAGAGCCTACAGCAAGCTTAGCTGGAGAAGACTGTGATGTGCACTGTTCGTACAGAGCCCACTTCAAATACCTCACTTCAGCAATCTGCACGGATGGAAACAGCTAAGGACAAGGGTTGCAAACCATCTGCCAGGAATTTGCTGGGAGATTTTCCCAGCATGGGCCAAAGGGGTATAGGATCAGCCTTTCAAAGTTGTATGGAGGAGAATGATGGGCAGGAAGGGACCCCAGTCTATACAGATAACCTCTTTCTGCTGCTATTCAGCAACAAAAGAACGAGTCTATGCCAAATAAGCACACATGTGGATAAGCAACTAAAGCACACAAAGAAAATTCTTAGAGAATGGACTTAGATCTTTTATTCAAAGCACAGCATAGCCACGTCACCCCACTTTCCTACACAGCAAAGAATAGGAAGGTAAGACTTAGTGAATGGCTCTAGCTGGCTAGTAAAAAACTGGTAATAGCAGAGATAATGGTAGCAATCTAGTATCACAAGATTTATAATGAATGAGGAAAAAAGCTTAAAGTTCTAAAAACTTTATTTTGGCTTAGTTCCCTGTCAGGTTTCTCATCTTTTCAGATAAGTAATTCAGATACTGCAAATGACAGGCAGTATTTTCTTAGGCTGTCAACAGCATTAAGGAGAGGTGGACCCTGAGAAAGACTCAGAACATCCCACTTAATCTATTCACCAGTGTGTCTTGTATACACTCATTAGCTTCGTAACTGCTACTGCAAAAAACCTTGAAGATTTGCCTTGGTAATGCATCACATGGAGATCTCAAAGGCCAACAGTAGCTACTAACAGATTAGTTCTGAACCCAGCAGAAAACTGAAGCAGTAAAGAAAAGGACAAAGAAACAGTGATGACATTTACATGCTGGAAGCAAAGATTCAGCTTTGCTTCTTTTCTATTTCCTGCTCATTTCATTATTTTGGATCACAGATAAAACAGAGTGATAAACCACAAAACAATGGTACAACTGTTAAGATTACATCAGGAAAGCAGCCCCTTCCCCCACAAAATGCCTCTGAGTTTAAACTTAAGTCTTTGATGCTCAAGTGTTAGCAAATGATTTATAATTTCTGTCTGACCTTCAGGTATGAAATACCAGTGTCTGGCAATAATGGAAATAGCAGTATCCCTGCTGTGTGAATACAGTAACAGCCAGAAAATCAGGAGAGAAATTATCCCCATGCATCAGTATTTAATATACCACAGTGAACATACCAGAGTGAAACAGCAGTCACAAATTGAAGAATTGTGAGGTTGCAGTAGGACTAACAGAAAAAAATATTCACTCTGCAGATAACCAAACAGTGAAACTTGTCCCTTTTGAGAGGTTGTGGGATCATTGTCCTTGGGGATATCTTCTGACCCACTGCGAATTTTTAACTCTATGGAAGCTTAGTGGCAAATCTGCATTTTGGTACTTGAGTAAATGTAACCTAACATTCAGTTCCTATTGATCATCTAGACTTTTCCTGGCACTATATAGCTCTAAGATTTTTCACAGTGTCCAATGCATTAACTGAAATTATGATGCCTCCCATGTGAAGTTTTAATGTGGCTTTATATAGCAAGAGGAGGGAACTGGAACTGGTAAACAAGCCCTGATATCATTTCACTGGGTTTTCTATCTGTTAATAGGTTGCAAACTTTTGTATATAAGCTTCTTTTTCAAAGCAACTTAGCACAGAAAAGCTCAGGCAAACTGGAAAACTACTTCAATGTTATTTTATTCTATCTATTCTTAAAACTGGACGTCTTCCAATTCTAATTACACTATGACAGAACTTCACCTGGTACCAGAGACCGGATCCTTGAATGCCTTTTCAAAGATCCATCCTGTTATTAGATTACTATGCCCAACACTGCAGTAAGAACTCACCTGCTGTGGAGACAAGACATGGTCCCAGATATTGAGCTGACTGATTGAGCCAACAAAAGATTCAGCTGGATTGAATCCCTCTCCTTTCTGATCTTGCTCTTGTCCCAGCACAAGTGCACCACCACCTAAACTCAGAGAGGATTAGAACAGGGACACGAAGCAATATCTTAAAGCAGCAATCCCCAGAGGAAGAATAAACAGTAAAGCAAAATTTTGCTACCTTATGTTATTAAAATTCTTAGTGTTGGCTCTAGGAGATAGTGTCTAGCCAGCCCTTACTGTGAAATACATTACAATACAATGCAAAACACAGTTTGAGCAGGAGGGGCATATTTCACAGGGCCAGCTTGCATTTCCTGCCTTAGATTAAATTTGAATCCAAACCCTGTGAAGCACACAGATTATTACAAGAGAAACAACATTCCAACATGCCACATAAATTAAATTTTCTCACACAGATTACATGGTTATGCATTATGTAGGCCACAGGATTGTGTAGACAATGGGCAAAACTTAACGGAGCCTACACATTTTGGGTCTTTTCTCTGGAGATAATTTCAGTGCTATTGAAAAGTAAATGAAGAAGGAAAATGTGCTTGTCTTTTTTTTTTTTTTTAGCTTTTTTTTCTTTTGGTATGGGAGTTTTTGAAAAGTTTGTAAATCCTGAAGGTAGTGATACGAAAACACTAGCAAAACCAACTCTCTCTGCTGCAGCCTAATGTCAAGCATTTCACAGCAATTTGATGCTGAAGGTATTCCTTTTCTTGTCTTCTGATACTACTGGAAAGACTACATAGCACAGAAAACAAATAACAGCAAAACCCGTCTTGACAGGATGAAGTACAACACAGCTTTAGGAAGACATCTGAGAGTAACAAACAGGAGAAGAGTAATCTGATGAACTTTCAGCATACATTTCTACAGTTAATGCCAATTTAACTTGAGGTTCTTCTGTGAGAAATACACTGTCTCAAAGCCATTCCAAAAGCTGCTCAGCATAGGCTCCTTTGTGGACTAAACTGTACCACCCTCAAAATAAGCTGTCTGCTACTTTAGCACAGAAATGTGTACTTGGTCTTCAGTAAGGCTGAAGGAACTGTCTTCATGAACAAAAGTAGCAAAGAAGACCCTTGCCTCAATGTTGAAAACACGCAAAAACACCAAAATAATCATTTCTCTGTGGGTACTGAACATCTAGCAAAAAAACCACCAAAAATTAGGCAACACAAACACAGCATACCAGGGATTTTTGAGCCAACAGAGAGCCCACTGCCTCCGTCAGATAGCTTTCCATCAATATACACTCTCCATGCCCCATCCATGCATGTCCATGTGACTGCAATGTGATGCCAGTTACCGTCATTCACCGAAGGACAGTCTGTGATTCTCTCTTTTCCATTTACATACAGAACCCAACTGTGTGGAAGAAAGACAAAAGACTCAGTTGCACACAGCAACTTGAAGAACACAGTAACTTGAAGAACACGGCCATTCCCACGACTCAAAGAAATGCTATTGTGCTAAACAAGGTGTCTGCATCACACTAGAAATCTCTCCAGAAGCATTTGTACTTTCTGAGAGATCCACTATGATATACACAGCGCAGAGAAATACGTAATATGTTCCTGTACCAAAATGTGCTGATTCAAGTTATGGCTGCAAGATGCTTTCCTAAAGTTCTCACTTGGATTTAGTTCTGCCTTTGGCATCACATCACAACCTGAGTGCTAAGCTTCAATTTTTTACAATCGCTATTTCAAGGTGTCATTTAAATGATGTAAATTTAGTCCAGATAAAAACATTCTGCTTCGTTGTTTTCTTGCAATTGCTCTTTAAACTTAGCAAGGAATGGAGAAAAGAAAACAATTGGTAAACAAAGCAATGGGGAAACTCCAAGTAAAGTCTGCATGCAGTTTTCCTATCCCAAGATAGGCAAAACTGAAATTCAAGGCTATGCTGGTTATGTTTCCTCTAACAATTCAAGATGTCTTGTAAGCCAAGAAAAGAAGAACACTGGTTTACCCATTGTAGTCAGTTAGAAGAAATGCATTATCACTTCCATTTTCCACTGCATAAGAAATGGGAGTTCCATAGTTGGTGGTGTCAGAGGATTTCATCCAGAATGTACATGTGATGTCACCAAGCGATGGAAGAACACCATCAAGCATAACATACCCATAGATACCAGAGACTTCAAAATCAAGATTGAAACCAGAGGACTGTTCTGCAACAAAGACAGAGAGTTTTCAGAGCCACGTTCCAGAAAAAACCGAAACAGTACTGAATGGATTCTAATCAAATGTAAGAAAATGGAACAGAACCCATCTACAAAAACTATTCCCTCTAAGTTGGTCAGAGTGAGAAAGAACATAGAGCAGATGAGCATCAGCCAGCATATAGAACTTTCCACAGCTAAAAAGCACAATGGATTTGAAGAAATATGACTGAAATAGCAGCTGATAATCCAACAAAGAATGAACGTGAACACTGCACAGGATTGGATATGCTTTTCAGACTCCTGCCAATGAACTGACACCACCATCTGCCATCCAAAAAGCTGTGATCATGCACAGGAGTCAATATACAAAAAAAAGAAAAACAGCAAATGAACAAAAAGCTTTTTTTTTCCTGAACTGAAATACAGTGCACTGGTGTAGAATGCTTCCGTGTTGCACGTATTTAATGCAGAGAGGCATGCACTATCAGAATATTACATGCAAATGTACCATCTGGAGCTCTCTGGAGGAAAGCTAGGTGTTAAACTCAGACACAGGATGTGGTCTAAAAGATCTGCATGTCCTTTGCTATCTTTGCAATATCAGCATGATTCCTCCCTAGACCTGGTCTAGGGAGCCTGCTTTGGCAGGGGGGTTGGACTCAATGCCCTCTAGAGGTCCCTTCCAACCCCTACAATTCTGTGATTCAACTGCTGTTCAAAGATTCACCAACTACTAGTAATATAGTACAATTTTCATGGTTTGGCTAGAAGACCAATGGAGCTGAATGTCATGGTTGTGTGGTGTAACTCCACCATTACCCAGAGAATTGCACCAGATGTGACACAATTTAGCTCACTGTAGGAAAGTTGATGCCCTTAGTACTTTTAAAGCTGAGACTACTGGGCCCTACTTAATACCTCTACAATGCAAAGTCCTGCAAGAAATACAAGAGAAACAAAGAGCTAATTAACTCAAATACACAGAACACACACAAATCATACTCAATAGACATAAAGGGTCTTAAAATTATAGACCTGTGCCTTATGAAAGAAATGCATACAGATATGACTTAGCACACATGGTGTTAACTTGTTTGCAATTGTATGTATTAACACTGCAGTCACAGAGGCTTCACTCAACCTTTCAGAATCCCACCACCCTATCTGCTTTCTGAGGAAGCGGTATGAAATCAGTTCAGCCAGTGCAAACTCTACCCCAGAGCCTCAGTCAAGCCACCTTTTTCTGACACTTCGTCCTGTGTACCTGTTTCACACCTGCTGCCTGTAAAGCCAGGAGGACATTTACAAACGTACGAGTTCAGGGCATCCACACAGGTGGCATGGTTTAAGCAGGGGTTGGAGGCACAGTCATTGATGTTCACTTCACAGTTCAGTCCTGTGTACCCTGTCACACACAGACACCTGCGGGGGAAAAGAGAACACACTTTAAATATGATTGTTCTAAAAAAATTCCAGGCTTAAGACTAGGTCTGCAAATGGGAATGCCATCACTGAAAAATGAGCAGAATGTACACTACAGAATAAACATAGTTTTATTCTGTTTGTTCCTTTCAAGTATACTTGTGTGCTATCAGCTGATAGGGCTGCAGGATTTTAGTTCTTAACAGGGATAATATGATATTTAAATCCAATATCTGCGTTTCTTCGCATGAAACTGAGAGGTTTTATTCTTGGATTCCCATGAGTGAAGCATCCCTTCTAAAGTCTAAAGAATTACAGATCAGAGGTACTCAGCCTTGCAGGCAGAGGAATACTCTGAGGGAAACCAAGATATCTGAAAGGTACAAAAACTTCCAAGGCCTTGGGGAGGGAAAGGCCTGTTAAAGACAAACATTACTAGCTGATTCGTGCCTCCACTGTGACCACGACAGGACATTCTTATCAGTGTTTGTAACAGATCTGAGTTCAGATACCCTGAAGCATAAATAATAACTTGAAAGATTCCATTAGTGTTAGTATTTTAATTTTTTTTATACTCTCAGTGTCACGTAGGCTTCAGAAAGGCAGTGTTATCAGATATGTATCTTACCATCAGTTACTCTAGAAGGAAGCAAGCTCTTGAGATTTGAGAAAAGTGTAGTTCTTTCGAGCTAAGAGTATTAAAATATGTCCTGGTTTTATCTAGGATAGAGTTAGCTTCCTTACATTAACTCGTATGATGACATGTTTTGGATTGGTTATGAAAATAGTTGTTGTAGGAACTGCAGACCAGTGCTTGCACAGAGTCAAGGACTTCTCTGCTTCTCATTCTGTCTGGCCAGCAGAATAACTTCAGAGGGGACACAGACAAGACAGCTGACCAAAACTGACGAAAAGGATATCCTATATCCTATGACATCATGCTTAGAAATAAAGCTGGGATACAGAAGGAGGAAGCATAGGAACATTACAGAGTTACAGTGTTTGTATTCCCAATAAACTGTTACAGGATGAAGCTCTACTTATCTGGAAATGGTTGAACATCTGCCTATTTATGGGAAGTAGTGAATGAGTTCCTTACATTGCACTGTTTGCTCAAATAGCTTTTGCCTTACCTACCAAACTGTCTTTATCTTAAACCACAAGCTTTCACACTTACTCCTTTCTGATTCTCTTCTCTAAGCAACTGAGAGAGAGTGAACCAGCAGCTGTGTTGGCCTTAGCTACCAGTGGGGAATAAACCTCAACGAACTCCTCTCACTCTACCACATTACAATCCTAACATATTCATACAATAAGCTCTATGGATTTCCTTTGCTGTCTACCTTGGAATTAAAGGGTGGGAACACTAAGATTTATCTTCTTCGCTTTTAAAATCTCTGTTGGTGTGCATAAAGGGACTCAAGCTGAAATCTAACATATCTGAAGCACCACAACAGACCTGAATTTCCACATTGCATTACATCAACCATCTATTTTTCACCTGAAGTTGTTGATACCATCTCTGCATGTAGCCCCATTCCTACAGGGTCTGCTGAGACACTCATCGATGTTTCTTTCACACAAGACACCAGTGAAACCTGGGAGGCATTTGCAGGAAAAACCACCAACTCGATCTTCACAAACAGCTCTGTTAAGACATGGGTTTGAAAGGCACTCATTGACCTCTGATTCACAGTGAGCACCTAGAAAGAAAAGAACAAAGTCTCAGCTGCTTTTTGATTAATGCTGAAAAAGGGTTGCCAAACCATTCCTGGTTTCTAAGAACTGCTGCCTAATTTCTAGAAAACAGCAAATACTGGGGTAGCAGAACTGGGATTTACTCCACCATCTGAGGTAAACTGGGCACAGAAATGTTACTGGAACCATCCGTGTAGTTGTAGACATTAACATTTATGTCAGGAATCTAAATGGGTGTTGCCTACTGTACGAGTAATTTGGGCTGAATCAGGAAATAATCAAAATAACTACTGCAATCAACTAACAAAGAGCTACTTCAAAAGACATTAACTTTGAACCTTAAATATAAAAAAATCATGATGAACATAAATCAAGGATTTCTGCTGAAATAGAGGCTCTGTGTTACAAGCTCTGAGGAACAAAGAAAATGCAAGAGATTTTACTTTTTTTTACTATTAACAAATCAATTCAATTCATCTGAATTGCAGTGCTTAACCCTCAATGACCATGCAGAAAGTCACTGGCACAGTCTGGAGTAGAAGAGCAATCACCCAGTAGGTCTTCTGAGACCTCAGGGTTGCGCTACAGGGACACTCAGAGACTACATAAACCTGCAGAAGATAATACACCCAAATCAACATGGCACATATGTAACACAAAGCAGTGAGTTTGAAATACTTTGGTCAGGGTCGGAAGACATTTTTTGGGTTAGAAAGAGTGAAATCTGGCTCACACAAGAAACAGTGTACCTGTGAATCCTTTTGCACAAGTGCAGCGGTACCCGTTCTTCTCATCGACACAGTGGCCTCCATTCAGACATGGATTGGAGTTGCATTCATTTATATCCTTCTCACACAAGAGACCTTCGAATAGCAGAAGGGCACAATCAGCATACAGTCAAGGTCTGCACAGTGTGGTGTCCAAATACCCGGGGCAGAGCTGCACGGTGATGAGCTCAAGTGATAAACTCCATGTCTGAACGCACTGCTAAGAATATTTGCAGAGATTATCTGTATGACTCAGCTGATGGGATGTGGAATATGCCAAGAAAATGGCTTGCCTTTACAAAGTTTTAAAAATACACAGCAAGTGAAGTTGTCAATACATGTATGGTCATAAACTTAATGAATTTCTGGAGGAAAACACAAGGTCTTTTTAATCTGCCGCAAAATGATGTACTGTAATAGTTTACTTTTATATTTAGATACTAAGTATTTTGGTATGGTACTTAAGCATGTCAGTTTTCCCACATATTACAACAGCTTTGACTTGCATGCAGGTGACAGTTAAAAAGACAGGAACAAGACAAGAGAAAAAACATTCACTTACTCAGGGCCACAGTAAAACAACAACGTAAATGCTTCATCTGATCAACCCATCCTCAGTTTCACACACATTTTCCTTGTGATAATTTTCTAATTCCCTAATATTCACTCCTTATTTCATTTTATTTCCTTCAGAAATGTAGTATCACAAAACAGAAGCACACGCTCTCAGGGTGACTGTCCTTTTTATTTCAAAAGTTATTCAAACACAGGGCTACTTTCTTCTAGCCTATAGATTCATCTGCCTTTCTGCTATGGTTCTATTTAACACTGCCTTGCTTTGTATTATCTATCTAGCACAGAAATAATATGTTTCTGAAGAAGAAACAATTGAATTACCAGAATAGCCTGGCTTGCAATGACAAACAAAGGTCCCAATGCCATCTTTACACACGCCATTATTGTGACAAGGAGAGGATTTGCATTCATCCATTTCTGTTTCACATTTCAAGCCTAGAATGCAAAATAAAGGATTGAGAACATGGAAACAAAACGGGAAATTTCTCAAAGACTATGTAAGTTATAATTACTTAGTGTAGCTAAATATGATTAGCAATTGTGTACGTTTCTAGATAGTCCAGTTATCTTTTTTTTTTTAGGTTACATTTTAAAACTGACCTGAGACAAAACGCTATTAAAAAAACTATGAAGAATATGAAACAACAGTCTGATCAGTTCTAGATGGTAGCACTTAATATTCTACCACAACTAACAGACCAGGAACTTTCTGGTAGCGAGTCATCTGTTTTCTTGGAGCAACCCTGAAGCTGACAGGAAGAAGAAAAGGAGTATCTAGTGCAATCAGCAGTTCACAGTGCAAAATTTCTGGTTCTGCTAATCATAAATATCCCTAAGCAAAGGACTTTCAAATCCACGGGATTTTTTATTAACACCATTGAAAAAAATTCCACTCAAAATCCCCTTTTGCCAGACATCATATAATCCAGCAAGAACACGAGGAACTATTTATTTTCTTTTAATACTCATGTGTGATAAATCTGTGACAGACATTCCAGTTAGTTAGCCAATAATTTTGCACAGGAATGTTCTGCTTCCCTTTCTTTGCTCATATTAAAGGCCTGTTAGCTTCTGCCTTTGCTTCTCACATTTTTTACCTGTATATCCAATTGGGCATATGCAAATATATCCACTTCCCAACTGTTTACATGTCCCATTGTTGTGGCATGGCTCCAGGAAACACTCATGAAACACCTGCCATAGGCAATAATAATACAGTAAATAATAATAATTACAGTAAATGTGGAAATTGATGTGGAACAAAATATTCTCATTTTAAATAGCACACTCTATAATAACTTTGTAAAGCTGGGAATAGAAACATCCCTAGTGTTATTTCTAGACTTTACTCTTTGTCTCCTGTACACACCAATCATTCTTATGTCTAGAGAAGAATGTGAATCATTGAGGATCTTCCCCTAGGGCTTTCTGAGCCACGACTGACAGGTGAAATTCTATAATATGCTGTATTTCATATGAGAGTTTTATGCTTTGCATCCTTTAATGCATGGTAATCACTTCCTGATACTGGTCATTAAGTGAACTGGTGGTGGGCTTCACTGTATGGTGTTGTTTTTTCTCAGGTTACAAACCTGAATTCAGAAAATTGCTTGAGTATGTGGTCAAAAACAATCATGGCAGACAAGTCTGTCACCTACTGGGAACCATTATTTAACATCTTTAGCTTATCACCAGTCAGTTTTGCTCCTGTAACACATTACCTTCACTTTTGATTCCTATGAAGTAACCTTGTCTGAGTTACAGACTGGATGATGGGTAAGGCAGCACCTGTGGCACATACTGTCATTATGTAGTTTCTATTATGTGAGCAATTGCCTCTATTTCAAAAACAGTACTCACAGCAGAAGGGAACTCTGCTTGCCTCCCCTCAAGTATATCCATACTGTAATAAGCAAAACAAAGGTTTTACAACTGGGACTTAGGTTCCTGATAGTAACTCCTACAATCCAACATGTGGAAGCCATAAAATGACCAAGTATGATCAACTTACTTTCCATGGACTGGCTGAACTCTCTCCATGGAGTTTACATTTCCTATATAAGTCAGATAAATATCTCATACATCAGGTAAAGGCTTCAAGTCCAACATTTAAGACTGTCAATGAGCTGATGTGGCCACTTTTATTCAACAGAAGTGCTCTCACAATCAGAAAGAGGGTTTGAAGGTTCCCCTAACAATCACCACTCTCAACTCTTCAAGAAATACAGTCCGCATAACAATTACATTTAAAAAAGCCTTATTTACTGCTGACATTAGATGTGCAGCTTCTTTTATTAGAGGTAATACTAGAAAACATCTTGTCCTTGCCTGACTGCTGACTTTGTACTGTTTGCTGATATTTTCTGGAGAGGCTGGTACCATCATCACACTTTCCTCAGCAGCTGAGAAAGTAGAGCCAAAACCTAAAGAAGAAAGATACAGATATACTGTTAATAATACTAGATGGTAAGGTCTGTATTCCATGAGGGCATCATAACTGCATTTTAGTAATGCATCTAAAGAGTCTGAAGAAAGTGAGTTTATGGAAACAAAACCCAAAATTCACAGCAAGCATATAGCACTTTATTCATATATAATATGTATTTGTAAGTTTTCTTAAAGACACATATGTATGTATACATGTCACATGTATTTATATATGCATACATGTACACACCTTCTTTTGTATACATATCACAGTATCAAAGAATCATAACAATCACAGCATGGTAGCATATCCCTAGCTGTAAGGGGCCCACAAGCATCAAGTCCAAATTCTGGCTCCAGGGCCACCCACATCAAACAGTGCCTGAAAGCAGTGTCCAAACACTCTTTGGTCTGCTTAATGTTCTCTATAACCTGAAAGGAGGCTGTGGTGAGTTGGGGATCAGACTCTTCTCCCATGTAAGGGATTAGGCTAATGGGAATGGCCGCAAGTTGTGCCAGGGAAGGTTCAGGTTGGATAGTAGGAAAAATTTATTCTCCAAAAGTGGTCAGGCACTGGAATAAGCTGCCCAGGGAGGTGGTGCAGTCTCTGTCTCTGGAGGTGTTCAAGAAACCTTTACATGTTATAACAAGGGACAAAGTATAGTGGGGAAGATGCTGAATGGTTGGACTGGATGATCTTAGAGGTATTTTCTAATATTGGTGATTCTATGATTCTATGTTCCCACTGCCCTGGGGAGTTCATTCCATACCCACGACCCTCTGGGGCAGGCCCTTTCCCTAACCCCCCGACCTTCCCTTGACACAGTTTTATGCCATTCCCTTGCATACATATACATACATACTCTGTACATTTATATGCTGTTATTAAGCCATGGTACATACCACACAGTTACTCCTTCCATGTAGCACACAGACAACACCAGTATGCCAAAATAAAAGTGAGCATCACTGCTTGAATGGGAAATTCTACATCTGTTCCGAGAGTTTGAGAAAGAAAACAAGTTCTTTTCTGTTAAGACTACTGTTGGCCATCCTTTAGACGTTCCCTTTGTTTACTTTTTTGGGGAGAGATACTTTGGCTTACTTGAACAATCTGTGATGGACCTGGCACCAATGACTGTTGTTGTTCCATAAAAGGGACACGACAGGCAGTAGGATTTTCCTGGGTCTGGCTGATAGTAGTCTCTGGGACAAGGGTAGCAAGGTGTCAAACCTGTACGAGAAAACTCCCCTGCAGGACATGGCACTGCAAGAACAAAAGGACAATTTTTTGAGAGATCACTTCTGCCCAGCCCTGCACCCTGCACCCTTTCTGGTCTATTTCTTTCCTTCCCTCACAGTTCTTTCCCAGATTTCAAGGAGCAGGGTGAAACTCCTTGGGAACTAACAACCCTAAGGGCAGTTTATTTCACTGTTCTGTTAGGTGAAAATTTGTTCTCAGAGAACTATGAAAATATCTGGAAAGTGGTTCTTTCTGTTTCTTTTGCTGGTGGAGACAGTTTTCAATGCAGCTTCCTTCCCCTTTTCTCTCTCATATCTTGTTTTATTTTTCTTCAAGAAGGAGTAAGAACAAGACAATATTTCTTGTACCATTAATCCTGGAAATCTATTGCTTCAGTTGATCTTTCTGGAAAATTTCTCAGAGACAGCTGAGGACAATTTCTTCAAAAAGTAAATGATACAAACTTTTTAAAATAAAGTTGTTTTTTTTTGTTTTGTTTTGTTTTTTTTTTCAGAAAATTGAGAAGCAGTTCCTGAATTAATAGTGACAAACATTATTTCAATCCTTTTCTTTTCTGTAAGGAAATAGTTTTCATTTATTTTCATAGTAACCACCACAGATATCATTTTTTCCACCTTTACATAAGAATCCACCTTTGAAATTAGGAGGAGGGGGATTAAAAAAGAGGTACCAAGAAATCACCTGCAATTTTGCTGGCAAATGCTACCAGTTCATGCTTTCCCAAAAGCTGAATTCAATCTCAGGCAGGTGAATTAAATTCCATTAGCTGTTCTAGATATTTTAAAATTTAATTTTAGAAATTTCATAGACCTATCTGTTACACACCTCCACAAGCTGAGACATCTACAGCGCCTCTTTTTACTGTTGAGGTATCTTCTGGGCAAGAGATGCAGTTCCTGGCTCCAAATGCTGGTTGGTATGTGCCAAGTGGACACGTTTCACAGGTCTCAAGACCATTAGGTGAATATGTTCCCTGCTTGCACTGAGCTGTGAGGTGGAAGAACTCATAAAAAATAAGTACTGTCCAAATAGGAAACATGGCTCCTAACCTCTGAAAAAGATGCTGAAATCATCACAGAGACTTTTTATTTATAGAATTTACTCTGAAGGGTTTCAGCATGCAAAGAATAATAAAAAAAAAAGGTCTAAGTTATTGGTAATATATTAGTGAATCATTAATGAATCACCTTCACAGATGATTTACTAAAATTTTACTCATTTTTAATGAACAAAATGAATGATAAAACAATAAACAGGCAATGAAACTACTAACTCCTCTTTCAGAACAAGTTGCAAAGAAGCAGGAGTGCTGAGGTGCTCAAAGTCTGAGTGCAGTGTGGAATGCAAGAATTTCATCTACAGCCACCATAGGACAGAGAGAGGTTGGCAAGGACAATAATGGCATCATTTTAAGTGTATTCGTTCATGCAAAACGGGCTCAAAATTTCACAGAAAGGAGACAGAAATGAAATGAAACTCCAAGGGCCAGCTCCCCTTAAACTTAAAATATCTGCCTGGACATTTTGCATAATACAGCAGTGTTGAAACTGTGGTCTTTCTCTTTACATATATGCATCAACGGGTGGTTAGGACTGATTCTTATTTCAAAGGTTAATCTCATTCACGTAGTTAGGACCAAAGGGATGTCAGAGGTGGCTGTCTGAGGAAAGTTCTCACCTTTGCATTCTGAGATGCTCCTGGAGTGTAGATACTCAGTGTAACTACCAGATGGACAGCTTTTGCATTCCAGCTGCCCTTCCTCATCCTGGTAGGATCCAATCCAACAGCTTTCACAGGCATGATGCTCCAGGGAGTAATAGGTACCCAAAGGGCAGTTCACTGTAACGTTTGAAACATAAGGTTACCTCAGAATGCATAATCATACATACTTGTTCTGCCTCTGGAGTTCCCATTTAATCAATTCCTGTTTACATGAAATGTAACTCTGTGCCTCAGTAAATGGGCTTGCGTCAGTTGTCTGTCTGGAACATTGTCAATATTTCACTGTGCACAGGAAATGTAATCCAGTTTCCTATCGCATCCAAAAGAGTAACAAAAAGGGTTAAAAGACTGCATACCAAGTGCAGCCTTCCTGAGTATCACCAACTGTGTGGATATGCCCAATTTCCCCATGGGAGTGGGATCAGGGGTACAAAAGCATCCTTTTTCCACAAGCCTTGGTTAAGAACATAAACATTCTCTGGAAGTCAAACTGCATAAAGTATTCTTGTAGTTTATTGTTCTGGGAGACAGCAAGTACTGGACTGTGTCAAATCACTACCATCTGAAAACATCCTCTAGAACTTTGCTTTTCAAAAAGATTCTAAATATATGCAAGGAGGAAGTCCTCTGGCTTACCACACATTCTCCCCTTCAGCACAGAACCAGGCCTGCAGAAAAGAAAGGCCTTCTCCGTCTCCAATGAGTTGCTGTCAGCTACAATGAGTTCAGATGCAAACTGAAAAGAATACATGGGTTCCTTATTGAGAGTCCTGTTCAGCCTGTTTGTTATTGTCTCCAGAGTTTTAAGAAGTCTTTGCTGGTTTTCCAGTTCCAGTGTATCATTCCTTTCATCAGGCAGTGGCACGCTAGCTGGGATTTAAAAAGAGAACACAATAAGCACACAGATTTTAGAGTCAGCACTTCCAGTTTGCTCTGAAGCATATCAAGAGCACAACACTCAGTCTTGACAGTTAGAAGCACAAAGCTGGCCATGTGCAAAATGGCACTGTGAGTGTCTCCAGAAAATTGTCATCTTCATCTCCAGCAGGCTTTCTGAATTGAATACAAAGTCTTGCTGGGTGTGCTAAGAGTATTTCTCTTTTCAAGATTTAGAAGGAGGCTATTTTGACTTCTCTGACCTGTAATGTTAAATATTAACTTGATTTTGTGGTCAGTCAATGGAGCATTCAGCTTCTTGTGTCTTTTGACTCGAGTAGGTGCTGCCTTTGCAAAAGCGGAGAGATGCCTGGATAGGCCTTCTTCCTGCACACTGTCAAAGAAGTCATCATAGGAATAATCCAGCTGGTTTGCTGCTCCCCAGCCAGCAGGCCCTGCCAGATATTAAAAAAGAAAAAAAAGAAAAGAGAAGCAAAATCATGTAGGAAATAAGTGCTTGTCATATTCATACTTATTTCTCTTACTTATACTAAGTACATTCCCAATAGAACGGGGCCTGACTGAACCTCTGAACAATACATGTTAACTTTGCCTCTGCACAAGTGCCTACTGCACCATGACTTTGAGTAAAGAAAAAAGTCTCTTGATACCATAGAGCTCCTGAAACCTGTGTACTCAGCCAAAGCCTCCAAGAAATTCTGAGATAAAATTTCTTCTAAAAAGGTACTGATAAAAGCAGCAATCATCTTCCCCTCAGTCTTGCATAGGCCCTCACCTACTGGCAATATCTGAAACAATTACCCATTGATGTCTCTTCTTCCTGCTCAGCTGCAGCTAGCATGCCCTGAACAGCTCCTCCAAAATGTCTCTTCTTCGCAGCTCCTGGAGCAGTTGTACCATCACATGCCTCTTCAGAAAATGCTGGTACCACCACCCTATGCATTCAGTCCTCCCAGACAGGCATTCCTTGTTAAGTTCACCCTCTGTATAACGTTCTTCATCTATAACATGCTTTCAGTTAACTTGCTCTGTAAGTAATTTGTGTTCTCATGACTAAAATTAGAGGTACACAGCCTATTTCATTCATCTAGCTTTTTTGAAATAACATGATGCCATAAGAAAATTCTGCCAGTTACTGGGTTAAGTCATCTATAATTTACAATGGAAATAAGGCAAGTTAACCTTGCAGCTTTGGGGCTAATACTGTGTAATTGCTCCATAACAAATCTTCTGAACCATTCTCTTTTAAGTTGAGGAAAGTTCTCCACTCCAACCTTCCCAGTGTAATATAATAAGAAAATCCAGAAAAACAGCAACAAAGTTATTCTGAAAAGAGACTGACATGAACCAGAAGAGAACAGAACCCTATATCTTGTTTTCTCAATACTGTTTCCTCCAAGTGACTTTATAATTAGTTTTAGTTATCATCAATATTCACTATTCCCTTGATGACAACTCACAGATTAAGCCTCTCGTCCCTCATGTCCAGCCACCTCTCTGAATGTCCCCTTTTCTCCTTCTCTCCCACATTTTATTGCTAAGTATGATGCTATATGGTATGGAATATCCCTTTATCCAGTCTGAGTCAGCTGCCCTGGCTATGATTCTTCCAGCTCCTTGTGAATCCCAGGTCCTTGCTGGCAGGGCAGTGTGAGAAGCTTAAATGACCCTCACACTGTGCAAGCACTACTCAGCAACTGAAAAAAACCCTGCATGTTATCACTATTTTTATCAAAAATCCAAAAAATGGCATCATGTAAACCCCTGTGAGGAAAACTACTCTATCCCTGTCAAACTTATGACACTCTGCATAGAAGAGGTCTCACAGCTAACAGGCAAACTTAAGCTTTGTGTGAACATTGTGAGGGCTAAGTGTGGACTGAAACCAACACCAAAGACAAAAAGGGTCCTTATTTTCTTAATAATCTCCAGAAATGTCTGTTGTGCTTTTGCAGCATTTTGGTTTGAAAGCATGGTGTTTAAAAAAGCTGCTTTTATCAAAGTTAACCAAGGAAGTCACTCAGCATGCATGTTCATGCTTTTTTTCCTCCCTATCATGAAACATCTCAGTAAAATTGTCCTTCATGTATGTACTACACAGGAAGCACGACTGAAAACACAGAACAAGCGATTCCATAATAAAATGTGTTGCTTAATTGTTTAGTATCTTAAGAACACTCTAATTTTTTTGTTTAACTCTTCCACACAACACACTGCAGTGTTTCAGAAAAAAGTTACACTACATTAAACTGGGATAGCTAATTATCTGTGTAATCAGTAATTACCAATGGCAAATCCATTTTCGTAATCATAATTGTACTCCAAACAATGCTTCTGTGTCTGATCTTCCAGTCGGCAGTCAATATCATCAACATCATTACAGAATGATGGGACCTTGCAACATAAAGAAGAGCATTAAAAATACAAAATTACATTGCTCATCCCTCCAACATAAAAAAGCTGTGTTATAATGTTAAGCACTGGCACTGTTCTTTCTCTGGCACAAGATTTGTCCTTTTATGTCTGCTATAATCATAGCAGTTGCTGAGGATGCAAGTTCTGGATCCATGTATGTGAATTATTTAATTTCCTAGTCTGGAACAGCAATAGTTGCACGCTGCCCCCACAAGATGAAGGCTGTAATTCAAAAATGATTGCAAAGACGTGGAAAAGCTTTTCCTGAAGCAGGCTATCAAGAGAAGAAGCATTTCCAGCCAAGTGAACAATTCACAGGACAGGAGTGTAGCTCTCCATCACTGAGTTGATGAGTTCTGCTGGTAGGAAGTTGCAACTTCTCTTTCTTCTTGTTGAGTTTTCACTGTGGTCTGCCCAGAAACCACAGAAAAGAGAACTACAGCAAGCTTACCAGTATCGATAGATTTTCTCTCTCCACAAAGGAAATGAAAAGCAAGAGACACTGCAGAGAAGGAATGTGCTACCCTTTCAAATAAACTGCTGTGCAGTATTTACTGATAACTCAGAAAGTCCAGAAACCTGATAAAAGTATTTAAATCACTAGCACTGTGGTCACTAGACTTGAGCACCAAATGCAGATTTCATCTCTCTCACCAAAAATCTGTGAGCATCGGGTCCCTAATTCTTCAAATCTTGTCCCTAAATAACTTCACACTGAAGACTGAAATGAGATACATTAAAAGGTTAGTGGATCAGCTTTGGTTTTAAAGGAAAGTTGTCACCTTCCAAAAAAGCACAAATCCTATTTCCAAGTTGCTGTTGTATTTTTCACATATGAAAACAGTTAGCTGGAAAAAGCAACAAGAAGTTGTACTTTTTAGAAAGTACGTAAAAGGAAGTAGCATTACTAACCTACCATTTTACCAAGTGCACTCTGGAAAGCATCAGAAAAGCCATTTAGAAGACTGTTGTCATCACATCGTGTTGCTTTGTAAAGCATCTCGAAGGATTTGAACCCATGGTTTGCGAAACGATTTACTGAAAAATGTTGGAGAATGAAATTTTTTGTTGGTCAGTGCAGGAATTTCAGAGGACTAGCCCAAACTGGACTATACAAATCTAAGAAGCACTGTCTTCAAATCAACAACCCAAATTCCCAGTATTATATGTAAGAAAATGTTCATTTTCCCCTCAAACGTAACATTCATTTCTCAGACAATTCAGACAAATACACAAGTAGACTAAATACCCCTTGGCAGACACATTTTCACAACAGTTCAATGGGAAAGTTAATGGATATTAAAGAGAAATGCCTGTTGTATATCTACTTTCGCATTTTCTTAATGGAAAAACTTCTGAGCTGTCATAATCCTAAACCCCACACTTCCTTTCTACAGAGAGAGAAACAAGTATTGAAAATCCAGTTACTACAGCTGCTAGACTAAATATGAAAAATTCAGAATTTAAGCAAAGCAAAATTCCTAAGTGTTCAAGTTATGAGTTTTGATTTGATAGACAGCTCTGAAATGTAATTATAATTTGCTCACAGCTGAAACATCGCTCTTTGCTGAAACCAAAAATCCTCTCTGATGAGAGTAGGTGCAAGTTGGTATCATGACTGGCTTTGGATGGAGATCTCATACTTCTATTTTTAAAATGTCACCAAAGCTGGGAAAGTCCATAGCTCAAGCTCTGTTAATGTCCATCTCAAAGGAAATATATAAAAGCTGCTGCTACGGTGATAAGCAGATACATAATTACAGCATACACTGCTTTCACAAATACATTTGCACTTCTCATTTGCAAATACTGTTGAAATTCCTGTTGAAAAAGCACTCGAGTGTTTGCAGACAAACCACAACTTATTTCAAATACCCATTCAAACTAACAGAATCAGAGCTGTAAGGGTTGGAAGGGACCTCTAGAGATCATACAGTCCAACCCCTCTGCCAAAGCAGCTCCCTAGCCCAGGTTGCACAGGTAGGTGTCCAGGTGGGTCTTGAATGTCTCCAGAGAAGGAGACTCCACCACCTCTGTGGACACCACCACCTCTGATGTGGATCAGATCCCCTCTGAGTCTTCTTTTCTCAAGACTGCACAGACCAAGGTCTCTCAGCCTTTCCTCATAAAGGAGGTGTTCCAGGCCCCTGATCATGGTTGTAATGATAGGCCTTGTCTGCTTTGCCATCTTTGCTAGCTTGTTTCCCAGGATACAAATTGTCTAGTAATTCTGTATTTCAGATAACTTCTGAAATAACACTTTTAGGGACTTCTGGGTATTCATTTGCAATATTTGTAACCATGTGGAATTAGAGACTTACTATCATTACGCAGCAGGCATAATCTTATTAAGTGCATTGTCTGATGAGCTGCACATTCATTTCACAAAACATAAGCTGAAAATATTAACATTAAGACTTACAAGAGCAGTCAGGCCACTCTGGAGAGTAAGGTGGCTTCCAGACACCATCCTCATATGCACAATAGTAATTTTCACTCGACCCCTCTGAGAAGCTGTAACCCTCTGCACAGCGCAATGTACAGTTAACACCCACTTCATCTGATGTGCATGTAAAATTGCCATTCACAGGCTCAAAGGAGATTTCACAGGGAGAAGCTAAGAAAAAAACACAGAGACACAAAGAAAAAAGTACAGTCATACACTGATGAATTTGGAGAATTAAATAAGTACACAGGACAGCAGCTGCACATGAAACCTGTGTAAATATTATTTGTTATGTCCAGAAAACTAGAATCAGGGTACTGCTAAGTTCTTTTCAAACTCTGCCATTTGAATTTTTAACCATAAATGTGAAGGTTTAAAAACAAAAATTGATACATATGAGAGAAGAAATAAACCCTCCAAAACACGAGGCTCAAACCTATCTGCATTCAGTGGTGCACAGTCAAGTATTTACCTACTAAAATAACACAAAAAATTAATTAAAATTTTTACATGCATTTTCCTGCAATGAATTATAGTAAACTATACTGAACTTTGAGCTCTGAAACTAAGCATTATCCATTGTGCAGTGTTGCAACAACACGTACACTTGTCAAAATAATCTTAGGAGGAAATGACTATAAAATCTCAGTTATGATCTATTTTACAGGCCACAAGAAGACATGGCAAACATCTGAGAACATAATCTCATGAGCACTGAAACCACAACAAGTCTGAAGTGGTGTAGAACTGAAATAATATGAATTCTAAGAATTCTTGTTCTTGCAAAGGTCTACAAAAGCAAGTCAGAATGTAGCATATCCATATGTCATTTACCTTTTTCAAAGCTATGATCAAGAGTCCAGATTGTGTGATTTTAAAAATTCACTAACATTTCTTTATACATACAATTGAGACATTAAGCTTTAGAGAGCAGAGATAGGGTACAATTTTTAATCTTTCTGAACCAAATTACTGATTGGTCTTTAAAGAAGATAAACTGTGGAGAAAAGGTTGTCTATACAAGCAACAAAAATGCATGAGTATAAGAATAGGTACAGGTAGCTTCCAAAACCTAAAATGTATTCTAGTACCTGCTACAGTATTTGCAGGCAGTTACAAAAAATATTTCCATGAAGTTTTCCTTTTTAAGAGCAGATCTGAAGTTTGACTTCAGTAGCACCTACTAATTCATTTCACATCATATTTGTCACTGAGAAAAAAATGGAACACCTACCAAAAGTTTTACTACTTAATGAATACCAATTTAAGCATTTTTACACCTAAATTTGAATGACTAGAGCCAAATTTGCCACTTTGCTGCTTTGGTCTGAGGAAATTTATAAATATCCTGACTGCCTTCAAGTTACTCCCATAGAAACTGGGAATATCTAATTAAGAAACAGGGAATATCTCAATGAAGAAGTGGTGTAAACTTGCAACCTTTATGACAAAAACAACACACCTGGTCTGAGAATACCAAGGTGTAGTATCACACCGTGGCGTATGTTCTATGTGTTATCAAATTGTAGCAGCAGAAACAAGGTTAAGACAACAAACCTTTGATGACAATGTGAATCTCACATGTCCTGTTATTGCCAGAAGGATCCAGAGCCGTGTAATGAACTATTGTCTCTCCTTTGGGAAAGAGATCTCCAGGAGCATGACTCCTAGTGATAGTCAGAGGAGCACCTAAAGAATTAAAAGACAACCTAGAACACCAGTGAGCGACGAAGGTTGCTCATACTCTATCACAACAAATGGAGAAGGAAACTGAACCATGTCTTCCAAACAAGGCATTCTTAAAAACAAGTAATTAAAAAGACAAAATCCTAAACTACAAGTGATTAAGGTTGAGTGGGTTGGAACTCTCTACTCTTCACCATTCTGTGCATGTTTGGGATACATTATCTTACCTGAATTGTCTGAAAATTGTGGTTCTTCCCAGGTGGCTGGGTATTCATTCTCTACTGCTTGTATAGGTGGTGGAGATCTGCATCTGTCAATTACAGGAGGTTCTGTATCTATAGAATTTGAAAAGTTGGCATGACATTAGCTTGCTGAACTGCAGCTACACTCATGGAATCTATAACCAGAAGAAGTCAGGTAAAGGGCAGTTTTAAGTTTGCATCAGAAAATAGAATAAAGTTACTAGTACACCTGTATACAACTGCTGCAACTGGCAGACGCCAAGTGAATGGCATGGCTTTAACACAACAAAAATTCTTCAACTGAACTCATAGTTTCTACATTCTGTCTGCCTTCTCCAAAGCAAACCTTGGTTAACAGGACTGCTGCATATCAAGAAATGTCTGGCAGAGAGATTTCAACAATGATATGCATCAGCAGTGTGCAGGAACTTAGTAAATTCTTATACTTTTTCAAGAAGAAAATAAAAGATGCATACAATAAAAGTAGTTAAGTGACAACACAAAGAAGCATTTCATCTCTCAGTATAAGGAGGATTCTTAACATTCAAATAAAAGAACAGAACAAAACAAAAAAACAAGTGGGAGCAGTGATTGCACACTGTGTGAGCCGTGGCCCACCATCAGGCATGCACTTATGGAGATGACATTACTCTTGGGCTTATCCAAGCACGCAGTAAAGGTCACAGTGATTCAGTCTTTTTATGCAGAAACTAGGAATATTTCAATGAAGAAATACTGTTCCCCAAATGATTTTTTGGTGCACTTACCAATGACCTTGACACTGAAAGTACAGCTTGCTTCATTGCCGGACCTATCAACTGCTCTGTACGTAATGACAACTTCACCAATTGGGAGGAGATATGGTGGTATGAAAGCTGGGGTAACGTGCACTGAGACCTTTTATAGGAAGACAACTGTTATTTAAAAGGGAAAACATAATCTTTGTGACACTCACACGATTCAAGAAACAGGCATAAAAAAGTATCCTTTAATGTTAATTCTGCTCCTATTTGATGCTCATAGTCACTTCAAATGAGGGTAGACTTCACAACAGAGAGCCTTTCTTCCCTCCTTAAGATTGCTTTCCTTTAAGCAACAGCGGTTTACTCAGTCGGGGTTCAGACCCTGATCTGCTGCATTACAGCACTGTGCATTGAAACAACCTGAGTACCCAGAGGTCTGTGTCTGAACGTTGCATGGGATAAGAAAATGGCACTTTTCTTCCTTGATTGAGAAGCTGAAGTGCATTCTTACTTATCACAGCCTGTTTTTGCTAGCCTTTTAGATTAATGAACTGGTTCACTTCCTTCTAAGAACCATTTATTATACTTCTTCCCATTCTAAGAGCTCCTTTTTAAAGCAGCTGTCTCCATTTTATAAACAAGGGCACATTCTTTCTTTTGACTACATAAATTAAACACATGAGATTCCATGTGCTTAAATACCACGCAGATGTTCCATGACATCGTAACCCTGAACAGGACAGAAAATGCTGAATTCTCAATATAAAAAGTTTTCAGTAAATTTTTCTTCTACTCAAGCTTGCTATAAGAAACAATTCTAGTGGTTCAGAAAACTAATTTGAAATAACTAGCTATAAAAAAGACAGCACCTAGTCAAATGCATAGATTTTAACTTACCTCATCTCCAGAGTTATCCTCAGCTATTGGGATTTGCCAAGTGATATTAGCAGAGCTCTGATGTTCCAGAGTCTCAGTCTCAATATTTTCTGGACAGTGGATCTGAGGAGCTTCAATATCTGACCCAGAAAAATACAAACTACTTTTATATACAGTATTAAAGAAATAAAACCTTTATAATGATTAGACTGCAACTTGTTATAAGTACTGCTTTTTTTGGGGCTTCCTGGAATACATATATACATGTTTCTGCAAAGTTTCCACCTCTGCCTCTTTTTGACTCTTGTCTACAGATTCCTACATAAGCAGTAAACTATCCTGGAGAAAGGACTGCGTTTGGTTGTATTTTTGAACATCACTTAGTACACTGATACTCTGGTTTCTACATGTAACCACAAAACAAAGCATAAGACAGAATTAATTGCTTTCTCTTATTCTTCACCTATACATCACACATATCTACTCATTAAGAATGAGTGGCTTTCCTATCCTTTCATTGCCCACACATATGACACATGCAGATGTAAACATCAGTCACCAGTGACTTAAAAAAGATCATCTGTGACATGACATAAGCACTGTGAACAAGACAGTAGTCAATCTCAAATGCCCAGGAGCACAGTGATTTTAAAGAAGCAGTGACAAGATTTCTTGCTCCAGTTAATGGAAATGTTCTTTAACAAACACCTACTGCAAGCTACAGTGTAGGCCTAACAAGCTCTTCTTGAGACATATGTGACAGTGCTGCATTGTTTGAAAGTAGTAGTGGTACAATATGGGTAACCACCACCACCACTTAAGTATCACAATTCTCTGACAAAGTACTTATTTGTCTCTCAGGCACAGGGCCTCTCAAAACATCTGTGGTTGGGTTATTTTATTGCTGTGGTATCTTTTGATAAATGGTCATAAGACTCATGAGACAAGGATAAAGGTATTCAGCTCTGAACTCATCCGTACCCAGGAGGCTTTAAAACAACTTGGGACTGATACCAGTTACAATTTTATTACTACATAGTTCCAGTAAAGACGTAAGTCAGGCAATTAAACTCCTGCAATTGAGTGCAAAGCAATAAATACAAGTAGTTTTGTCTTCCTCTGAACTCATTCTGAGGAAAATTTTACTAGAAGTGCACTCTTCATAACTACCAGTTATGAATCACACTTGACCACAGCCCTCAGTCTGGGGCAAATTCCATTTAAAAGTGAAGTTTTGTAGAAAGACTAATAAATAAGTCAGAAAGAAAATGGCTAGTATGAACAGGCCATATATTTTGGCAGCAAAATAGAGAAAGTACCAAAAATGAAAGCAATTGAGAGGCAAATATTCAGTTTTACTAGGGAAGAATAACATTCAGAGAATCTTGGTTTCTCTTTAGAGTTTTATGCAATGGTAATATCCAAAACCTTGAACCCAAGCCATGCTACTTTATCTTGATCCAAACACTTAGCTTGTAACCCTGTGCTGGGATCCCATCAAATATTAAAAACTGTGGTTTGGCACAAGTTTCAACTAGATTCCGAAAAACAATGTGGTACAACACAGAGTGGGAAATGATATCTTTAAAGGGAAGGATAAATTCTCCCTGGTCATTGAAGAGAAGAAAGTTCCCATCTCAGTTTCTGTACTGGCTTGGCTGTTTTCTGCACTGTCCTTTCATGCAGGGGCTGGTAAGGTCCTCCATTAGGGGTGAAAGCATTAATTCTAAGAGCACAGTGGTTCATGAAGAGGTGAAGTGCATATTCCCAGGAAAACCTCACTTTCACTTGCATCCTTCTATAACCCAAAACCAAATTTCTTCCAACTCACATGTATGTAAGAAAATACATAACCTTGCATTTCTAGAAGGGGTGGGCAAACATGCCTGAACCCTTCAGCCGTGTTATGCTCATCTATAAACTCTGCAAAGTGTTGGCCACTTTTGCTTTTGACCCGTGTGGCTGTTACTTTTGTTTTCCATAGCTGTGGTCAGTTCAGAGCCAACTGAAAAGAGTCATACATCTACACCCCGTGTATCACCTGCGGCTTACAGGTCTGCTCAGACTACAGGGCTTGCATAGATCTGTGCTAGACCAGTAGAAGCAGTATTACTTATAACTGTTGTTTTAATAGGTGTGTGGGTTAAACACTGGTTACCTTTACGTTAAGAGGTTTCACTCCTACTTTGAAAGTTCTAATTAATCTTCACATCAGGTCATTTAGCAGACAGCTTCCCAACAACAGACTTAAGAGATTGCCAGCGATGAATAATTCTAAGACAGCACTCAAGCAACCTCTGATTTCCATGTTTGTATTACATACTACAAGTAAATCTAAGAGCTAAGCTATAATGGCCCAGACAATTCCTCTTCCAGACTGCTTAATTAAGATTTCCGCAGTACAATTCTGTCTTTTTTTCATCTGTTTCCTATGTACTTTCCTCAAGTCTTGCACGGGCATGCAGAATTGATTTTGTGCTGATCTCTACCTTCACACAGAGCATCCTGGATGTTTGCACTCCACCTCCCGGATGAAATGCACCTTAGTTCTTCTCTAACTCCAGACAGGACGAATCCTCTGGGACAACTCAGTTGGCACACAGTCCCTGAAACAGCTGGCTCCAGCCCACATTTTGGAGGGAGAACTGTTATATCTGCTGGTTTCTGGAAGACGGGGCAATGCTTTTCTACAAGAGACCAGTAAGGCATGCATTTTAACTATAAACTGTGCAAAGTGTATATTTTTATGATATACATAAAAATATACATTCAAACAAATCTGCAAATAAAATCGTACATTAGCTCAGAGGAAACATAAAATATACAGACCTCTTAACACTATACATGCGTGGTGAGTGCATAAAAACAACAGAAAATGCTCAAATTTTGTACTCTAGTGCTGAATGAAACAGCCCCCCAGACATCAGGTCCTGTTAGAGTAGGTCTACAGGACAGGCACAAAGATGATCAGACCACCTGTCCTGTGAAGACAGGCTGAAAGAGCTGAGGCTGTTGAGCCCAAAGAAGAGAATACTCCAGGGAGATGTCACCGTGGCCTTCCAGTACCTAAAAGGGCTGACAAGAAAGCAGGAGAGGAACTCTTCATCAGGAATTATAGTGACAGGACAAGCAGTAATGGTTTTAAACTAAAAGAGGAGAAACACTTTATTCAGAGGGTGATGAGGCTGTGGCACTGTTGCCCAGGGAAGCTGTGGCTGCCCATCCCTGGAGGTACTCAAGGCCAGGCTGCTTGGGGCCATGGGCAATATGGGCTACAGGAAGGTGTTCCTGTTCATTGTAGGCGAGTTGGATCTAGATGGTCTTTAAGGTCTTTTCCAGCATAAATCATTCTAAAATTCTGTGTTTCTATGATTTTCATGCCCATGCTTTTTGCCATGACAGAAGCACTGTATTTTTCCTGTGGCTCTGCTATATTCTACTCTATCCTTTTTTTTTTTCTTTTTTTTTTAACAACTCTAGCTTTCATGAATGCATCTGAAAGCATTCCATTGCTTTCTGTATCTTCAGAGTTGGACAGAAATAACAGTCTACCATTTATTGTCTTTTTGTGCAGTTTTTACATGAGCACAAGAAATAAGAATGAGAGACTGAAAAGGAAATCCTGCCATGAGCTTACTTGAATTTAGGGACATGGCACATGACATTGCCTACTGCACTCCAAATTGAACGAAATTAGGCTTGGTCTCAAATATACCCAGTTGCAAAGACTGAAGGTGACTGTAAATGGTAGCTGAACATCCCACTCCCCTCCCCTCCAAAAAAAGTTAGGAAGGCCTAATGAGTACTTTAAGGTTTAAAATCAAGGTTTTGAACTACTCTATTTCTAGAATTTACTATAAGTTCTGAAGAACATTTGCACTGAAGTGTAAATGTTGCAAAAAACACAGTGTGCAAAACCAGGTTCCATCATCACAAAAAAATTCATTCCATTTTTGAGCTGCTGTTTTTACCATGTGAAGCAAATAATGTTAATTCTGTTTCAAACATTCAGTCATGAACGAACAGGGCAAAAAGGTTTATCATGTTAATTCAGTTAGGCAGACTTTCAGTAATTTTTCTTACAACAATTAATGGGCATACACACAAGAAAAGTTATTCATTAACTAAAGCAAATGAGAAGACCTGCAACTCTTTTGCTAGTTATTGAAGAAAGAAGATAAGTCTCTACACAAAGGGAACATACAAAGAACAACTCACCACAGTTACAAAAGGCAAAGTGCTATTCTTCTTTTAGTAATGGTTTAATGACACAGAAGCAATTCACATTATAACACTACACGTCTCTTTTCTTTCCTCTTCCAAAATATGCAGCAAGTCATTGAAAACTGGTTCTTCTCCTTGAAACAAATTTTAAAGACTCAAAGAATTTTAAGTATTTCCTGCCCTTTAAACTTCCAATACTGAAAATGTGTTTTAAGTCTAAGCAATTAATAACTGCAGAAGGCTGCAGTTTTGGAACAGATATTTCAAGAGGCTGCAGAAATTGCAAATGTTAACACACTCACTTCAAGCAGTTACTACTGGCTATGAAATGTAGATCAACTCCATCAGTAAAAAAAACCCTAACCTTTGGCTGGTCATCACAGGAAATGAAAATGACAAATAGCAGAAAGATCAGAAACAGGGAAAAACAATGTTTGAACATACAAGCTAAAAACTTTACAATGTATGCTACTTTAAGAGGACAAGTAGAAAAAAGGCTCTGAAAGGTGCAGGCAAGAGAAACAGAAAAATTCCTTTTTTGGCTAAGTGGTAACAATCCTCCTGAAGATGCCTTCAAGTATACCAGCAAGATCACAGCAAAGCAAAACAATGAAATATCTCCTTCTATCCCTGCTTGGTTAGACAATTCGACAAAGTGGACCTAGGAAGCCTAGGCTCTATGAGGAGCAGAGTGATGCAACCTTTTTAGGTCACTTGGGATGTTCCCTGATTTTAAGAGAAGCTTCAACATAGTAACTAAAAAAATAAGACCATCAACTAAGTCATGCTTCTCTCTTTCCACCCATTTACACACAAACGCATCAGGGAAAGAACTGTTTGACTGCAAACAGACTTATGCAGAATGAATTCTTTTAACACTAGATGGCATCAACACTGTGGATGCCATCTGGATTTACACCTTTATTCACAAATGCATGAACAAAGCAAGGAGAATAGTATCTTGCAAATTTTATTAATTTTAATGCGCTGAATATTAACTCCTAGCCAGTTGGCAAGGAAACACCAGAACATGACTGTGAAAAAATATATATATTTTTTAAACTGGACACGAGTCAAAGATGCTTTTTTAGCAAATAGTTTGGTTTTGATCAGTTTATAATATAACAAAACCTATGCAAAAGTAACTCTCTGCAAATAGCATCTTTCATGAAAAATATCTGAATTAAAAACACAAATAATTGCCAATCTTGAATTAACTTCCACTCTCTTGAACAGAAGCAGCAGATGACAACAGACTTCACAGCAGTGCCTATAAAGAATTATGTTACAACACAGATTATGTTACTACGCAGTGGCAGTTATGGTTGAACATGGCGGTAGTACAGACTTACAAATCTAACTTGTAAATACAGTAAACTTGGCAGCGGTCTCCAATCAAACTGAAAAGCATTCAGAAAAACATATGAATGGAGTGTACCTCTGAGATCCAAGTGAACCTAATCTCACTTCATTTTTCAAACAAGAGACAGAAATCAATAAATTACCAACTACATATGCTTAAACAATGAAGGACTTCTGCTATCCTTCATCTAGGAGATGACAAACAATAGTTAGAAATGATGTACAAGAGATGTTTTGGAAGGGAACATGCAATCTGAATCTTTTGATTTGCATCCTCCCCAGAATGAAATGCCACAAATCTGCACTAGGCAATAATCTCAGCAAGCTTGATGGCAAAAGCTGTTTCTAGCTCACCCTTTTTCCTCTGGGACAACTAAAACTAACTTCCATACTCTATTTTCAGACTCAGCAAAAATAAACCATTGCCAAGGGTAATCCAGAAATTGAAGTAAAATTGCATGGGGTGAAGAAATCTGATACAGGGTAGAGTTGGATTTTAATAATCAAAATGCTAAGCTAGTAAGGATGAATTCAGCTGATGAATATAGTTAATCTTCCAATTATAATCTTCCAACAGGATTTCAGGGACTCTTCCTTTTGAAGTTAATTGATGCTTTTCCACTGACTTCAGAAGAAAGATTAGGATCTTTTAATGAACTTTCCTGATAAGTTAATACATAAGTTTGTTCTAGTCTCATGCAGACTTCACATTTTTAAGCTTGCAAGTGAAGAGTAAGGCATTACCTTAACTGTGCCCAGGTGATAACGTACTCTACCCTAACTTTATTCAGCACCAGATCAGTTTCTGAAGAGCTGGACTTCTTAGCTTGCAGTACTCTTATTTTTTCCTCTTGGGTTTCTACATGAATTAGGCACCTGTCAGTAGTCCCAAATGGCTTCTTGTGAAATCTAGAAACCTTTACTTCTATACGTAACAGAAAACAGTGGACAGAAATATATGTATACTTAACAATGTCTGCACAGTTGGTGAGACCTCACAATAGAGGTTTTTGCTCTTTAATGTCTCTTAACTTATTTGCTTCCATGAGCTAAGCAAAACTGGCAGCAGCCACATTTCTACTTGTCACTTGCAATGCCTGGCTAACATACTTCAGTCTTTAAGATAGTAAGCTTTAAGAGGGTAACTGAGGTTTACTACTGTAAGTTTACAAGATGTATGTTTCCTACAATATATTAATGGACAACAAATCATCAGATCCAACACCTTTGATTACTGACTGCCTGTGCTGAATTTCAATGTTCATTTGCCCATTTACTCCATTTAAAAACCCTTTTGCTCCTCCCCAGTTTTAAGACCAGTATGAAACATTCATAAACTGTTTCTTATTCTTATCTAGGCTTCAACAATCAGATACTAAAATTGATAGTGCTTCACACACATGACAGCATGGTAGGAAAGGCTGCATGCACTCATGAACAGACTGTGATTAGATACCTACCCACACACTTGGGCTCCTTTGAATCCCATTGCGAGGTACCCTGGCAGGTCAGTTTGGCATTTCCTTGCAGTTCATAGCCTTCATTGCAGGTCACAAAACATTCTGTTCTATAGGAGATATCAGCTGTTGAACAATTAATATGTCCATTCTCAGGAGCCCAGAGCTTCGGACACGTTCGGACTACAAAGGGAAAAAAATATCAGTTCACTCTGCAGCACTGAGAATCTGGGGAACAACTCCAGTCCATTCAGGTTTTAAGGGACTGCACAGCTACTGGGTTGTATGCTTACTACACCAGTTGAAACAGATTTACATAACAGGAGCTGGAAGAAGGCTAATTTTTTCAAAGGATTAATGCCTTACTTTTCTTGAAGTCTCAGCACATATGAGGTTATGCACACACTGGCCTGAATTCTGACAGAAAGCCAGCAGTTTCACTGTGCCCAGAAAAGTCACCAGCCTTTGCACACTCAGCACTGTGCAACCTGGGATAGTAAAGTCTGCAAGCCTTCCAGATGGCATGGCTGCATGCAAATGCAATCCTATGGAAAAGTTTGAGTCTTCAGATGTTTATAATTCCTCAGACATGCTTCTGAGTTTGGGAAATTTCTAACTGGCAGTCTAATATTGGCTGAATGCATGTCAGAGAAGAGGCTAAGAGCTTAATACGACAGATGATTGCATCCCAAGGCTTGAGAACGTGCTCAGGCACTGTTCAGTTGATTGATGCAGGCACAAACAAATGTCAGACTCACACATTAGACTAGTAGACATGCTTCACAGTAAGACAGAGAGAAGAAGATGGAAGACAAGGAATTCATGGTTAACAGGACCATGAGAGACGAAAAGGAACAACTTAGGTTGTTGCTGAGACAAAATGACCTCTTCTGGTGTGGGGCTCCCAATGGGGTAGCCTTGGCTGCTGCTCTGCAATGGGGCCTTTCTCCTGCCACAGCTCTCAGACACTGCAAGCAGCATCATGCCAAGAAGGCTGTGCTTTGCAGGGTATGTATGCAGAGGAGGATGTAGGGTATGACAAAGAATCCTCAGACTGTCTTGTGATTTTGTTACTGAATCATGGTGCTGCAGTTCAACACAATGTAGCACTGCAGATTAATCCCTCAACAGGTCAATGATCATAATATTAACAAAAAGATCAGTAGCACTGGTAATGCTTTAATTTATTTCCTTTGTTTCACCATCTTCAGTTTTTCTAATCAGACGTTATTCTTATGCAGTGCCTAGAGCCCTTCTCTTCAGCCAGCATCTTACACTTTTCATTTCATTCCACTGTGACCCCCTCAGCATATATCCTGCCTGGATTTGGGTCCACCCCTGTCAAACATCTAAGCTGTACAGATTTATGTGATGATGACATACATGCAATGACAGGGTGACAGCAAGCTGAAATCTGTAGATGCCTGCTGGGGTCCTACTGCATCTTTTTCCTCAGTAATTCAAGCTTCTCTTCCCTAGGCAGCTACTGATTTTCCAAATCCTGTGGAAAACATGTATGTGGAAAACTGCTCTCAGTCAAAGCCAGTGGGTACTGGTCAGTATGTTCAAAAGTCTTTAGTGGGAGAAAAGCATACACAAGGGCAGCGTGACCACTCAAAAATATAGTCAAGAAGACTACAGCTCCCTAAACTGTTGTTTTCCCAGGACTGTTTCCACAGCTTCTGTTGACATGCAGGCAGTGGACAAGCACTGATGATAAATGACTTCACAGCTGTGGATGACTTCTCTGTTTTCTTGGAATGCAGATTTTACTAAGAAAATCATCCTTGCTGCTGCTTGGTAGGAGGCAAACCACAAACTCCTCTCCAAATGCAATTGAAAGTAAGCCAACTTGGCAACTTTCTCTCCTCTTCCCAGTAGTTGTTTGCTGTTTATATGGATGAGACAGGACATGTCTCCAACTAGATACATACACATGTGGACTGATTAGAGCATGACACTCCCTCAAACTACTAAATAGGCAGATATCCTGACCGCTCCTTCAAATGAAATAACCTGTACAAATGGCTATAGCTACAAACTCCTCAACACTACAAAAAAACCACCATGACATTATGTCTTTTGTTACATCGATAGGGGCATCTGAGTGCAGCAAAATGTAGGTACCTTGGATATGAAAAGAAGAAAAAAAGGTCACTCAGATGACACATCTTTCTATTACTAGTTTCATGTTCAAACTTGGAGAATACTACTCCTCTCACAGACACACGTATAGAGGCACCCACCAGAAAGCATTCAAGAGAATAGAAAAGGTTTTGAAACTTTCATCTTCATCTTTCATCTCTAGGAACAACTAGAGCTTTTGAGCAACTTTCTGATAAGCTGTATCTTAACTACACTGCAGTGAATAAGAAAGACATTTGATATCTGAATCATACATGCTTTATGTAGAAGAAGTTTTCTCTTCTATTGCTTCCATGGAAGCCTTTCTAGAGGAAGCAAACACTACCAAGCTGTGGTTATTACTGATGGACCCTGAATGAATTATGAGTACTGAGGAGGTAGTCAACAGTATTAATGTTTATAGGAAAGGTGCTCCCCAACACCTTTCCACCACCCACTACATCCAGTCATCTCTCCTGATAGACTATGTAACTGAAATGCTACTGTGCCCTCAGTGTTTCAACGCTCATATTTCTTTGGTATTTCAGTATGGCCCTGGTGAAAACTGGGAGCTGAATTCAAGTTATTCTGGTCATGGTTTCATGCCTTAAATACAAGCCAATCTTGTCAATTAAGCATTTTCCAGGATCAAGAAATATTTCCATAATGTCAATCAAAACAACAACAAAATTACATTCTGCTTGCTCTGCGTTTTCTCCTAACACATTTTTCTGGATTAGATACATACTTTGTAGGGCTTTTTTTCATAGGTCACAGTTAATTGCAGAACACGACTGCATTAACTGCTTTCCAATAGCAAAGCATATTTTAGCTAGCTAACATTTAACGTCAAGATTCAAAGCAGTGCCAAGGGATTTTCCTTCAATGTCCCTCTCTAATTTATGTGATAAATTACTCCTGGTATTAACAAGACAGCTATAAACTGTGGCTTTGATCTCACTCCCTTTTATACTCTGAATACAGACAAGCAGATCCAGTACACGTTAAGGTAGGATTTCTTAATGTATTTAATGGGAAGTCTTCAGGACAACAGAGAGGTACAAGAAAGGCAAAAATACATCTGTCCAACACTCCAAAGGAAACTGACTCAATATCTCTAGGCAGATTTTCCCTCAGAGACAAATTCCTAGTTAAAGGAAAATCAAGCAACCACACACAGCAGAAAGGAGGTAGATAGAATGACTGTAGAGGAACTTGGCATTTAGAATGTTCTTTCACCTAAGAGGTAATAGATGCACATCTGCACAGCCTACTATGTAATGAGCAGGGTAAACCACTCTTCAGAATAAACTAACCCTGTAGGAAAAGACTTTGCAAGCACATATCCATACCTCTGCAAGTAGCCTCTGATCCAGACCACTGTCCATTTGGCTGACACAGCCGGATGCTGCTTCCCACCAGATCAAATCCTGCTTTGCATCGGATCCCACAGGCAGCATTGAAGTAATTGTTGCAGACATTCTGGACAAAGTAACCATTTTCAGGGGGCTTCAATTCAGGGCAGTGAATGACTAAATAATTAAACAACCACAACAGAGTTATGACACCAGTTGGAGTGCAAAAGTCTACTGAAGGTAAGCAGTATTTTTTTATTTCCAACTCCACTTGCATCTTGCTAGTTTTGCTGCACTGGAATGGTACATAACATCTTGCATGCAATTTAACTTCTCTTTCACTAAGGTGCTAAGATGAATAATGGGACTCTCCCAGCACTGCATTGTTTGATTAAATTTAATTTCTGGCTCTAAATACTTACCTTCACAAGTTTGTCCTACAGCACGATAACCCTCCTGGCATGCACAGTCCTCAATGGAGGTACTTCCTGGTGGAGAAGTATGATTCTCATCAGGACATGAGATGCAAGTGCTTATTCCACCTGGTGAACTGTCAGGCTTGTATGTTCCTGGCGGACAAGCTGTTGAGGAAAACAAAACAAGGAAAGAGTTTCTGAATATTGCATTTCACAGCTAGCATCACTTTTCAAGTGTGTTGCTTTACATTTTTTACATTCTGTTCTTCATCATACGGCCAGTGTCCTGCCTTAAGGCAAGAATGTTATCTTCTTACAGTATTTGCTGCATATAGTGAACTAAACCCCATTCCTGGAAGGTCTTTCCAGCATCTGCTTGAGGACTGCAATGAATACCAGGAATTCCCTGGTTCAAAAGATACCCAATCCCAGAAGACAAGTCAGATTTTCACTGATAAAAAAAAAAAAAACCTTCACTGACCTTTTGAAGACATTACTGATTTACAGCTGTACCAAATTAATTCAGACAAAATTCATTCAGAACTACCATGGAATTTAATGCACACAAATTCTTAGCACCAAGACAGCAAAGAAGCTCACAAAACCTCCTGCTCTTGATTTTCACATTATGATTTATAGACGAAATACAAGCTACAATTTCTGTACTGTATGAACCACAAACAATGACCAATTAATTAAACTAACTGCTCACGGCAGCTGTGGCAGTCATTTACACCCCATTTAACATCTGTAACCCTGTGTATAGGCATATACAAGTGTTAAAAAGACTTCTTACATATCTTCAGAGGGAGGGGAATTGGACAGGGAAAAGTGACCTCTCATCTGCAAACTTCAGAAAGTTTGGATAAGTCTCAGCCTTAGATCTCTCTCTCCCTGCTTTGAATTCTGTTATTCAGGAATCTACAATAATTATCCTCATTTATTTCACAAAGCTGATCAGAGAACAAGGGAGACTTATCATCTAGTGCTGATAAAAAACTGATTCATCAGACTGCCACTTGAAACAAAACTCAGATGTTCTTGTGCTGAAAAATAGACCTCCTGATCCAAAGGAGACCAGTTATCCTCAGGGTACTCTACCCCTTGACCTGGAAGTCTGGGATGGGGAGCAGAATAAAATCCCCCATGATTCAAGTGGAGACAGTTAGAGACCTGCTACTCCAGGTCACAAGTCCATGGCGCCAGAAGTGTTCAAGAAAAATGCAGATGTGATGCTAAAGATGATTTTAGAGCTCTTTCCCAACCTTAATGCCTCTATGATTCTATGAAAGCTAAGCAAGTTTTTTAAGTAAATTATACAACAGTAGTTTTATTACCTGTACATTTTTCTAATGGTCATACTTTCCTATGAAGACTAAAGTAAGCCAGACCCTCATTTCCTGCCCTCAGCATAGTCACTCTGCACCATCTGATGTAGCTCTACATGGTATAGAGACCTGTATGGGGCAAAGGACAGCTTGGCTTTACTGCTCACAGCTTACTGAGCCCAACCATAAATGCCCTCTGGTTTTCCACCTTATGCATTAAGATGAAAACAGCTTCCTGCTTTCTTGGCAACTGAAAAAAAAACAGCCCCTCTCCCCCTTCAAAAAAACACAAAGAAAACCCTAGCTGCTTTTTCTGTGACTTGCCAAGTGATACTCAATTGTATAGCGTTTAAAAATCAACCTGTATGAACAGTTAGCACTTCTTCCCAAGAAAAGCACTGTCCTTTGAATGGCTTCCAGAGATAATATTTCTGTTTCATTTCCAGAAAAACCTGCCATTTTCTTTCAAAGAAAGCATTCCAAGTGGTTACCAGTTAAGTAGTGATGTTGGGTGTTGTAGACTGGCTTCAACCTACATGCATTCTTATGCACACTTTCAAAAGACAAAAGACCTAAGCTGTAGATGATGTATGCACAAATGAAATGGAGGGAAACAGGGCAAAAGTATTTGATCAGAATTAGAGCTGTGAACTTTTTTTCAGTTGGGATTTTTGGGAAAGCATTAAAAAAAAAAAATCCCCTTCATATTGTTTACCCACTTTTCCTATTGAAGATATTCCTCTTGGACAATTACTATTTCTTTCCTCTCTTTTGTGCAGAAGTCTTCTCCTTGCATTTCAGGTCAGCTCAGATGAAGCAGCAGCGGTTCTTTTCTAATTCTGTTTGGAGAACTACAGGATTAAAACAGGTATCCATACTACAATGTGGGCACTTTTAAAAAACAAAGCCAGCAATCTGCTTACAACTTCGAGTCAGACTGACTTTGACACAAATGGCTCACCCTGAAATTACACTTGCAATCAGCCCTTGCCAATGAAGATGCAGAATGTAAATAATAATCCTGAAGAAGTCACTGAGGTCTGTACTTGGAAAGATGAGTTCTCCAAATGCCCTGATTCATTTACTAATGCTTCAAATTGCTTGCTACTGCATTTTTAAAAAGCTGAGCTATGTCTTACTTTGGCTTTTTATATAGAGTTTTCTCTAAGCCTCAGTCCTTAAATTGCTCATTGACCCCAGATCTCCCCTTGACGTACTCAACTAGCAAAATCCTCAAGAGCTACATTCAAAACTTTCACAACATAATATTTGCTTACAGAGTTATTTCCAGAAGTGTGATACTATAGTTATTGCATGATGCCAAGAGATTGTTTAAGAAAGGAGCACAAGCTCTCTGACCTGTATGCATTTTGTGCATTTCCATCACAGCCAAAGAAGTTGGTCTGGCCACAGCTTAAGCTAAAACCACCCACAGCCAGCTGTGGAAAATGAGAGGCTTAGCTGCTGACTGGACTTGCCCACACCTGATTCAGCTGGCCTGAAGACCCACGTCCTCCCTACTGATAGCACAGGAGCACGGCCCAAGTCCATACACAGTGATGCATTCACAAGCAAGAGAAAAACTCATCTGAAGAACATGTTGTCCCAGCCATGACTGATGACACATGTCTCTCTGAGGTCTCTTCTAAGAGTCAAGCGGTGCCAAATTTTGCAAAATTTGGATGACCATTCTGCTCTCACTGATATGCCTTCTATACCCACACAAGCCACCTGTAGGGAGAGATCATTTTCTCCAGCATTAATAAGTACAATTTTTTTATTCAAAGCTTGCTTCCCCTTGAAAACAACATGATGGTGGAAAAAGGCTCACAACAGGGTGTGAATGAGCCCCAGTAAATCTGTGAATTCAGTACATTCAAGAATAACAAAAAAGCCCAGACATTTTAGAAATAGGGAAATGATTTTAATGGTATCAGCCTTTAAAGAGGGAGGATACTCATGAAATGTGCACATTTACATGTATGACCTTCTCAATAAACGATCTAAATATTACCTAGGCAGGAATCACATTGTTATTTCTCGAGAATAAAGGTAAGGAGTAGAAAAATGCCTTTTGTTTGATGTGAATACTGAGTTATCCCAAGGGATTGGGGTTTTTTGGTTTGTTTGTTTGATTTTATCAGGAATAGAAGTGTATCTGGTGGCAGCCATTACTGTGGTGAGTCAAATCAGTACAGGTCCTAAACATTCCAAGTATACAAAGACAACTCACAATGAAGTTACCATCAGCAGAACTTGCTTCCATACTACGGTGGATATTCACCACTGATACTCATTACTAGTGTCCATGGTAATGACAATGCACTAATCTTCTAATAGGAAGCAAGAGTGAAATAACACATGCTTACTTTAGCATGCCTCCTGTATTGTCCTCCTCAGTTAAGATCTCCTGGGGTATGCAACTAACTGAAAAGGAAAAAAAAAACAAACAACAATCCTGCATGCTCCTTCTGACTTTGAATACTATAGGGCATGACGCCTTCCCAAGCTAACAATGGAACATACTTTCTTCTTTATCTAGAAGAAAAATATTCAGTTGCATGTAGAAGAGAACTGGCAGAAAGCAAATATGGCACAGGGTAGGGATAAAAACACTTCAGTCAATGCATATGCACAGACAGCATAAATATAAGGGAAAACACTGCCTGAAGCTGAAAAGTGGATGAGGAAAGTCTACCAAAAAACAAATCATCAACAAGAACAACAACAACAAAAAAACAGAAGGAAGAATTTCAAATTATTATGAATTCTGCTCTGCCTGCATACAGATGACCAGCTTGATATTTTAACCCTCAGGTAAGAATTTAGCACTGTAAAAACAACAACATAAACAAAGTATGTTTCAGGGATTCACCAATCACTTAAACCACATTATCCTGTTTGGCTTTAAACTGCAAATAGTAATAAAGCAGCAAACTTAAGCCAACTGGTATTGAATGGCAAGAAGACTACAGCTGGGACTGAAGGAGGTCTGCATTTTTCCCCTGAATGTATTAGCATAAACTTTAAAGGCAAATAATTCTGCCTAAAAATGTAAATCTTCTAAAATATTAGGAGTGCAGGCAAGCTCAATTTCTTCTCCCATTACAGTAGTATGTCTAAGTCGCTGAAATGGAATTATTCTTGATTTATCCCAGAGTGAGAGAGAGATGAACTCCATGTATTTCAAAGATTAATTTGAGGGATTTCCTATTTCTTTCAGTTCCTAATTTCTCCCACTAACTACATTTAGTCAGTAATCTCTAGCATGAGCTGTTCTTTCCACAGCCGATGCTAATGAAGGTTACGATTAAAGGTTTATCTCCTGGGGATATGTCAGGAATCAGTGAAGCTCTCTCCTGCATCAACCTGAGCTCCATTTGTACACTGCTATGGTGCTGACTGTAGTCTGCAGTTCTCATTTTTCCCTGTACGTGTAAAGCTTAAATGAAATACTTTGATGCAAATCACAAATGTGGAAATAGATTTAACTAAATCTTCAAACTTCCTAAATGAAAAAAGCCTAGTTCTCCACTTAATTAAATTGGTTCTATACCACTGCAATTACTTTTATGACACTGATTATATGGATATGCCTTCAGCATAACAAAATGGCAAATCTGCCCCAGAGTCAGATCATTCTGTGAACCGCAATTACGGTTTTGGTTTGCCACCATCTATTCAGAATGATAAAATCACATGTCACAGAAGCTCTCAACAATGATCACTGGATGTTTGTATTTGTTTCCTTTCCTGTTGCCTCAGTCTTTTTTTACTTAGATTTTTGGCCATGTAGATCTTTGACCTAGCAAACTAGGTCCTGCATTTTTATTCACTCACTGCAAGTTATAGCAACTATCCAGTACATGCCTAGAATTACTTCAAATTATAGTCCACAACATCAGGAGAAGCAAGAACTCAATTTAACTCACCTTTATGACTTCAGAGGAGAAGAACTACAGCTTGAAGTTGTTGGTTATATCTTTCTGCTTTACTGAATTTAAGATTCTTGTGCCTTGGCAACATCAAAATAAATATGAAAATTAGAAAAGATACATCCCTGAATTTCATGCATGTGGAACAAGAGCTTGTGGTGATATTTGCCATTATTCATGTTTAAAGCTGGGCACCATGAATGGGCCTCACTATTCAGCTTTGTTATTTTACTAAACAGAAGTCTCAACTTTCACAAGGGAGCTAGTATAAAGAATTTAAAGAAGCATATTCTCGTGAGTTGAATCTTTCAACGCTGATATCTTCATCACCCCATCATGACAAAGTGCTGTGTAGTCAGATTTGCCTGGGGTCCAGGCACACCCTCCTTCAGAAGAAGCAATGGGAATGAAGGGCCGTATGTCCTATGACAGTGGCTTGCAAAATAAAGTATGCACGAAGTGGCTGTTTTGGGCTGCAATTCAACCTTCACAAAGGGAATATAAAATCCCCATTTCACACCACAGACTTCACAGAATCACAGAATGGTTTGGGCTGGAAGAGATTTCAGGGATCACAGAATCACAGAGTTGTAGGGGTTGGAAGGGACCCTTTCTAAGAAGTTGATTTCCTTCCTGTTCATAGTCGTCTTTTAAATACTGACAAGCCATAATGAGGAATCCCCACAGACTTCTGTTGTCCAAATTGAACAAGCCCACCTCCTTCAGCCTGTCTACACAAGAGAGGTGCTACAGCTTTTTCATCACCATCCTGATCCTCCTCTGGACCGTCCCCAAAAGCTCCACACCTTTCCCGTGTTAGCAGCCCCAGACCTGAACGCAGTACTGCAGCTGGGCCTCACGAGGGCAGAGGAGATGGAGACGATCACGTCCCTCGCCCTGCTGGCCTCACGTTTTGATGCAGCCCAGGATACCAGTGGCCTCACGGGCTCTAAATGCATGCTGCCGGTTCATGTTCAGTTTCTCATCTGCCAGGACCCACCCCTAAGTCCTTCTTGGCAGGGCCACTCTCAAGGAGTTCTCCCAGTTCCAAGTGTGAAGCTTTGCACTCTACTTCGTTAAACCTCATAAGATTCACAAGGGCTCACCTTTCAATTTTATCAAGTCTCTCTGTATGGCATCCCTTCCTTCTGCCAAATCAATTGCCCAAGTCAGCTTGGTGACACTTTCTGATGCTTTCCCACTTGCTGCTGCAGCAGATCAATAGTGGCTCTGCCTCACTGTACACACATGCAGAAAACAGACTACAACACACACTGAAATATACCTCCCAGGACCTACTCATGAAGATCTTAAAAGTTGCTTCTTAAAGACCTGTAGCTTTTGTTGTCACATTTAAGTTATGTGGGAAGGTTGTTCTTTTAAAAAAAAAAAAAAAAATCTCTTCTACAGCAGCATATGGCAGATATGTCAGAACAGGCACTTTGTGTCCATGAACTGCATTTGGAAAGCCCAAGAGAATAAAGAGGAAATCTTTGGCAGATACTCTAATCCTCTTTTCTGTAGTGTGCAACATGTATGGTGTCATAAAAAACATGAGCCAGGAGCATGCTAGGATTACAAGAAATATGTGAGGAAGTGGCTTTAGTCAAACACTTGACATGTATGACTTGTAGAAAGACTGCAAAAGAAAAACCTTGTGCTTACCTTTAAGTGTATGGATCAGAGAAGGATTTTTAATAAGTCCCAGCATGTTCTCCAACTCTAACACCTCCTGGCATATGCTCTGCATTAATTTTAGACAGCACTGAACCTGCTCATCCATCTGCTCTTCGTCAAGTATTTCTTAAGTAACCCTTCTCATAACCATGTGATCAGCACTTTAACAAGCTAGATGTTTTCTCTGTTATTATTTGATGTATTTTGCTCCTTCTCTATTCAAATTTCTCTATTACAAATTTCCTTTCACTGAGGGAGCGGGTTGAATCAAGTCCTAAGTTCAGCTACTTTTACATATCATAAACAGGGAAAACACATATTGACTCAAACCTTTTCACTGAGCTTAAAGACATCAGAAGTTCAATACTGCACTCCCAAGTAGGCTTCAGCATTAAGAACAAAAATTTGGGATAACCTAGCTTTACATCTCAGCAGAAGTAACTTGTACACAATAAAAATGAGCATCCTGGACACACTCCCACAGGGTAAAAGAATGGGAAACCTACCTGAAAGGAAATGCAGTCCCTTGAGTAAACATCACGTCTCAGTATCCTAAGCTTATATGGCATGAAGGAACAATCTCCTTGCTGAAGAATAAAAGCTCAAAAGCTACATCATATCTTGCAGTGATGCCTGCAAGGAACTCCCACAGGGAGGTCTGGCCCTGGGCCACAACTTTGTCAAGCATCCCTGCGTAGGACTGGGGCCACGAGCGTGCAGGAGTCACCAGCATTTGGCACTATCTGAACCAAGGCAGCTCTGACTTAGCAGACATGGAAGACAGCATTTAGTGAAGGCCCAGAACACTGCTACTACTGAAGCAAAGCTGTGATCACACAGATAAGGTAGAGCCAGTGATGAAACACTGAACTTTGCTGGTTAACTACACTCAGAAATGACATTTGTGTAATAAAGAAATTAAGCTATTTTGGATGAGGTCTCAGTAGCATTTCAGACAGTACTTACAGTATTGCCACTTGCACAGACATCAAAATAGTCATGGTGAAGCTTTTGAAGGACACACAAAAACCAAATACAAACATGACTACTAATTATGAGTATCAGACCATGCCAGTGATTTGGCTTTTAGAGCTTGGACAATTGTTTACATCCTCACACCCTCACACACTTCCAACATACATCATGTTAAAATTGTACAGTCAACCCCAGAAGTACTAAAAGGTCTAACTGAGAAGCTATATTTGATTGCATAAAGTTTACCATGCAAGTGAGGATTATTTATGAAATAAGTTATGTGCAAATGAAGTTTCTGTGTCCAAAACTCTGCACACAGTCAGACTTAAAAGGAGAGGTACAAGCAGGTCTGAAAATGGTTTGCTCAGAACAGAACAGAACAGAACTACTATACAGCAGGCTTCTCTGGACAGTCTTCACATAATCACAGACACACATTCCTCAGTAACCTTTATCAAGGCTGATGTGTGAGCGCGTGCTACTGTAAATACTCCTGTTCCAAGTGCCCTGGATCTCTGGATAGCCTCCTACTACTTAAACGAATAAACACTGAAAAGGAACATCACCATCCTGTTTTCGATGCACTTTTTCTGCCATTTGAATGTACATGCTAAGACAGTGCATTTTTGCTTTTACAAATCTGTAAAAAAATGCAAACAGGCTGAAATAAACCAAATTCCATTCAAGAAAACAAACAAACATATTTCATTTAGTTTGTGCTATGCACAGATGACCAAATAACTGATTCTGAAATGTAGTATCTGCTCTGAAGGCAGTGGAAGCTCAGTTTTCCCCAGGCTTGGATATAGCCATTGTAAAATGGATCCAACAACTCTCTGTTTTGCTTTTGTTGACAGAGAGGGTTTGGGGCCAGGAAGGAAAAAAAGGACAGCCAAGAAACATTTGCAGAGTGGGATTCAAATCAGATGTGGGGAGAAAACTCTCTCCATCCTCTGTTAATTTACCCAGGTTTCAGAGTAGTAGTATGTCTCTATAGAGAAGAACATCTTCAGTGGTTAAAAGATCCATTCTCTGTTGTGCTCACCCGCTCAGAAACCATAGATTTGTGTTTAGACTTGGGACTTAAGAGTGTAACCAAAAAATAATTCTCTGTTCAAACTGGATGAACACACTGACTTCCTCAAGAGCAGCAAGCTGTATAAGGGGTCCTGGAGGAGTTGGAGACACCACATCCACAGGTTTCCTCCTCGTTCAGGCAAAACCAGTGGATTTAATCTGGCAAAACATTAACAGGATCTTGTAGAGTCCTGACTTGTTTTACTAGTCCAATCTGAAATGTTCCACATCTGCTGCTGCCTCCAGCACCTGCTTCCAGTGGTTGCTGCAGCATAAGATTATGAAGAAAAAAATACACACCTATTTCTGTCTCCTTTCTCTGTGGCTTGGCACAGCCCCAGTTGCTGAATCACAGAGGGGGAATGAATCAAGTAAAAGCTATTATAAACAGGAAAGTGAAGCCATTTCTGCCAGACCTTCAATAAACTGTCACTACTGCATGAGGTGCCAAATTTGGCCTGTTTTCCACATCTCTTTATTTTTATCATTTACATATACTTTTCAACAACAGTGATTACACTCCTATTAAGTGACGATTCTGAGCACTGAATATACAGCACATGACTGTGCAGATGGAGAACATATGTCTCTAATTCCATGCTTATTTACTTAGCAGCCTAGGGTGAGAGTCAGACAGTTTCTGGTTAACTTAAGAGAGCTGAAGCACATGCAATGGCTCAGGTCAATAATCGGACAATAAAAAGTGGTGTTTTTGCCAATTATTTTTTCACATATTGTGAAACTACCCAAGCTATCCCTGTGTAGAGTTCAGTAAACTGCTGTAATCTTGATGTCAGAGTTTTTACTAAATTCCTGGAATCATTATGGATATCCATGATTTACTGTGAAAAATACCATCAATCCCATTGCCCGTTCCTCACACAAAATTCTTAGGAAAACTGACAGGACCCCCTGCATTCTTTTAAAATTATCTGAAATATGTAGATCAAATAAGAGTTTTGTTTGTGGAATGTGAGAGTGCTGGGAGAACAACCAGATCAATCTGGTCAGTATTAGCTGCTGCATGCTCAGAAAGTATTCAGAGATGGCTTCTCATCCTGTTTCCCTCCATTTTACATGTTCCTCTCCCTTCTTATTTCTTTATAAGACAGAAACAAAGTTCTTCCTTAAGGATGTATATGATTCTTGTCGAAGCAGTCAGGAAATCTGAGGGTTTCCTCGGATCTGAACTGAAGAAACGTGTTTTAAGTACTTAGTCCTGTGTCCTGACAACTTTAACACCACAAGAGCTCTTGTAAAAAAAACCAGACTTGCTGCACTATGTTGCACAGTACTCCATCTCACAAAGCTTTGTTCCATGAAAACACTTCTGAATAGCACCTTGGCATATCTGACCCTAGAAGCAGTAGCCTGGTCTCTTTTTCTTAGCCTCTCTGGAATGACTTGACTTACCCCTCTCCAGGGTAGAGGAGTGCTCCCACGAGGCAGAAATCTGGGGGTAAAAGTTTATGTTTTCAGAAGATCTTTCCATGCTATCAGTGCCAACCAAATGTGCCTCAGTAGCAACCTCTAACACCTGGAGGCTCTGCTGAAACAGAGCCGTTTAAAAGAGCCTGATAGCCTGCTGCTGCTGCCAGAAAAGGAGCTGGGAGCAGTCAGATTCTCCCAGGAACTTCCTCATGCTCAGTCTCTCTGTACATGAAAGTGAAATGGAGCTCTGTGGCATACTTTTTCATTTTCTTCTCAGTTTCAAGGGTGTCTTTACTACCTTGAAGATGCAGAATCACTTCCTCACTTTCTGAAGGACCACAAGGTCATCTGAATGTTTTAGGAATAAAATGATCTGTTCCGCACTTCCACCACCAATCTGTGCAGCACGTTCCAGTGCTGTCACCCTCACTGTGACCCTCGCTGTGAAGAAGTTCCCACACACATTGGTGCAGAACTTCCTATGCCTCAGTATGTGGCTATTTCCCCTCATCCTATCGTCACACACTGCTGAGAAGAGCCTGGCCTCATCCCTTTGCCTCCCAATCCTTAGATATTGTAGACGTGGATCAAATCCCCTCTGAGTCTTTTCTCAAGGCTGAACAGCCCCAGCTCTCTCAGCCTCTCCTCGTAAGGGAGGTGCTCCACGCCCTTTATCATCTTTGAGGCCCTCCACTCGACTCTTCCCAGCAGATCCCTGTCTTTTTTTTAATGGGGAGCCCAGAACTGGACACAGTACTCCAGGTGAGGCCTCACCAGGGCAGAGGAGGGGGGGGGGGTCAGCTTCCTTGACCTGCTGACCACACTGTTATTAACGCACCCCAGAATGTCATTGGCGTTCTTGGCCACCAGGGCACACTGCTGGCTCAAGAAAAGCCTGTCATCCACCAGGACACCCAGGTTCCAATCTGCAGAGCTCCACTCCACCAGGTCCCATTCTAATGCACACCCTTTACTGACCTTTATTCAGCCTCAAACAAGGCAATCTATACTTGCAGAGATGGAGAAGGACAATGAGAATGAGAATGTTCCTAACGGCAATCTGACGAAAAGAAAATGGGTAAGAATGATAAACTGCTGCTTACAGGAACTAATAAAATTGGAATTATTAAACCACTGATAGCAAAATAGAAAATCTATTCTAAACAGCACTTTATTCTAATTAGATAAGTTCACAAAATAATTAATACTGTTTGCAAAGACCCCACTGTTATTTATATATTTTTTTTGTGAGTTTGAGACCAGTGTTCTGCATAAACTTCTTGCACTTTTGCAGAACATAAACAGTTGACAGATGCAAGCAACAGATGACAAACTACCTCTTAGGCTGAGGAATGCATGAGGCACTGCAATTATTATGTCATTGTCACAATACTCCCCAGTGTGACCCTAAAAGTAATGAGAATAAATCAATTGCTAACATCAGTGAGGGTGAATAACACCTTCCATTCAGCCCTGTGAAGTACTGCAGTCATGTACTGTGGACTTACTACCTCTAGCACTAGGCTGTGTTTCAGTCTCAGGGGCAAATACCAGACACATAACTACTGTCATCCATCTTGTGCATCCCAAAGGACAGGTAGGAAGTGGGGGGACAAGAAGACAAGAGGTCCCCCACATTCTCAGGGTGCTGGATGCCTTCTTGCCATGACAGGGAACACTCAAGGCTGCTGCTGAAATACTGCTTCTGCTGGTGGAGAGTGAAAACAGCAGCCAATCTGGGAGTTTAGATGAGCACAAGACCTAAGTTTTAGGTTAGAACTGGGGGCCACACAAACTGCTCCTGGGGCCACAGAATACCCACTACTGCTTCTAGGCAAATGCTAGTGGTACCTAGGCTTAGACAACCATTACTGCAGATGGGAATGGAAAAGAGCATCATTGCCACATACTGGAATGGACAGAAATCAAGGTAACCCTCAGCTACATAAAGTACCTCACCATCTGAGGCTGATATGCCCTCACCCAGTCAGATTACCTGTGGTCACATGACTTCATTCTCATGGGTTTGAACTCATGGGTTTGTGGGCTCCAGGAAGGGCTACTGTCCTCAGAAAACTTCATGTGAACAGGAACATGGCTGCTCCTATTGCTGAAATCCAGAGACTAATGAAAACCAGGTGTCCCTGCCCTTGTGTACTCCTGTGCCATGATGCAGCCACTGGACAACTGGAAAAATAGGGATACTCACAGAACCACTTTGTTTTTAAAATGCTCTTGAATTTTGCAAGGCTGTGTATCTTGAATTCCTATTCAGCAATAACAGAGAGTATAATTGTACAGAGTGTTTTATTTCTCTACAACTCACAACAACATACAAGCTGAAGAGAAAGGAATTGCACAACTAGTTCCTCACTGCACTGAGCAATAGCTTTGATTCTGAAAAGAAGGAAATAAGATATTTGCATTCCAAAAGACAAAATTCTTAACTGAACTGACAAGAGAAATAGGAAAAAAGGGCCAAAGCATTTTTAAACATACAAGTCAATAACTCCATGAGGCATTAATGGAAGCCCAAAAGAAACACTGACTGCTGCATACAGTTATTGTATATATACAGTATGATAACTCATACAGTTATTTATCAGAACTGTATGCAGCAGTTCTGATAAATAACATTTACCAAATGCTCCTTAGTTTCTACACTGATATCAAGACATCTCAGAACAAGGCTATCCAGCCTTCTACTCTTTTTCTAGATCTGTGAACTGAGCTGCTCAGAAAAGACACTCCGGTAGCACTTGATATTCTTGTAGGCAAACCCCTCTCCCATGTCCTCTGACTTGAGGACTAAGACACCACTGTGTCACAGAGGCCAAAAAGATGCAGAAGATTTAAACTGGTTGTCTGCTGCATATTATGGAACTAGAGATCCTCTACAGTAACACATTCCGGGTTTGTCTTCTATGCTTTATAAAATTACTGCAGCAGATTTTAACAGGCTAAAGTTCCCAGGCCTATGTATGCTTCAGAGGATGTTTTGCAGCCAGCAGAAGGGCAAAGCATGAAACGTGGGACAGGTAGAGAAAACACAGGAAGAGGCCAGCACTTTACTCCAAAGCTCCCAGGGTTTTATGCAGACGTTAAATTCAGAATATAAATGTATTCCTTTACATTAATGGAAGTTAAAGCGTCCCCATGTAGATCTAGGTGTTTTTATTTTCCACTAGATTACTGATGTTTCCTGTCTCTCTCTAGATGGAGTTTTTAATACCTGTGTGCATTTCCAGGTAAGAATATTTCTGAGGGAGGTAGAATGTAGTAAGCACTTTTCTGTCATAAACCCATAAAAAACAAAGCTGAAGGGAAGTCTGAATTTATGAACAGGAGTGTTATGCTATGCACTATTCTGTTCAGCGCTATCCAGCAAACAGACTGGAACAAATAGCAAACTCTGTGAAAAAAAGAACAAGAAGAATTAACAGCCACAATGTAGGAAAAATATTGTACTTTATCTGCTGGCATTCTTAGAGAAACAAACCACACATCACAAGGAGATGGAAGCTCTGGATGGGTGTTTACTATGGCATTTGTAAGGGAACGCCCTTTGCTTGAACTTTATGGGCTTGAGATTCACTTATTTTTTAGCTTTCCTCAGAGTGTTTCTTTTGCTGTCACGAAAAAAAAAAAAAAAGAAAACAACAGAACAATAAAACTAGCAGATTTGCCTCATAACCAGGAGAAGGAGCCAGATCTTAGTTGTCACAAAAGCATTCAGCTTTGCATTTAATCAGTACAGCTGCACACACCTACACAGATGGAGGTTTTGCCATTAATAATGTTAAGACTCCAATGTAGTACTTAATGATGTTGTTTTCTCTTTCAAACCCATCAGTTTCACACTGTAACTAAACCAACTAAACCACAAGACTACTATTAGATTATATACCTAACTACGTTTTATCAGCTTCTGTAAAATTAATCCTTCTCAGCTTCTCACCATTAAAAGATCCATTAATCCTTCTCATTCTATGAAAATAACAGAGGAAAACATTTCTTAGATTGAAAACAAAACCAAAAACAAACAAACAAAAAAAGCAGACTGGGTCGATAAAAATGAACTGCTCTACCTTCAGATGTGAGACCAACTAAAACAGCTGCACTGGAAATATGAGTTGCTGGCATGGCTTTGTTTTGCCTGGTAACAAATGAACCTCTAGGGTTTTGGCCTGAAGAGGCTCCCATTTCTGTGGTCTGTTTTCAGAAAAACCCCAACAAAACCAGGAGAAATCAATTTCCTGTTTGATAAAACTGATCTGTGTTACTGCTTCCGCCTTCCCCAAAGATGCCACCACCACACTATTCCATACAGTCTGCAGTGCTTCTGGGTGAGAAGGTTGGACCATCTGCAGTACATTTTACAGAAGAAAGCAAGGCTGCCTGTATTCATCTTGATCATCTGTCTTCTAACTGTTCCCATCCATTCTGACTGCTGAGTATCTGACAGATTAATCCTATAACGTGTCTGCAGCCTACCTGCTCTAACCCTGCTCCATATCAAGTGGGTTTTAGCCCCCTTTTCATCATGGTTGTTTTTGCAGCACACTCTCCATGTTCCTTACTGCCTCTGTTGGAATGTGATGTACTTCTGGATTCCCAGGGCTGCAGAAACAGAGAACGGGCACAACAGGATGAAATCCAAAGTGTAACTCCAGAAGGCAAAGAGAGGACAGAAGAGGTAAGAGGAAAGCCATCCTGTCCCTCCTTGCTACTGCATTTCCTCTCTTACAGGGATGGTAGTCTAACAAAAAAAAGGCAGTAGGAGGAATGTCTGTATCACCTTTTGATTGAGTGATGAATGAACCATGTACAATTCACCCAACTTCAGATGGAGAGACACAGTGACTGCCTGATTTTATTACGCTGAATCATGTGAGTTAAGTTAATTAGCTTTGGCAAGGCTTGGAGAGCAACTTAATGACATTAGGAATTCCAATACCTTGTCACAACTTCACAGGCTAAAAACAAAGGCCAAACCTTACATGTTAACTATAGCACAAATTAAGCCCTGGGAACATTTTAAGTATTTAAAACTGGGAGACACTAGGGACAAAATAAGTAATCAAACTCTTTTAATCCCCCTCCTCACTTGAACAGTGAACAATCTTTGCTGCATACTGCCATCTTCCTTTATCTAAAGTATCTGCTCTTCATCTGCAAGACTGGCACAAGTTCAGCAATATGTGTGCATGTATTTGTGTCTATGAAAATATCTTCATCACGTGTTTCTGAAATTGAGTTTAAGGCAAGATGACACCATGTAATCTGTACAGGCAACAGAATAATGTTGCAATAAAAATCTTTTAATTATTCCAATAGGTGCCTGGCATGGTGCAAGTCCTAACCCTGCTTAAAGGTGATTCTCGAAACTACAAGAGCAGCAAAAGGTTTATCAAAGGCCTGTGCTAGAACTGTATGTGCCTGAACTGTTTCAAAATGTGGAGGCTGATGAATTTTTCAAGCAATTAAAAGTGGTCAATGAAGTCTGTGAACCATCACTTAACCCTAGGAGTGCACAGCTGGAGAAGGATATTTTCTGACCATAAAAACTCCAACTGCATAAAATCACACTGTTGGTAAGACAGCCTGCTTTTTTATCCTGTCTATGGACTGAAGGCCATGTGCAGGCTTGAGATTAAAGCTTTTACAGCCACTTCACAAAGGGCTGAAACTACCTGTGCTGTATTCACACTCGCAGCCTTTGCTGTAATGGCCACCTGCAATGGCTATTCTGTGGCCAGCGGACAGCTCGGGCACTCCAGAAGCAGCCCAAGTTGGGTCAGCACAGAAAGCTGGACTTCATTTCTATGTCAGAGGCTATTTCTATTCAGAGCAAGGCTTCTGCTCCTCTCAAGCCTCCAGATGGCAGTTTTTTCTCCACTAATTGCACATACAAACTTTGGCCAGAAGCTTTATTTTGCCTGACATTCCAAGGTGACCAGGACAAGCCATTTCCAAGAGAAGAGAAAAAAAGAGTAAATCGTGTGTCACTTCCCAATTTTCTCTCACATCTATTTCAGAAATAGGTCTGTACTTATAACAAAATTAGGTCTGTTTTGGTACTGAAATTTTTTTTCCTAAAGCCTCAAACAACAAATATTGGGACAGAATGATTCATTTATAATACTGTATGGAAACCTAAAAAATACTCCGTTCTTTTCCGGTCTGTAGAGGGTCTTTACCCTACAGCTTTAAAGAATTCCCTCAGAAATTGTGCAGGTATACAGAGAAAAAAACTGTTTGTAGGTTTTGGTTATTTTTGCAGTTTTGTTTCCCTCCTACAGTTCAGCTTTAAATGCAAAGGAAAGAGGCAACATGGTGCACAGATATACAAATTCTTTACTAATGAAACACCATTGTCCATGCTAGCTATTATGTAACACAACCATTTTACTTTAGGAACACAAGATACACATAAATTGGTGCATCAGACCTGGAGAAGAGAGAAAAACGAGTCACTCAGTTCTAAGGACTGGATCCAAACTTCATTAAGTTTACTGGTAATAATCCTATTAATTTAAATGGTCTTATCTCTGAGTATGTAAAACATCAATAGCTGCATATATAAAACATCAATAGCTGCACAGGTTATTTTTTTCACTGAGAAAGCTTGTAGCAAATTGATCAATAAAAGCTCTATTTTTACAGTTGTGCAAGCAAGGTCATTGGTAAGATGTTAACATTCTCATATTTCCACAATGGTTTAAAATGCCTAGTGTGTTACTTGAAGTATTTTTCTGAAGGATTGCAGATGGATTAAAATTACACTTTGGAAATGATGAGGCTCATGTAGCTTACCAAGAAGATGAAAAGTATAATGTTTGTATAAGAAACACTTCAGCAGTTGAGCAAACCAGTTATCACTTCACGTTCAGTGTGCTTTATGAACATTTTCTGTATTGCTCCGCAAGTACAGGGCTACAAGGTTTTGAGAAGTAAACTCAGCAAAAGAAGTTTCCTCTACCAAAAATGCCCCACCTTCATCAAGCAGGCTGTACAGGGTGCACACAAAATAGGTGGTGCTGGAAGCCACATACAATGCAAGTGAATGAGCCCAATTTTTGAGAAGACTTCAATATAACAATTCTGGAAGAAGGCAACTATGTGCTTCCAGAAGTGTTTATTTTCCAAACAAAATAATTAGGCAATTGTTTTAGCCTTTATGTAAACAATAATTATAAATGTTTTCAGATTCATTCATCCGGTCTTCAACATTTTCCAAAGAAAACTGACTTACTAAACACTTCCACACCATTACTTCTAGCACTAGTCATTTCCTAATCCACCTTTCTCATCCACTTACCTTTCTGTATACACACGATACAACCAGATCCATTTACATTTCTCCTACACTCACCCATCACGGTGTTACAACACCTTCACTAGAAAAACAAACCCATTTACATTTCTTTTGTACTTATCCATCATGATGTTGTGCTCAAACTATAATCCGTAAGGAGTCAAATAAGATTTATAAGAAAAAATATACAAAATGTCACTGAGGGATGGCTTTGCCAGTATTAATTAAACAGCAATTTACTGTTACTTAGTCATTGGTATTTTGCATCTTTTCCTTGGTTTAGGTTGCTGCTTTCTTGTTTTCTCTTCTCCTTTCATGACAGCCAGTCATTTTAATGCAGCATATTCCCAATAGATCCTCTGTGTATTTTAAAAGGCAAAAAGCCACTAAAGAGACTTAGAGCAGAAGGCTCCACTGGGTGAATCATTTTTAAAAATGAATAAATTACAAGAAAAATAATATGCACAATGAAATACTGCATTTCAATAACCATACACAGGTAGCAGACCAAAAATAAACTAATGATGGAATAACTAGCACAGACTGTAAGTACTTCAATTAACTGTTCTGCCCTGCCAACTGCATGTTGCCCTCATGGACACACTGTGTTGCAAAAACTGGCTTGTTGAAAAGAAATTTTTCCTCATAACTGTTGTTCCAGTTAGGAGAACCTCTTTCTTTGGAGATACTTGCTGAAAAAAAATAAAACAAAACATTGTGGAAAAAAAGCTATGGAAAAGACATAGTACTTACTTCCCTAAGACAGAGAAGACGCAAATGGAAATCTGGACATTTGATTTAGTTTTCCATGGAAAAAGTAGTTGCCTTTAACAGCTCACCTTTTTATTGATGGAATGGAAAAAAGCACCTTAGACAGTGGAAGTCACAGATTTATTTTTGCTGACCTTGGTATCTTTCTTTGGCTTTATCCAGCTTGAAACTTAACGTTTGTAATGAAGGAAAGGACAGAGAAAAAAAGGTTTAATGAATAAAAGGTAGTTATATACTACACGATAACTGGGACTGGTTATGATACTGCCTTTGTTCTTCCTCTTCCTCCATTCTTTTCTCCAAATTGTCGCAGATATCCCTGGTTGTATAAGGTTCTTGATGTGTGCCAAAAGGCTTTTGTCTTTTTTCTCATAAAGCAGAAAAGACTCAGTGTGTTCTACTTTCTGTGGTACGTTATCAACAATACTACAAAGAACAGGAGGGATACACTGAAGCCAATTTCTGCTCTCCAGTACAAAATGAACGACTTCTATTTTATTGTATGGAAGATTTCTAGAGGTTGATCTCAGGTAGGTAGGAGAGTCAAGTAGTGTTATGATTTGCACACAGCTGGTGCCTCACATTTAAAACCATAAATAACTACAAAGTGGCAAGAGGCAAAAGCACAAGGCCATAGACAAAAAAGTCACCAAAGTACCAAAAGGAACAGACTGCAGAAGGAGAACAATTTCCTATACTAATGAAAAATCCTTAAAAATTTTTATTGCACTAAGTAAACATAGGTTAGTATGGTATCTGCATGATAAACCAAACAAAGGCTAACAGTGGTCCAATTAAAATATGCCCTGTCAATGTAAACGCTTCAGGAGTTTATTACATAGTGAAGAAAAGTTAAGAGGAATTCTTAAGATTCCTTTACAAATTCACAACAATCTTCAGTTGGGAAATGTTAAAAAAAATGGGTTGGAATCCTTTTCAACTTCGTAACTTTCAGCTTCATCCTGAGCTTTACTCAGCACTGGTGAGACTGCATCTCCAGTACTGTCTCCAGTTTTGGGCCCCTTGCTATAAGAAAGACATCAAGGCTCTAGAGCATGTCCAGAGAAGGGCCATGAAGCTGGTGAGGTGTCTGGAGCAAAAGTCTTAGGAGGAGCAGCTGAGGGAACTGGAATGGTTTAGTCTGCAGAAGATGCTCAGAGGAAACCTTACTGCATTCTAAAACTTGAAAGGAGATTGTGGCAAGATGGGGTTTGGCGTCTTATCTCAGATAACTGCAATAAGATGAGGGGGAATGGCCTCAAGTTGTGCCAGGGGAGATTCAGGTTGGATATAAAGAAAAAATTTTATTCCAAGAGCGTGGTGAGGAACTGGAAGGAACAGCCTGCCCAGGGAGGTGGTGGAATCACTGTCCCTGGACGTGTTCAAGAAATGTGTAATGTCATACTAAGGAACATGGTTTAATGGGTAATATTGGTGGTAAGTAGAAAGTAGGACTAGATGATCTTAGAAATCTTTTCCAACCTCAGTGATTCTGTGATTCTATGATACCAGTTGAACTGTGCAGACACACTGAAAAGAACAGGCTTGAATAGTTATTCAGGTCAAACTCCCCCTGAAATATATGTATGCATCTTTCACTACCCTCACATACACAGCACATGGCTGCAATTATCAGCTTATGTGTGGTGTATCCAATATCAACCCCTTTTTAAAATTCACTTTACAAATGACTGATGATTATGTCAAAGTGAAACTTCCCTCTGCAGTTGTCAAATACTCAGTCAAAGAAGTCAGACTTTTTAACATATTTGATGACACTCAAAAGATAAGCTCAAACAATCAGAAGTTCATACAGGAAAAGTAGCATTAACTCTAAAATGTCAGTCTCCCTACCTTCAGGAGTAGCTCAAAACAATCTTTAATAATACAGGCTATTGGTAGAGACAGAAATTCTGAGTTTATTTTGTTCAGTAAGTTACAAGGGCATTCAAACTGAGGTGAAGGAAACTGACTAGTATTCCAGAAGAAAATTAAAAGGTGAAAAACTGATTTTATTAAAAAAAAAATTGGATTACATCTGGAAATAAACAAAATGCAATACTGAATCTTTGCTAAGAGTTAAGAGGACACAAGGAAGTTCTGCAACTGACATAACATTCTGATCCAATGTCTCAATGACCTTACTACAATCTCTGCTCATCTTACAATCAAAACCCTATCAAGTCCTGTGTATTTATTTACTTCTCTTTTAATACAAATCAAAGGAAAGATGGTAAATTATATCTAGTTGTGATAATCAATAAAAAGTAAAACGTAACTGATAAACTTCCCAATGCAAACACTGTATTATCTCATTTCTTTCTTGCACTTGTGGGAGACAACACCTTTGTGCTTAGGTATCATCTTGATTCCTCACCATATTGTTTTATTACTCTTAGTGGAGAAAAACAACCATGATCCATTGATCAAATGGCTTGCATATCATAAGGGAACATCTGATGAGAATAGTGATTATGCATGAAGAGTGCAAGTGAGATTATGAGGACAAAAAGAAGACTGCTATGATCGGCGGTTTGTTCCTAGTTGAGAATTATTTTATTCCTTCTATCCAGCTCATAACAAAAAATAAAAATACCACAGAGTTGAGATATATTGAGTTTTGACATTTTTGTCCCAAAAAAATAAACAGCTGGAGAAAACATGCATATATTTTCCTATGAACGAAGCTTCACTTACAATCACTGCAGCATGTGAATATGTATTTCATCAATTTGTATTGATTGCATGAAGACTTTCAAGTGAATTCATAAACCTCTGTAAAAGGAAACTCCATACTGAATCCTGTTATTTATCTGTTTATCTCTATTTTTATTAAACAAGGACATGTAGTATGCCACTGATCTGAAACACAGCTCTACCGAAGACCAGTGGCTCAGCTTTCCATTGCATTTCCCCAGGAAATTTTATCAATAATAATAAAATTTTAAAAAGTAACAAAAACAAAAAACCCGAAGTATTCAGTCTAGTAATACAGCCTTTCATTTTTGCTATTAATAACTTGGCAGGGAATTCAGAGAGCCAAACTTTTTGCCTCCAAGTTTTCACTCTAAAATGCAGTAAAGACCTGTAAACTGAAGGTTTATGTGAAATGTAGACTTTGAATGAATATTATTAAGAGGACCACTCCAATAGCAGTAACAAGAACAACCTTAGCAAAATGTGATGGCAAATTTCTATTCAGTGATCAAAATGCCTTCTTCCTCTTTAGTAAATAAGCCTTAATGTGAGAGAGCTAGAAGATGCTCAGCTGACTCCAGCATTAACTAAGGATTTATTCTCCAAAGATCCACATAGCCAGCCCCTCCCCAAACAGGAAAAGCCTATGCAAGTTCAGAAAGTAATCAGTAAAATTCATGCCTGAAAATATGTATCAGGAGCTCCTATATGTAGCAAATACAATCTCAGACTCAGTGAACATGGTCACAAATTTCTGCTACTTGCCATTCTAAGGGGTGTTTTACTGTATCAGAACATTTGCTCTACTCTTATGCTCTCTGCGCATCTCTTTTGGCTGCTGCTCAGTGGAAACAGTGGTTGAATTTGACAACTACAACTATTCTATATCTTTAGCCAGAAACTGTTATCCCAAAGCCACAAACGCATTCTGATTCAGGTTCATAGTCATGATTCCAAAAACAGCAGAGCTCCCTAGACTGGAGTAGCCAAGTACCCAGGGCACAGAGAGACCAAGATCATACTCACCTGTGCATTCGTGCTGTAGTCCCTTCCCGTAGTATCCTTTCTCACAGATGCACTCAAACTGGCCAGTGTGAGTGCCACATTTACAGCTTGCCATGATGTCACAGCAGTTCTCATTCGCCTCACAGAGATATGAACAGTGTGATATATCTTCTTGGATATAACTTCCAGAGGGCAGGTCTGAAACAATATCAATTTATTAATTGAAAAATCCAACCCCAAATCCCCTGAGTATCATCTTATGTAATTAGGGTAACATTTCTGCAAAAGTTCTACGCTTCAGTGATGGTAGCATAAAATATACAATGCACAAACGAAAAACCTCTTCTTAATGTGGAAAAATGCCCACTGAAACCAGTGCTGCAGAGATTGTCACGTTTTCTCACTTGGCTTGATTCTAACACTGCCAGAAGACAGTCTCACTCCATACAGAAGCTGCTGATGCAGCTTGTCCTGAGTTTGGTGGATGCTCTCGCCAGCATAAGGAGAGTATTTGGTCATGGAATGTGCAACTAGTTGGTCACATAAAAAAAAGAATAAATCTTTCCTTTTGTGCATTCACAAAGAACAATTTAGCTGGAACAAGCAGAACAGCAGTAAAACACACTTCTTATGTAAAAGTAGCATTCTTCTTAAAATTAAATACAGCAAGTAAATACAGCAGCTAGTCTGATCCATGCAGTCTGTCTCATTCAAGCAGCACTGGCTTTCATGCAAAGGTCTAGTTGTGTTCTCACTTGCTAATCTTCTGTTTTTTATAAAGGCCTTTTCAGAATAAAGTAGATCAAAAAAGGATAAAAGTCCAGTTCAAATTCTTTCTCCATCTCTTGCTACTTCCAGTGTTACTGAATATGTAAGGCCATAAAAACAGATCATGTTTACCTTTATACACAGGAATCTAAAATTTTCTCAACAAGTAAGCTTTCACTGGTGTGTAAAACACCAAACCTAGCAAGGCTAGCCATAAGGTATGTACTGAGGGCCTGTTTCTGACAATCATATAGTTACCTTGGTTCAGCTAGTCAAACAAAAGTCACATTAGGCCAAGACCATCATCTGCTCTTCCTTAGACAAAACAAAGAGTAGGATGGAAGAGCAGATTTACCAGTGAAGAGAATTTAGGTCACATTTTGTTGACGGTGAGTTAGTCAAACTAATAGTTTATCTTTTTACCTGAGGAATGGACACCTCTACTTGAAAGTTAGAGAAGGAATAAAAAGAAGAAATCTCTACTACATGAAATGCAGTTAAAAAAACAATGCTGGAGATCTTTATACTTAGCTCTATGCTCACTGTAGGACTTCTGGAGTTAATACCTTCATGAAGAGCCCTGCGTGCCAGAGCTTCAAACTCAGTAAAACTGTGAAGAAGGTAACAATGGTCTTCTTTTGGATGGGAGGCCATGTCATTCAGTTCTCGGATATTCCCCTGCCATATCCCAAAGGTGAAGATCTCCACTCCAAATTCACGCAAGGATGCTGCAATAGGTCTTGGGTCTCCACCGTTGGAATATCCATCAGTAATGAGAAATATCACTTTTGTGGAATTTCCACGGGCATGTCGCAGTATTTGCTGGAAGAAAAAATGAAATGGCACACCTCAGGAAAGCGTTACCAGCCATTGATTTCAGTACTGCCCTCCTAACAATTCAGCTCCTTCCACTTGGTTTGTGCAGCTAGTTTAAATCTTTGCAGACTACTCAGCATAGCAAAGACAAACTATCTACAAGCAGAGACTGAGGTTAGACAGTGCTGAACGTTGACTTAAACTTCAGATGGCTGAAGTCTGTCCTATCACAACTGCAAAATCATGACATGATCTGAAATGAAATACTTCCATATTGATTGGTCAAGCCAACCATGTGTCAGACAAAACCAATCCCAATCAGTCTTTTAGCAACTTGTTTCAGCCTGCAGTTTGAATAGACAACATACTGAAAACGTAGTGTGAGACCCTGAGGACAGTTCAGATGCTGCTAACCATCTCAGTGCTATGGGAGTGATGTGGATGCGTATCATCTGGCAAGCTGGTCAGTGTCTTTCTGTTCAGCGCATGAAAGATAACTGATTCCAAGCTTGCTAGCTTTGCAATACAGGGAAGCAAAAAACTCATCAAACTATACCATGAAAGTGTGCTGCAAACGGTGCTGCACCCACTCTCATTATCATGGCTTTCAGTATGTGGACTATGGACAAATCCTTTACAGTTTTAAGGGTTAACTAAGAGAAACAATTTTGTTTTTATTAAGGGTTATTTGGCTCAAAAAAGCCACTGATGTATTAGAAAAAATTGTAGGGATCAACATATCAACAAAAACTGAAGAAAGCATAAGTAAAGATCTTGAAAAGTTCTCTTACACACAACAGTAACTTTCCATGTGGATAACCTGCCAGTGGTTATATCTTCTACTGGAAATTTTGTCTTTCTACATACTCCCTCCCACCTTCCCTCTACCATTTCCTTTTAAAAAAACTGAAAACAGTTGTATTTCTGGAAAACGGTGATTGTATCATTCTCTTCTTATACAAAGCAGACAGAAAAGGGTGATTTATACCCAGAAAGCCCACAAGCAATTTAACAGTGTAGATACATCAACAGAGGTCACGTCACAGAGCACATGCACACACACTTATATGGGTAAGAAGGAAAAGGTAGTGAAACCAAAGTGATACCAAGTGGAGCAATAGTCCTGAAAATAAAGTGTCTTGGATACCTAACTTAGAATGCAAAGATACACCTATACCTGATGAGGTCTCATGAGCCTGCCTCTATGTCGAAAGGTTTCAGAAACAGACAAGAACATAGGACTGGTTAGAAACAAGTTCTCAAGTCACTGTCATGCCAATAATTTACAAATAAAAAGGAAAGATTTTTGGTATATCTACATCAAAAGAATGACCATGTACAAGATGGGTTGCTTCCCTAAATGCAACCTGAGTGTGCCCCTTAAGGTACTGAATCTGTGGCCAGCAAAACTGCATTAGGAAACTTAAGCCTGGAGAAACTGTAATTTTTCTGACAGAAAACAAAACATTCAGAGTGACAATAATCACTAGTTTCCTATGGCATCATATATTGAGGAGCTGAATATTAAATCAAAGGTTAACAAGCCCACTCGCTAAAGACAGAGAAACAAATGTGAATAAAAGACCCTGTTTGCTTTATTCTGTGAAAACTGCTTACTCCTAGAAGTCCAAAATCCTTCCATCTGTAACTACCACAATGGTGACTGCTTTTCCAGTGGTGGTACATTTTTGTTTTGCCTTCTAGAATGAGGTGACAAATATGATCTGATATATTTTACTGTCATCTTATGTTCTGATCCACTAAATTCTAAGGTCCACTTCTGACTTATTGCTAGTCTTTCCCCAACACTTAGATTGTTGGTTATTTTAACCCCAGCATAACTCCCTATACTTGTTCTTGCTGCATTGTTTCTCACTCTCTTACCTGTTGCCAATATCTTTTCAACTTGTCCTTCATGGTCACAAAAAACTGCCAGTAGTCCAGACCACCCTGCTATGCACAGACATTAGGAACATTCCTTCTAATACTCCACATAAAGGACTGTGAGAATATTTAGTAGTGCCTAAATGAGGACATGCCCCACAAATTCCTGCTCAATACATCCTTCCAGTCTGAGACTGCACTAATAGTAATTACTCTCCTATTATGTTTGTTTTTTGACAACAGGTGGAGCACATTCAACAACACTATGCTAATGTGCTATGACCAGAAATCACCCTACAGAGTTACCAGTCTCGTAGTCAGCCACAGATTTTCAGTAAGTAAATATGGCACCATCACTGATCTCTCCTTGGTGAAGATCTGTGGCCATAAAGCAGGTGATTCTGAAGGTGTATTTTTTGCTTCCTCTGTGAACATAAAACTATGGGGAAAAGATTTTCAACTTGGTAGAGTGTGTATCACTAGTGCATTCAGTAAGACTGCACTATGCTATGATCAGTAAAACACACCACCTATGATAGACCTTCCTATGATGCTGGTAGTAGATTCCAAAAATCATGTCATCATATATGATGAGAAGTAAGTGTATTGAAGCAACTCTTACAAATTCCAAAAGCAGGCATGAACCGAGTTAAGATTCATAACAAATTCCTAAAAGTCAGACTTATAAATAAAACCTGTCTGGATTTTAGATCACAAGTTAGGCCAGTCCAAACTGCCTGCAGAGATTTTACAACCTTCTTCATTAAGCCAGGCTAAATTTCAGAACAACTTGATTTTGATTTGTCAATTAATTGATTTCAGGTGGATTTCAAAGACAGAACAACGTGCACTATTAACCAAAGCAGAAAACATTGGTACTGTGGCCTGAAATACTGCCAAGAGGATGCTGCAGTTGGGCTTCATTCTATTACTGGTTGTGTGCAAAACCTAGGGGGAATGAAACCAAATTCTCTTGCACACAAAATCCTTTGCAAACCAAATCCACCGTTCTCTGAGTTGTTTAAGTCATATGTGGAAAACGAGAGAGTGTGAAGTGAAAAAACAGAGTGAAAGTAATTGGGAAGATGGAGGAAAAGACAATATGGAGATAAATAGTACGGAAAAATACAAATGGCTCATTTCAATATGTGTTTTGAAACAGATGCTCTAAAATAAGCAGCACTGTAGGTGGAGAATGTTGTGTTATTTGTAAGCTAACAAGTATAAATAACTTTTTTACTATTAACTGTGCTACTTCAAACTAGAATGTAAGCAACTTGAGCTTCTATCAATCTATTAACTATTCAGGCTGAAATTTTCCACCCAGGATGTTTGTCTCAAGTTAATGTTTGTTTCAGTAAAAACAGCTTTTATTTTTGAAAACATGGTGAGGAAAAACATATGCTCCAACTGCATTTACTTGTTTTTTTGCAACTGTAGTGTCTCAGAGCAAAATGAATTTTCAATCTGTAATTCGTGTGTTAAAAAGGTAGGCTTCTACCACACCATGGAAAAAATAAAAAACAAAACAGAACAAAAAAACCCACACCACTCCATAACCTGAAATTGGTGGAACTGAGATAGAAAACAACTTGCAGAAGATTAAGAGACATTCTGGAGACTGCCAGTGCAATTCTTGGAAGATCCTACTTGCAAGCACCTTGTTGTAGCAAAATATCATTTCAATTCATGATTATGTCTGAACACAGATCAAAGGCGGGAAAAAGCATCATTTTAGCATCATTTTACCTGTCTTTGCAATTTCATCAATACCTTTTCAGGACTGTTTCCTTCTGTGCATAGGACAAAGCTGCATGAACTCTATGCATGAAAGTTGTGGCCAGCATTACACATGGCATTCCTTTTGCACCTAGTCATGCTCATAATAGGTACCAATCAAATCTCCACACTTTCCACAAATTCAGAGACATGTCAGCATGGTCAATAAACAAACTGACTGCAGAACTCTTACTAGTCTAGCCAAAGTAGAACACATCTCAGAAAGGACCACTTAATTTTTTATCAGTAAATTAGCAAGAATCTCTGCTCCACAAAACTAGACTGCTTCCAGAAACAGATATGAGAAATACACAAATCCCCTGTGTCTTTCCAGGTGACCAAGTAAAGTTCCCTAGCTGTAGGTCACAAACCACAGCCCATCAAAGCCCCCTTAAAAATAAACGAGGGTCAATAGTTAGCTGAGTAGTATTGGGAAAACACTGTTTTTGAGGGGAAAATGTTCTTCAGCTATAGTCTGGGATATGGGACGAAATCAATGGCTCTTCTGCTCTTTGCATCTGAAAGGGCAACTGCTTCTCAGGGGCAGCACTTCTCTCAAATGCAACCACAAGTAGAGCTGGTGGATGAGGGAGAGTGAAGCCATTCTGCTGGTACCTGAGCTACTCAAATATGCAGGCAGCAACAGATGTGTGCAGAGGAACTGAGCACAGGAACTGACAGACAGACAGGCAGGATTGCTACCCTAGAAATCCAAACAAATCAAGGCTGCTGAACTGCTTGGCCCTCAACTGCTGCAGCTGTAACTGCAGACTCGTAATCCCTGCTGTACAACAGCTGAGGAAAAGAACAAGAGAAAGACACATCCAACATCTGAGGAAAGAGGAAAAAAGAGAGATATAAATCTATTTTTATATCATTTATATATATCTGGTGGTCACACACCACTGCGACCCAGAGTAGCTAACAACCCCAATAACATCTCCTTGTCACAAACCTTCTTACAAGCCTTAGCATGATGCAGGCACTGCAGAGCTGCATCACTCCACTCCTTCTCTCTGTATTTGTGCGGCAAGACAGAGCTGGAGAAGGGTCTGCAGGGCAAGAGGTGAGCAGCAGCTGCAGCCCCTGGGTTTGCTGATCTCAGGAGCTGAGGGGTGGCCCCTGAGCTGTCAGAGCTCGGAGGGTTTGGGCATTGCTCCCACACACACTGTTTGGGTTTGGGTTGGTGTGGTACTTTGTGGAGCTGGGGGTTGGACCCCATGGTCCTTCTGGGTACCTCCAACTCAGGATATTCCACGATTCTGTGTTTTTTTGCTTCCTCCAACCTCAACTCACTTTCCTCCACTCCAAAACACCTTTCCTCTCCAGAAAGTCATTTTGAAAGCCATTTCTTTCCCCCCCAGAAATTTCATCTGTTCTAAAACATCTGTTCACTTAGCCCCCCAGCGTGAAGCACACACAAAAATGACTCCACATACTTGCCCAGTCCCCATCAACTTCAAGGATGGTATATACATAAAGCTGTCTTGTTTTTTTTTTTCATGACAAGGCTTTGTGGTCCCTTCATAAATCCTCAGGTTCTTCACTAAATAAAACTTAAGAACCCACTGAACAGTATTGGAAATTGAAAAGGAATGTAAAAACCTACTTCTCTGGTATGAAGATCCACACATGCTTCTGATTTTAACATCAAACAAAACTAAGCACAAACCATAAATGAAAATAAAGTGCTGAATGATTTGTTTAATTGAGAACACGGTCCATTTGGTCATGACAGTAAATTAGTAACAAGGGGTAAGTGCAAACAAAAGAAAACAACGGTCTTGATAATTGCAGAATAATTCATTGGGCTGCTCTTCTAGCAGCCTCTTGGACTGTTTTACTACCTGTTTCCCTGTCTACACATTCCTCATAGGACTGATTAGTCAGTTTCAGCAATACTTGCAGATCTCAAAGAAAACATTCTTTTCACATTAGCATTATAACCATCTGTACTGCATTCAATCTCTGTTTAGTGTGTACAAATATCTGGCAGACTTGACATTTCCTCTGTGCCAATAACAGCCATTACAATGAAAAAAAAAATAGAGTCTTGTGCAATAAGAAGTGATCACACAAAATTCTGCTCTGAAAATTCACTTCTCCAATGCAAAATTAAACACTCAGCAGTACAGTCACAGCAACATCTAAAACCCAAATTCCGTGCTTCTAATATTGGTGTAAAGTTTGTAATACAAAATCATAGGATGAGCAGCATCCCATCCTCATCGACCAGAGACCTGCCAGCTACTGAAGTGCCACAGCAATGACAGCATCAAGGTTCTTTGTTACTGCCTCAACTACATGTACTGCATCTAATCCATAAACATTTGATCTTGTGCCTAATCCCTGTCCTTATTCAGTATTTGTCTTTTAAAGAGGATTTTGACCATACAGAATTTGCAATTCATATAGCAGTCTACAGGGAAATAAACCAAAATGGGTCAATCTGTCTCACTCCACAAACTAAACCATTGCTAACTGCTAGCATCAGTCAGCCCCAGTAACCTTGCGAGGAGAAGCTTTGCCTTAAAAGGTTTAAGTTGGAACCTAGCTTTCAAAATCACATTATCCAAGCATTAACTACGCTGCTCTTTGTACACCATGTAGGGAATAACCTAAGGCCTACAAAGTGAATATTACACGTTGTAGGCCAGGAAGATCCATCACTGTACCTCAGAAGTGAAAAAGAAAGCCCTCCTTTACTGAGCCATTTATCTCTGCAGCACCAATAAACCACTTACAATCAACGTGCTACCACCCTAGGAATTACAGAGAGGCTATAAGCCATGGGATGACTCCTCAGTAGATGACTCTTTTTACCAGAGGATCAATTGTTCACTACAAAATAAATAACCAGTTAATAATATTATTAACTCTAAAATAACAAAATCATTAATAAATCTATTTTAAAATGAATGAAATATGTTTTACTACACAAAGTGCTGCATAGGTTTGATCTATAACTTGAAATACAGTGTTTCTTTGGGATGGGTTCAGAAGGGGATCTATGTGCCATTCACAAAGGGAAACAGCAATGCGAAATCCTTTTGTAAAGCTCACTGAGTTTTAATCTTCCTCTGTTCTCATTCCCCTTGCAGGCCGAAATTCTGAGCTTGACAAGAAAACTTTATCTAAATGAATATTCTGAAAGGGAAAAAAAAAAGTCAGTACTGAGATTTACTCTACTGATGGAGTTGAGGCATCTATCACCGAATCCTGGGAAATCCCAAGAAGGTTGATAAATTCATAGGAATAATGCAGAGCTAGGAAGCGGCATAAATTCCATTCCCTGAATCATCGTGTACATATTTACCCCTGTACACAGAAGAGCTGATATATGTCCTGTGTCCCCTCTGTAAAGCTGCAAATATCTCCTTTCTCCACCATCTCTTTTGCTCATTGCACACTGCTACTTCCACTTTTCCACTCAAATTTTATCCTCTCTTTAGGTTTTGCTGCCCTTTTCAAAAGAGTAACTAAAAATGCTCCATGGTGTTAGAGATTCTGCTTTCCTATTGTGCCTTTCATCACTTTCTTCTGCACTGCTACATAAACTCCAGAGAATGAGCTGTTACTTGTATCTAAGAAATTAATAGCAGAATTTTCTCTGAATATTCACCTAGCAGGAGCTGCATTCAAAATTTAGGGAAAAGACATGCCTACAGAGTGAATCTGTGTATTTAAGCAGTACTGCAACTAAAAGGAAGTTGAAGAAGATAACCAACAAAAATAATAAATAAAAAGAAACTTAAAATGCAGCAATGTTATGCTGGTCTAGTTCTTGTATGACAATGGTTTTTACTACAGTAACAAGAACTTCAGTAACAGTACTTCAGAAAGAATGCATGAACTCTGTAAATTACTTTCTCATGATTCATTTCTGAAACAAAATCATCTGCACAATCTATGCGTGTAGCTTTCTATCATCTTTTTTCATCATATTTCCAAATTTCACCTTTATGTAACGTCACGTTCTCTTGTATGTAACCATCTTTTTCTTCCTCCTTCCAATTTTTCCAAATTGTGTTTTCTACATATTTGAGAAAGAAATTGTGAATGTTTTGCCAATAACACAGTGCAAGAATCTTAACTAAGAAGGTAAGCTGTATTCTTTCATATATCTTTGTAAAAACTCAGAGCCAGATCCTCTCAGTAGCAGCACGAGGTGCAAAGAAGAGGCTATAGGCACAAACAGAAACACAGGAAATTCCACTTTTAAAGAGGGGAAAAAAGTTCTTATGGGTGGTCAATCACTGGAACAGATTTTCCAGAGAGGCTACAGGGTCCACCCTTGGACGTATTCAAAACCTAAATGGACAATGACCTGAGTAATCTGATTTTGTTCCATCTTTGAGCAGGGAAGCTGGACCAGATGGTCTCCAGAGGTCTGTCCAACCACAACAAGTCAGTGATTCTGCAGTTTAGTAACATGAGAAGAATATCTGACTTCCAGTTCTTAGTGTTTGTTACAAACATAACTTTATTTACTCCTTTTATGGAATGGATTCTGCCTGTAATGCTTGTGCTGCATTTTCAAAACTTCAAATGCTGCTGCACAGTTAAAAAGTGGCATTTCATGCATTTTGTACAGTTTAAAAAAAGGAGAAATCTTATCTCAGTCAGCACTTCAATCATATTCAGATTGCATAAGGGCTATTTATTCCCCCTACCATCAAAAAAAAAACAACAAAAAAACCCACAAACACCCAAACAACTCACAAATCACCATTGTTCTCACAGTCACAGAAGCTACCACATACCATGCTGACCTAGATCCAGTTCCCCATAAGTGCTGGGACTGTTGGGTCTGCTGATTTGAAAGTTTAGGTGGTTTGCAGTTCTGAGTTCCAAACCAGAAAAAAACAGAATGCACCTATCTTGCACGAAACAACTAACACATTACACTGAAGTCTTCTGAACTGGGCTTTAGAAGACAAGACATTATATACACAGCTATTTCCTCAGCTCTTGGTGCTGTATAAATTTTATCAACAAATTACTCATGAATGTGAACAGCTGCTGCAGGCCTCATACGCTACTATGCTGTGTGCTATGATGTGTACTATGTCCTGCTAACAGACCTCAGTTTCATTTGGTACATATTAAATCCTGATTTTCTTTCTCTCTGACCAACTGCTATTACTAACATAACCAAGATGTTATTTGATTTCCATGGTATGCTCCAGTCTTTTGCTAGTAATAAAAAATGGATTCTTAAATACTTTACTGTACACATAATTAATCTTCATGTATTTCCAGACCAAGCATTCACACCACTATTGATTGGTGCAACTGCCAAGTATTTTTTTTTTCTGTGCTTGTTTTAAGCATTCATTATCCTAAAAAAGCTGAACAGACTAATTAATGCCAACATTACAAGCACCAGCTTTCATGATCTGTCTCATCTACTGTCTGCTGCCACTGAACAATTATCTTCTGAATATCTTATTTTCTTCCAGGACTGCTGCATTCAAGGAACATGAACATACGGCTATCACCGTTAAGAGCTGTCTGAGCCCAATGGGGTGTGTGGGAGCATTTGGTACAGAAAAAGGACATGCAACTGGATACCCTGATTCCCTGTTTGTGTCTGCTTAACAAATCACATAGCCTAAATGCTAGAAGTCTTTACAGGCTGCCTGTCAGATTCAAGGAGAAGGCTGAAGTTACCAGAGGGACTATGAACTGGTGGGAATACCATGATTTTAACACAGTATTCTGTTTTTAATTGCATTCACTTCATAGAGAAAATGCTCAAAAACTTGAATAGGGTCCTGGTCACGTGACGAAGCTTTATTTGAGAATTTTAACATTCCAGTCTTGCTGTTTCAGGTCTTGACTTCAAGTCTTTCTACCAAGAAAGACACTGGGAAAAAGGAGGAAGGATAATAACAATGTCAAATAGCAATCCTGCTCAACCTCATCTATATGTTCACAGAGCAATTTTCAGATTTTGTTAAGGGCATGTTTTTCATGAGTTCAAGTTAGCTATTTCTGTTAGCTAAAGTGCAACACTGCTCTAATTTCCAGAACTAGGATGGTCAGAAAATTCCAAGCCATAAGCATTCTGTGTTGTATGCAAAATACTCAAATTCCAGTATCAAGTGGAACTGGAGGACAGAGGCAAAAAAATGCATCACAGAACGTGCAAAATGTGCTACTGACCAAATATCAGTGTGGAGGTTCACATCAGGAAATAGGGGCTGAACCTTCCCACCAATATCCCCATCTATTTTGTTGCCACGAGACAGATGGCAGCAAAGGGGCACTCTGACAAAACTGTCTGACATGGGAGTGCAGATTAAGCAAAGGTGTGCCACTGAATTCCTCCATTCATCAATGCTGAACGTTTATGGAGACCAAACAGTGAACGGGAGCACAATGAGACGTTATTTCCCACTGCAGTGTCTCATGTTTCCCACCTTTCCTCTGCTTCTGTACGTTGCACCAGGAAATGGATAAAGGCTTTGTGACGCTGGGCTGTAAATAACAGCGCCTTTTAGAGAGGCTTATCTCAGCAAATAAGCAATGTAGTGGATGCTGGCATAACTTTCTCTCATTGCAACTCCGAACCTCCTCTTCTCCTCACCTACTCAGCCAGTTGATAGAACACAGGTCAGGACAGATGCTGACCATGGAGCTGTGTAGGTCCTTCCAGGCAGGAATGTCTCTTTCAGCACTCCAGAGGTAAAGGCCTTGAAAACTGCTAGGTGTGATCTGATCATAAGACACTGCAAGACTTACAGTTAGACCAGCAGCATAGGAAAACCAGCTCAAGTATGCCCACAAATGCAAGACAAGGAAGAACTACTCAGTAATGCAGGCTGATAGAGCCCAGTCCCCTGCTGGATCCAGCAAGAACAACCACCTTCTCTGTGCTGACATGAGTACATTCTCCCATGGCTGTCCACTTTCTACGGAAAACCATTTTGTTTTTTTTTTTGTCTTTTTATGTTTAGTACATAACAACTCTTTATCAAGAGTAAAATACGGTAATACTGTTGGTATATGTGAAAGGGTCTTTCACAAGGATGAAAGCTAGACTTCAGATGACTACTTTAAATCACCTCAGCAAAATGCATCCTATTATTAAAATATACTTGTCCATTTGCACAGCTCCTTGAGGTCTTTCTCAAACGCTGTTAACAGCTTCTCCATTTCTGGAAGCCAGTGCACACAGTCTCCTACTCAAAGCAGATGAGAAATTCAGAAAGCATCAGCTCATCACTGCATCATTCAACTCTACTTCACATAGCATCACCAGGTCTTCACAGGTGGAAGTCATTAAACCCTCTATGAAACAATATACTTGTAATGGTCTTTTTAGACTTAAAAGTCTAAGGACACTTCTCAGGAGAGTGGGAACCACTAAAATCTATGCACTTCCTGTGGAACTTCAAGATTTGAATGGAGAGTAGGATTTAGACTACATCTCACACAGCTTCAAAGTCCTTATTCCTGCATATCTGAGGATTGCTGGCCAAACTCACAGTAGTGCGATAAGTAATAAATCATATGCCACAACAAGCATCTAAAAAAAAAAAAAAAAAAAAGAAAAGAACTGAATCTTCTAGTTCTTTTGAGGACTTGTTTGCCATTCTCAGAAAAAGCTGAATAAGCAAATTTCTAGGCAAAAATTGTGCAAAATGTAAGGGTGGATGGTAACTTGAAAACTTCTGAACCAGATTTTACTAAGTTACAAATGTGGCAAGAAAATACTCTAAGTCACTTCATTTGATAACAATTATTTTATGCATAACATTCTGCATTGCTGTTACTTACCCCTAGTACTCACATTAACTTATTATTGGAATATATCCAATGGTACAAGAACTGTGTTCCTTACCAAACCACAGTTTTAAGTAGTAAAGAGCTGACACGTTCACACCATGAAAACCAGTTATTTAAAAAGCAACACAGAACTGAAGAACACTCACTGGTATTTTTGTCTTTTCATCAGAACTACCAGCCCTACTGCTTCTAGAGACACTGGAAGAAGAAGAACATGAAGAATAAGGGAGAGGAAATGTACCAGCTTGCTCCATCCCAGAGTCTGGAGTTGCATAATCCATCTATGTATCTGCAGCACCCCACACTCAATGAAGAGAGAGATGCTGGAATAAAGATCCTGACCTAGAATTGCTATTCAGAAGTTCTGTGCATGGGAAGAAACCATCTCTACAGGGATGTAAGACACCAGGCTGAGGTGTCAGAGTCCACCTGAAGGCAGGCTATGTTTCTTCTACATCTCAAATCAATTTAGTTTTCCCTGCAGGGGCAAAACAGTATCCAGCACTATCCTTCAGGTCCTGCAGTGTCTCTTTCAGATATATATTTTAACATTCTAAAAATCAAAAATTACTCTTACCTTAAAAGGAAGACAATAAATTGCTAACCTGTTAAATATCAGGCTTCCAAATCACACACTTCCACTTCAACCAAAATGCAAGACAATTCTGGAAGCACAAGAAGATCAATTTAAATAAAAGCTTCTCCAGCAGAGAAAATAGTTACTCCATTTAGTACTATATATGATGTTACACATAAAACTTTCTGCCAGTCCTGGCCAGGAAACCAGAGAAAAAAAATGCATTACTTCATAAATTTTTAAGGTAGCCCCACTTCATCTAGGTTGAATAACAATGAACCCTGTGTGGATGCGGATGCTGCCTGTGACTTGGCTTCATTACTATATGAGACTGCAGCACACACAACTACTTGTCACAACCACCACGCTGATTAAAAGCAGAGTTCAGAGCTGATACGAATGATGGCTGACAGGAACTCCACTCCAAATTTGCTCAGCAGTTTTATCTACCAGCTCCAGTGACCAGAGAGGTAAACCAGGTTGACTCCTGTTTTCTTCACTCTAACCTATAACACAGACTCTGAGGCTGTTAGAACCCACTCCTGTCAAACAGGACATCAGCTCCATCGGACCAAAGCCATCATCTGATATGTGAAGAACAGTGCCTGAGGCAGACTAGATCTCCTACTCCCTCTTTATTAGCTGCTAATTTTGTAGAAGTCACAGGAATTTAAATCCATAAACTCATGTTAGGTAAATAATCAACATACATGACTGCAAATGCAAGTCTTCTCAATGCAATGACTCCACTATTATTATTATTTTTTTTTTAATAAAAGTGAATCCAACTTACAAGGTTAGAAATTGAAAACAATTTCTTTTTCTTTAACATTTTCTTAATTTCAAAATGAGATACTGAATTTGAAAATGCATTTGAATTACAAGCCAACTGCTCCAGAGGGTAATAATGTCACGTCTTGTGCTTTTGTCCTTTTGACATAGAGAACAAACAAAGCCACCATAGCATAGTTAAACAAGCATTAAATAAGCATTAAAAGTGTTTACCCTAAATTGATAAGTGCTTACATTCTTTTGAGGGCTATTTTTTTTTTCATGTTTGTGAATCAGATGATAACAGAAGACTGTATCTGACATAATAGTTAGCCATTTATCATGCTCCCTCAAAATCAGATTAGATACAAAAGCCAGATTTTATTTGTACAGACAAGATACAGCCAGAAATAGAAAAATGTGTCACCTCTGTAGGTGTTGTGGCAGACCTTCCACTTACATATGCTACTGACTTCAGTGGTGTGAAGCTGAACTACAAAAGCAGAAAACCTAGTTTTTTAATTAACAACTATCACAACAACACAGAGCAACTCCCAAAGCCTTCCCCAGCTACTGTTCTGCTAAGTTAACTTAGAACAATTAACTTGTCTAAGTTGGGCTATGCCTTTTTAAACTCTGACTTCAGCTCAAGAGCACTGCAACCTATAACGTCCAAGCTCAGTTTTGAAAAGAAAGAATTCCTATTTCAGTTGCACAGGAAGACTGTCTTCTTAGAAGAAGAAATTATTTTGTCAAGAGGCAGCTACATGGAGTAGTTTAAAAGTGTACTTTAATCTTTTCTTAGTCCGTAACAATCAGGGCAGCTTCAGGAGATAAAAGCTGCCCATCTGTAACAGTGGGGCACTCTTCATTCTGCTAGCACTTATGTAACTGTGACTGTGGTTAGACTCTCAAGCTCTGAGGATGCATCATTAACTTGTACTCCAGCATGACAGTCCCTCATTTCTTTTTCACGATCAATCTGGTAAGAAATGCACAGTGCTCCCAAAAGGTGCTATGGGTGCTGTTGACAATGGCTACCTCTCAAGATCAAAAACTCCAAGTGAAACAGCATTTTATTTAATCCTGCAGTGTGCTGACATTTTGGAATAGAGTGCCAGGTACTCAGACCTGGAAAACTCAGCACTTCATTCCACTGAGTTATTTTCATTTTAGATGTATCCCCTGAATGGTAGCAACAATGCCTCCTCAAGACTACTTCATTTACTTCTGCTTCAGCTATTGCTTACTGTTGCAACAGCTCTACAGACTTCTAATATACAGTACACAATGTACATAACATCTACTGCACATAGGTTGTGCACTCCCATCAACTATGTGAAAAACTGAACCAAAGAGTACTTAAGTTTCCTGCCCTTCCTTACACTATTTCTGTTCATGTATGCATTAGCTGAATGACCACTGCACATGAGCTCATAACTCATGATTCATACTATAACTCTTTCCCTGCATATCACAAAAAAACATATCCATTCTGCATACTTGACTTTATTGCATGGAAGATACCAATAAGCTTATACTTCTACCCAAGCTACAGCCTTCAGCCATAAGATGAGGACTGTATCATCAGTTTCACAGTCAGTGCTAACATCCTGGCAATCCAAGACACAGAAACAAGCATCTCCCACAAAGTTGTTACTTAACTCCAACCTCGTAAAGTAGAGCTTGTGCTATGCCAAAGAAGCTGTCATGTCATCATCTAATTTCAGGAGCAGGACACACGTGTTATGACTGGTACTCTCCGAAACTCTAGTTTTCTTACCTAGTTTCCTCTGTACTCCTGCCTCACATGCTAACAACTAAAACCAGAAACCTCTAAAACTGAAGAACAGTAGTCAAACAATAAGAAAAAGTTACAGCATCTGAGGGTTAGCCTGGAGGTCCACAAACTTTACAAGTTAATAGTAAGGTGTAACCATATTTCTTACAGATGTAGAGAACAAAGTTTTAAGAGTAATATTATAATGAATCTCTGAGATGAACTAAAGATAAAGCAAAATTGTTTTTTACCAAATCTGCAAACCCAAACACTGACAGTAGTTCAGCCTTCCTCACCATGGTACTGTCTCCTGCCTACTGTCTTTCAATATACCTTGTAGAGTTCGTATTTTATTCACTGGGCAGAAATGTCAAAGCATGGTTCATGTGTAAGCAAGGACAGCTCTGACAAAGCATAGAAATCCTGCAAGAAACCTTTCTACAAAGCACCTCTGGAGAGGATGCAAAACTGCAGAGACAATGAGGACGCCTTTATGAAAAAGACAGACCTTGCAACAGTCAGTGGAACTGAGTAGCTCTGCTTTCAGGGGATGTTAAATGCAGCGTTTTGCTGCCACAGGTTCAGTAACAGTGAATGCTAAGTACATCTAGCTCCCATTAATTTACTCCATACTGCTTCCAGGTCAGCCACTTGACTGCCTTGATAATCCTAGAGAATTCACTTATCTCTCTCTCTGAGCCCAATTTTTTCATAAAAGTGTCACAGACTTGAGTTAATCACTTTGGGACCTACCCACCAGCACAAAGGCTTGAGCACTAGGATTACATTAGGGAGCTATGTAGATGTGGCACTGCGGGACACAGTTGGTGAGCAAGGCAGTGACGGGTTGATGGTTGGACTGGATGACCTCAGAGGTCATCTTTTCCAACCTTAATGATTCTTTTATTATAACAATGTGCTTTCCTTCATTTTCTGTTACTACAACACTCAACTGATACTATTCCTGGGAGTTTGTCACAGCTTGCAGACACTTCCAGAATTTTTTGCAACAAGCAGAAAATTCTGGTTTGAAGCAGAAGAAACCCCATATTAAAGCATAAGAATAAAACTGAAACATTTTAGGAGCGTGAAAGAAAAAAATAATTACTATTTTAACAAAAGACAATTAAAAACAAAAGACAACAGTACAAGAGTCCTTAGGGAACACCAACTTTGTTATACTTGAAATACTTCTGTCAATTTATTCCAGTAGTGGCATTTTAAAGATAAAACAGTCATTTTCTGAGGAGTCCTAGAAAGGAGAGTGTTCCCCGAGGCTGTAATTCGTCTTAGATGAGGAAGACACAGTGAACAAACCACAGGACAGTGTACTCAACCAGTCAGCAAACCAAGCAAAACTTAACCTTGTTTCTCCAATGCTCTCTGCCATCATGTGAATATTATTCTTCCCATGTTCTTCTGAGACCAGAGTGTAAAATTACAGCAATGCTGTTATGCCCACAAGATTTAGCTGCACTCATAAAACTAAATTGTAGGTTTCTGAACTGAATTCTTGTTTACTCCATTTGAAATAGATGATTAGCCAAGACTGTATCTAAGAAAACACTGTTTCTTCAACTTAAGTTTTGTTCATAAGGTTATTTGTAGCTTGTATCAGTAACTTTTCCATACAGCATCCCTGAGATGGATCTGCATCAAATCTTGATTCTAGAATGAAAATCTAACACTGGGATGCATTTTCCTAACAGAGGTTTTTCACGTGAACTCCGAGCACACTGGAAAATGGTATTCCTGCCTCCTGCCAAAAGTGAAGAGGATATCTCTGCCAACTTCTTAGGCCCAACACTGACAGACATCTTGAAGCTCACTCATCAGCTCCAAATTAGACTGTGTAAGATGTCTGAAGATAAATACAATCAGTGCTTAGCTACAGCTGGTTACCTGAAATAAATAGGCCAAGTGGCAAGGAACAGTCAGGTCTCCCCTAGCAAAAAAGCTTCCACAGCAGACTGCCTGTCCACAACCATCTACTGGGAAACCTCCGCAGCACACACGAGCGCCAGCACACACCAAGCAGTGCTCCACCACTACCATGCCATAGGACTGCATAACAGCACCACAAAGGATCCCATTCCAGCTCCTGGAAGCTTTCCTGGACACACTTCTACTTAATTGGTACGTACACACAGCCTGTGGGCACCTGTGCCAGTCATTAGCAATTAAAATAGTCACTTGATGACAGTATATAGATACCCCTGACGGCTGACAGCTATTGCAGAACCACATCCTGCTGCCAAGAAGCAAGGCAGATGCCAGACTTGACTCATATATATCTATCTATCTCTGTCACTTCTGAAACCAGGTCACAGGTTCCATGGTCCTTCGAAGTGCATTTCAGGCATTTCCTTTCCAGTCCAGAAGAGAACAGGAGAGCAGAAAGAACAGATAGCATGGAACAATGGCAATGAATGGCCCTGACGAAACCATACCATGTCCCACACCACCACAAGGCCATAAGCACCACACCATGGGGAACTCAGGCACCACACTACCTCCACACAGATGACCACATACCCTAACACCATCGCTGCAGGCAGGACCATAAACCGCACCGCTGCATGAACACACCGATCTCCACACATTGCCACCTCCACTCAAAGGACCACGCACCAGATCCACACCACACAGAAAATCCTTCCAGTACATAATGGGGGCTGCACAGAGGAAGGGCACAGGCTGTTGTGCAGGGTCTGCTGTGGCAGGACAGGGGGAAACGGTTTCAAACTAAGAGAAAGCGGGATATAAAGAAGGATATAAAAAAGACAAGAGTGGTGAAGCAGTGGAACAGGTTGCCTAGAGACTGAGAGGATGCCCGGTGCTTGCAGACACTAAGGTCAGGCTGGACCGTGCTCTGAGCACCTGATGGAGCTGCAGGTGTCTCTGTTCACCGCGTGGGAGCCTACCCAGCCTTCAAGGGGTCCCTTCCAACCGTGACTCCACAAGCACTCCCCACCGCCAAACAGACACTGCAACACGCAGCGCACCACCTCCACGCGGAGGACCTCAACCCCCCCACCCGCAGCGCAGGGTCCCGCAGCCCGCGACGCTCCACGCGCGGTCGCACCCACGACGCCCCGCGCTCACCGCCGCCTGCTGGAAGGCGCCCTTGGTGTAGGTGCCGCCGCCGCGGTAGGCGATGGCGGGGATCTCCCGTCCCAGCAGCGCGCACTTGTGCTGCTGCGGCCGCCGCCGCGAGATGTAATCCACGCGCGGCACCACGTTGCTGCGCGAGGAGAAGGTGACGATGGCGACGCGCGTGGCCGCGGGCACCACGGGGAAGTCGGAGAGCAGCTTCTTGACGAAGCGCAGCTCGCTGGCGAAGTTGGCCGGCCCCACGCTCGACGACTCGTCCACCAGGAAGACCAGCTCCAGCCGCCCGCTGCGAGCCCGCAGCCGCCGCACCTGGCGCTTGAAGGCGCGGCCCAGCTTCTCCACTTTGCTCTCCGTCGTGTCAGGCAGCGGCGGCGCCGGGGCGGGCGAAGCGAGAGCGGGCGAAGCGGGGACCGCCGCCGCCGCCCGGCCCTGCGGCGCCGACAGCGCCAGGGACAGCGGTAGGGACAGTCCCCCCCAGCAGCAGAGAGCCACCAGGGGCCACATCGCGGCCGAGGGCAGACGGCGGCGACCGGCGGCTGCTCGGCCCCCTGGCGCCCCACGTCCCGCCTCCGCGCTCCCTGCCGCCGGCCCCCACAGCTACCCGCGCCCTTTAATCCCCCCCGCGGGCCGCGCCGCAGACGCCTCCCCCGCGGCAGAGGTGCCCGCCCCGCTCTCGGCCCCTCGCCGCTCGGGAGCGACACCGCCGGCTCCCTCTCCGCCCCGCCGGCCCGCCCCGGCCCGCCCCGATGGGTCCCGGCGGCGGGGAGGGGAGGGACGGGAGCCCCTTGTGCCCGCAGCCGCGTGGGTTCGGTTGTTCGGTCTCTAATTTAACCGTCCCTCTCGCTGGTCAGCTCCGCGTCTCGGGAAAATGCCCGATCAGCCGGGTAAACCTGTTGATTGCAGCTCTTTCCTCAGTATTTCTCCTTCATTTTGCAGCCCTTCGCTGTTGTTTGCTTTTGTTGGTGCGTTTGCAAGTCGGAGCCCGCATTTATATTTAATGGAATGACTTAGTCCTTCTTCAGTGCTGATGGAAAATCCAGCTTTGACTGTCCAGCAGTACTCAGATTCCACCACAGCTGTCGAGGGACTGCGGGAGAGGATAGAGATACCATTTAATTACGTTAATTGTGCACTTTTGCCACGTTGTGCTTGAAATGGAGGTAGCGTTCAGACACTCTCAGGGTGTTGTACATAGAGTGGAGTTTTGGTACTGAGGTGTGTGCTTCTCATGAGTTGAATCAGTTCGTCTCGCTTTATGTGACAACGAAACACTGCAGCATTGGGCTGCCTGGTGTTGCCCGGGTAGTGGCAGGCAACATTTTGCCTTGAAAGGGGCAGCTGGGAGCTTCAACGACACACCTCAGCAAATCGATTTGCTCAATTAACCCTTTAGGGATAAAAGAAGTAGTGCCTCAGTTGCATTCACTGTGGGCTGAGTAATGACTCTGATGTATCTTGAAGCACTCTTCATCTGCAGTATACCAGGCTAGAGATCACACCAATCTTTGCAGAACCCAGAAGTTATAGCCAAGAGGACGAGGTGAAAGTGAGGATGAGGTGAAAGTGGCTGAAATGAGTGGTTTCTGCAAGGTGCTCCTAGGTGAAAGTGAATAGTTGCAGTTATGGCATGTTCCTGTTACTCCGAATGTTCAGGTCACCATCAAGATGTAATTTCTCTAGGCCAGTTTGATTTATTGGCAAGGTAACTGTCAGTTCCATTGCTTTCCTCTATTTTTAATCATTTATAGGACACAGAAGAAAAGGAAAGGACGATGACCTGGAAGCATTTTTAGCAAAAGGAGAACAATTCGTGTTCATGGTCATTTTTCCTGTGCACCACCTGTACCCCTAGCATGAGAGACTGCAATCAGGTAGGACTAACTTTGAAAATACAGTAATTAGTTTCAGTATCAGTGGTCTAATCAGTATTGAAAACCCCCAAATTAACAGGGTAGTTGTAAATTAGCACCTGATACACACGTAATTGTGAAAATTGTTGTTCTCATAGGTCACACAAGTCCTGTATCCTGCTCTTACCTCTTCATCTGAAAGCTGAATATGCTGCATCAGGTGCCTTTATATGTAAGGGCAGCAAAGTGAAGTCATCAGTTAAAGATGTAAATTAGTCCCCTAGCTGACAGCAAAAATGAGTAAAATAGGTGAACAGCAAAGCTCTGATTGTGTGCAAGACTGAGACCCTCTCATGGTGCTGATACAAAAAATCAAAGGGGTAAGTTCCCTTTAGATTTGTGGATAATTAAACTGCAAAAGTTTTCAAAAGGAACGATTGATCTGCAACCAGTAAAAAATCTTTGCATGTGTGTTCTTCCATGTGTACGGCACTGATAGCTCCCTTTGTAAACACTGGGACTCAACCTTGAGATGCAGAGGGGAAATGCTAAATAAAGCATCTTATGATACTGTGAAGCATTAGCATTTGTAATAAGCACAATCTGGGTGTATGGGGGAAAGAGTGGGGACAGTGTCCAAATATTCCAATGTGCTCATGTTGTGATTTTAGCTGAGAGAATAATTCCTGGAATAAACTGAATATAAAACATCTTAGGTGCAGCCTGCGAAATCCTCAGGAAGGCATTTTATCCAAGGGATTGTGCTTGCAAAATAGTAGGTTGTCTTGTCAATGGTGGAGGAGGAGGTTGTGTGCATGTGAGCGTTCACTGTATGTTCACTAAGCTTTTCTGAAAGCACAGTTTCCAGTGGAAATCTCCGTTGTAATGAAATTGCCTTCTCCAAGCCTGCCTGCCAGTTCTTTACAAATCCTTTCCATGTTGATATGCTTAAGCCCTCTGCTTTTGATGGCCTTTTCCCTGTTGTGTTCATGCATATTATTTGTGCTTTGGTTCATGCTGATCTGTAGCAGATGGGGAAGTAGAGAGCAGAAGAAATTTTTTTTCCCACTTCGAGCGTCCCTGAAGGTCAAAATATCTGCCTTGGGCTTCACTACTTGAACAGATAATGCCAAATTCACGTGGCTTGTGGCAACATTGAGCACAACAAGGCAGTGTTGGGCTGTGACTCTATTCCATTTCAAAACAGCAGGTAACAAAAAAAAGACACTAGATCTTGTGGATAAAGTGCCCTTGTCATGTGCCAAAAGAGCTGCCTTCCTGACAGGAGTTGTTTAAGAGCAGAACTTTACAATCACATTCCCTATCTCTTTAATTATCTTATTAAAATCCACAGACTTCACAAATTCCAGTAATTCTTTGCTGTCTCCCCACAAGATCATATGGTCATTTAACACCACTCTGCTTACTAAACAAAATCTATACCCCCAGTTAAAAGCCCGTCTGCAAACAAACAGTCTGAGGACTGCTGTCCTTTAGCCAAATAGCTTTTTGGTTAAATTACTCAGTGAAACGTGGCCAACCATCTTTCCAAATATGGAGAAGGAAACCATTATATTCCTCCCCCTCCGTGTTCCCCCAAATACAGCTGGATGAAATACATCCCTGTGCTCAACCCACGCAGAAGTCATGCCTGCAGTGGCAATGCCGCAGTGTTACATACCCTACAATTTTTGGAGAAATGCAGGTCAGCTTTGTTTTTACTGTGAAGATGTTCTGTTAGTGACTGTGTGCCATGTTTGGAAACTCAACTGCAACTGAAACATTGCATCCATCACAGGAACTTTGCAGTGTTGTAAACTGTATCTGAGCAAGAGATAAAATGACAGTTTTCAAACAGAAATAAGAACCTGGTGTTACTTAAGCTTATTCTGAGTCTCCCTTTGTGCTCACTAGAGCATCCATCTGGGGAAACCTCACACAATACAGAGCTAGCCAAGCCAGACGTCCTTCCTTAAGGATGAAAAGCCGTAGGCAGGGCACAGGATTAACCTGCACTGGCCACTTCCCTTGTATATATCAAGCAGTGTTTCATCTGAAGGTGCTGAAAAATCAGCATGAGAAGCAAAGCTGTCAGGAATAGACTTTATGAAATGGGAACTACTTGCATTCTTAGAAAATGACCTCTGAAATCTGCCTACTGGGATCCATTAACACTGTAATAGAGAAGAAGTGCTCTGAGGGCTGTCACTGGTAGCTGGTGTCCAAAGTCTTCCTGGAAAGGAGATGGAAGAGGAACAAGGAGCTGTGGGAAGTCACTTCCTCCTGTAGTTTTGGGAAGAAGGGCAGAGAGGACTCAGGTCCAGCTCCTGAGTACTGGAAGGTGAATTTTCTCCTCAGCCCTAAAACATTATCCTCCCAGAGCAGCACTGGTGCCAGTGGCTTGCCTACCTACAGCCGTAGTTACAGTTTTAATTCGCTGTCTCCAAACTATGACAAAGAGCAGGATCTGCCCTTGAGAGCTCTCAGCAGTGGGTTGTGCTGCTGGAACACATTGCTTCAGCGGTTTTTAATCATTGGATATTATTTTTAGTAGCAATGGTAAAAGGAGTACGGAGAAGAGATCAAGATGTATTTTACATTTAAAACTGAGCTATTGAAGCTAGGCAGTACATGTCTCAGTAATAGAAATTGAGTGATTTTTTTTTTTTTTTTTTTATTTTTAATTTATGTGTGTGTTNTTTTTTTTACTTTTAAGCACTGACCCTTCTTGGCACAAGCAAAATATGAAGCAACTTGCTTGGAGCAAATTAACAGTTTTTCTGTGAAAGTAATTGCTCTCTAACAAAAAAATAAAAATAAAAAAAAAATAAAAGAGAGAGAGAGAGATTAATCTTTTAAATTATTGCTTGTTTTATCATTAAAATGCTAGGATAGATACATACTTTGGAGTTCATTCAAATACCAAAATATCACCGGCTTTAATTATTTTAAGATGAATTGTTTAGGACTAGAAACTTGAAGTTCAGACTTCCCACATAAATTGTTTAAACACACACAAACTGAGAGCAGTCAGTTTTGATTTATGCATGCAAATCCCACTGACACCTCTGGGAGTTCTGACACAGACTGAAGAGAGTACATGGCCCTTAAATGAGGGCAAAGTGTCTGTCCACATGACTTTGGAAAAAGATTATTACGTAGGAGGAGAAGAGTCAGACTGCCAAAAGTTTCTGCTTTCAGGCAGAGGTCTGTAAAGGGGATGGGTGTTTCAGTCTTCTGCAGAGCAAACAATCACTTGAACGATCCAGGCAATGGGTTATTAGTTCAAGCTATAAAAAAAGAAAAAACAAGATTCAGACAGTGAATTTCATCTTCACTTGTAGACAAGCCTAATGCACACTAAGAATATAATATGACTGGCTTTCAAGATTAAAAACAAAAAAAAAAAAAGAAGAAGAAAGAAAGGAACAACAGAAAAAAAAAAAAGGTAAGCAAGATTAAAACATCTGCTAGTCTTTGTCTCCACAGCAGATGTTGCATACACTTTCTGGCTAAGCTCATGAGAGTTCAGAAAACATACTTTGCCAGTTAAGCACAGAGTCAGGACACTCATGCTGATGTGACCACATTTTAGCATATTCTGTACCCCGAACTATGTATTGCATGATTTTTGTAAAGATCCAGGCAGATACTAAGGATGAGGAAACTATGAAAGGCATCTTTGGTCATAAAAGACAGGAAAAGACAGGTTCAGATGCAGGGAAACTGGAGGCTTTGAAAGCTCTAGTGTAGCAAGACAGAAGATCCCGGCAAAGTCCATAGGATTAAGTCTGTTCAGGAGTTTTATATTTTTTTCCAAAATAAGTTAACACCTTTAAAATGCAGTTTTGGTAGACAGGCTCTTCCAGGTTGCTTTTTCTTGCTGCAGAGTATAATCTTGAAGCACAAAAGCACTGGCAAGCTTATGTTCTACTTACTATAGTGCTCAGTTACTGCTTGACTGCTTCACATGGTATTTATTCTCCAGTAACCCAGTAAGGTAGAACCTTGCTGTAGAAGAATCAGAATACATTTCTGAATTCTCTTTTCAGAAGGAGATCTTATGTTCAGTTATTTGGAGCAGTTCTTTTCTACCAAAACTGAAGCTCACAAGTTGAGAACTGTAATTTTTCTCTGTGGATAAGAAAGGAATCAAGTCTCCAGGGCTGTAGCATCCTCACTAAAGTTTGTACAACTTTGATCATCACCCAGGAAGATCAGATTTGTTAGATGTGCACTTATGATGGTGTGATATTCTTCTCACTGTCAGACAAGAAGTGATTCTAGCCTGGAAAATTGATTAACTGAAACGTGATATGTTAGGCAAAAGAATATGGTAGATAGGAAGTCATGAGAAAGGCAGAGACAATGAATATGGAGCAATTCTGCCATTGCTTCCAATGCAAAGATTAAGTGTCATAATGTGAAAAACTCAAGGCTATGGTTTAGAAGGAGATGCTGCACACAACAGTGTGTACCTATGCAAGTGAACTCCAAGCCATGTAATGCAATGGACACCAAACTTCTAGAGTGAGGAAGAACAGTGAAGAACACTGCTTAGAAGAATAGTAATTTAAATAATTTAAGATATAAAATTTAATGATTATTTAATTATTTTACATTTTATCAATGGCGTAAAAATCTATCCAAAGCTTTACAACTGTGCAAGTATATTGCTTCCCTCTCTGAAATCTTAGAGTTGCATGTCCCAGATTTTGCGAGAGTGTTAACTACACTTGCTGGGATTCAAATTGCTCCCTAAAATGTGGCATTTGAAGAGAGGATTCAAAAGTAGGCAGAACCTTACTCTAGCCTTGTGTGGTTGATGTTGCATTCATACCACCCCACTTTCCCTTAGAATGAGATTTTGTATGCATATTACCCAGGATATTATTTTGAAATAAAGCCAGACCAAATCAAGCCAAGGCTGTAGACATGAAAGTAGAAATGAGGATGGAGAGCCCTCAACACCACAGTTCCATGAGTGGGAAAATAAAAATGGCTGAAAAGGGAATGCGAACCTGCAGAAAAAAAAAAATTAAGAGAAAAAAAAAGTGTGAGTAATCAACACTGAGCTCAGTATGCTAACAGGGGAGCAGGAAATACTGAAATGAAAGCAAGAGCAGTGGCAAGGTCCAATTACTTCTTTCTGTGTTAAAGGAGACAGTACTGGGACATCCCAGCCAGCAGTTATGTCACAACACTGGGACAGCATCCACCTCCCTCCTGTCCTCTTCTAGACATCTGCTGCATCTTTTCTGTCCCGACAGGAGGTACTCCTAGCTCCACAAGAGCTTACAAATCCTTCATTGAACTTAGGCAGTCTGCCTTCGTCAGCCTACCAGGAGTAAAGACAAACAGAAAGGAGGACGCATTGTGTCTTTGGTTGCACTCACTCGCCCACTTGAAATCGCACTTAGAAGGTATATGTGTTTGTGACACTTCAAGCAGAAAGGTAAGTGAACTTAGTGCTCATTTTAGAAGTCTGATATGTTTGGCTCGTGTGAGTTTGTTTCTAGTTGAAGTGACATTTAGGGTATGTCCTCTTAGTGTTAACCGTCCTGAGTGTCTCCTTCTCTGTGCGATTAACGAAAGGTAAATAATACTAAATGTCAGCCAAAAAACAAACCCAACAAACAAACAAAACCCCAACAAATAACATCAGGATCTTTAAACCAAGGCTCAATGTTTTGGGCTCCTTTCCATGCATATTCAGGCGTGACTCCCAGCCATTACTGGTGGAAATTTTGGCCGAGCAAGAGTTAAGGAAGAAAGCGATCCCTACATTTGTTTTTTTTTTTCCCTGGAAATCAGTGAAACCAATGGAAACATGACAGTTGACACCATTTCAGAATTTCAAATCTGAATCTGAATGTTACAGATGTTTTCTGTTGAGTGAATAATGATCCTCATCCACATAGCGAATGGCCCTAAGGTGCATGAAGACACATCAGCACTGTGGCAGAATGTTTGCTTTGTGTGCTGCCTCTGTCTTTGAACTCTGTAAGTAATCATGCTGGTTTGTATTCTGCTATTTACCTTTTCTGTGGTCCTGTATTTTGCCTCCTTATCACAAAGATTTGCTTGCAATTGTGTCAGTGAATCAGTATTGTGGGACCTCAAAGGAGACGGAATTTACACAGAAACAGAGAATCCCATAATCATATGGGTTTGAAGGCCCCTCTAGTCCAATTCTCCTGCTAAAGCAGGTTCCCTACATTAGGAAAGTGCAAGCAAACAACCTTCTGTGATACAAACACGTGATATTAAAACAACCCGGACATAGAGATTGCCACCAATTTATATGGCATCCAACCCAGAACAGGCAAAAATGTGTCTTCAGGAAGTCTAAACAATTCATGGAAGATGGTTTATTGTGGAAATATAAGTGTGTAATTTTTGTTTCCCAACTATATCACTATTACAAAGGAAAATCCATGAGTGATGGAGAGTGATGGAAGCCCAGCCTGTTGCCTGAATACATGTGATGATGGATTGTGAGGTCCAAGGGCTTAAGACATCAATGAGAGATGACTGTTAACATTGCTAACCCTTGCAGAGAGCAGCCTGGCTCATGCCTGGACTCCATTTGAGTATTTCTGTGATTCTTGAACCACTGAATAGGTATTTGGTTGTCCTGTGGGGCTTCTGGGAGCTGTTCTTGATACCCATCCACACAGCTCTGCCTATGTTTCCCCAGTTCTGTCTGGCTCAGGCAGCTCAGGTCCTGTGGGGTACACTCACAGGAGCAGAGATGAGTGGTGTGGGGACAGTTAGGTCCCTTGGGGCAGCTGGTGGGTTTCCTGTTGAGGAGCTGGGTCATGGCTGCTTCCAGCCTGTCTGTCCTTTGTACTTTGTGGCAACCTCTGGAGCACCAGTGCAGGGAAGCAGCTTTATGAGCTTTGCTCTCCCGAGCCCACTGCACATCCTGGGGTCATGAAGGTGGTGTTGGACTGGACTTGCCCAATTGGTCAGGACAATGTCTCCTATGTGATCCCTTGTTTGCACTACTACAGTTATGTGCTGTGAATGAGGAAGCTGAGCTATACCCTGTGAGGGGGACAACACAGAGACCATTTACTACTTGCTGAGATCAGACACCTATAATATGAATTGTTCTGTCCTGCAGCCAGAAGAACAGTCGATGGCCTGCAGGATGAGCCTGCAGAGCCAGTGCTCATGATTCCTGAACACAACTTCCCACGTGAGGTCTGGGCTGCCTTTTTTTCCAGAATGTCCAGAAGATCTCAAATTGGTGCTCCAGTGATTTCAACAAGAGATTGAGGGGCTCTCCATCAAGGAGTGCTGGGAGGTGCTTGTGCTTGTAGGGCAGGGCACTGCTGTGGGCTTCCAGTGTGTGTACATTGCTGCAGGTGCTGTAGTCAGTGTGAGGAGGCTCATAAAAATCTTTGTAGCCCTGTATGGCCCAGTGATGTGCTGGCTGCAGGACTGCTGCAATGCTCCTGCTGCTGCAGGTCAGGAGCACAGCCCCAGGTCCACCCCCCTTGTATAACTTGGTAATTAATTTGTAAGGAGATTATGACTTTTGTAGTTCAACCAAAAAGATAAAGAGAAAGGACTCCTAGAGGGCTGCATTTCCAGCCTTCAGAGAAATGTGTTACTGTATATTAGCATACCACCATACCTCTGTTTCTCATAATATTCATTCAGTGATGTTCAGGTTCTTCTTCTATGGCCCCTAACTTTCCCAAATGCAAGAAGTAGACTTCATCCTTTCTCATGAAATGATGCAAGGACAGTTATGTTTGGAAAAGCAAGCAAGTTAATTGCTACACCTTTGTGTGTAGTGCATGGTAAAAGATTAGCTGGACGCTTTGCATTAAAAGCTGAAGTACTAGTATGAAACTAAAAAACATCACAGTGCTGACACACCTAGATTAAACTTAGGAAAAATATATCAAAGAAATAAGGCGAATACATTCTACTCTATCCTATACAACCTGTTTTTGTTATCAGTGGGAATTAATCAATTTTTTTTCTCCTAAAATTGTTCAAGGTGTGCAAATGTTAAGTCATGCTGGAGGGTCATGTCCATCCAACTCGATTATAGTACTCCTCCATTTTGTAAAGCTGTGTACTTGGTGCTCTGTTCTTACTCAGACATACTTAACTGAAACTATTGTTTTAGGAAACTGTGATTTCATTTTAGCTGTCACTCCTATGTTCACTGAAGTTTATGCAACTTCCAACCATGTTTCCCTTTGCATTAGATACCAGGCTTTGGGATATAGTTTGCTGAAGGGTTTCTGTGCTCTTACTGTGTTGTTTTCTTCGTCATTAGTAAAGACAAAGACTGTCTCTGTGTTGAGCGCTGTGGAAAAGGAAAGAGGCTTGGGAAGGGAAGAGCTTTGGGTGAGGGCAACCAGTGGAGCAAACCTTCATTGTGCTTCAACAGTTTTTTACTCCTGGCTGTATTAGGTTACAGAGCTGTTATCAGGGCTATGTGCTAAATACAACTTCATGACCAAGCTCAGTTCCAACCTGAACATACTGCTGCTCGCAGCTTTGCGATGTTCATCATCAGTTTCAGCCCCATTTTCAACATGAATTTAAATAACCTGGTGGATTCTCTCGTAGACTTTTTAAAGAATTGATTTATCAGCTTCAAGTTAACCTAGATCAAGCCCCTTAATATCATAGGAGTGAAGCTTAAGCACCATTTTTTACTAGAAACATGGGATGAAATCACTTAGTATAGCATGGACATACATTTTATACCCAGCAGGCTGTAAATAGAGTTCATAAATACCTACTCACGAACTAGGGGGAAACACCAGAGCTCAGCAGTCTTGAGGTAGAGACCGAAGGCCCTGAATCATACACCATGTAGAAGGAAGTACTTTGGCTCTTTTTTGCTATTTTCCACTCATTTGTGGTTTCAGTTCTCCTCCCAGACTTAATGTTTACATTTTCCCTCCTCATAATTTTTATCTATACACAAAGCATATGCTCTTAATTTTGCCCATCTTTTAAGCATGTCAGTTTAATACCTTGACATCAGTACACACTAACCAGATTCCATTCAGCCTCTTCAAGAGCTTCTCCAGTTCTCCAGACATCAGGAAGCATCTTCACAGACCTCTACTTGAGAGTGGACATAGGTTGTACTCATACGTACAAAGACAATTTATAGATACGCCTTTAAGATGCTATGATTTACAGAATTGATTGTTGGATACAGTCTCTAAAACATCTTCCTCAACAGGCCAGAATAAAACATAATCCGTTTGAAACCTCTTTTTAAGAATCAAAACAGTGTCTCATTTCATAGAATCATGGAGTGGCTTAGCTTGGAGGGGACCTTAAAGATCATCCCATTCCAACCCCCTTGCTGCAGGCAGGGTTGCCACCCACTGTATCAGGTTGCCCAGGATCCCATCCAACCTGGCCTTGAATGCCTCCAGAGATGGGGAAGCCACAACTTCTCAGGGCCTCATCACCCCCTAAGTAAAGAATTTCTTCCTAACATATAACATAAATCTCTTTTTAGGTTAAAGCCACTCCCCCTTGCCCTATTACTATCAGACCATGTAAAAAGTTGGTCCCCCACCTGCTTGTAAGCTCCCCTTTACAACTTTCTGGCTGTGATCATCCTACCAAATTTTTATCCACCAAATAGCCCAGTCTTCAAATCCACGTCTCCCTAGTTTTGAGATAAGGGTGGTAGTTTGGGTCTGTACCAAAGGCCATGCACAAGCACAGGAAGATGATGAGAGTTGCTTTTCCTTTGTCCAATGCCATCACCCCATCATAGAAGGCCGACAGATGGGTCAGGCACGATCTGCCCCTGGTGAAGCAATGCTGGTTGTCTCAGATAATCTCACAGCTATTTAAATTTGTCCTTTGCACTGAAAACTATGTACGTAGTTTTCCTGTTCATGTACAATTGCAGATAATTGCAGAATAATTTCACCAAGAACATATTTAATTAGAGGTTTTTATTTAATTACAGCCAGCCCATGAGCTACTCTCAATTGAATATCTGGTTAAGGTGTTTACAGTGTATATCATAGAATAAGGTTTCAACTGAAACAAGATATTTTCAGAAATGATTATTTTGTTCCTTAATCCTTTGTCTGTAGGGGCATATACTGCCTTCAATGTCTTTATATTAAAAAGTGGTTAGATCTGCAGCAGTGACAGTCTTAGATACCAAATTAACAGGGGATATTAATTGACTGAGCTGGTACCTGTACTATCTAGCCACATGTATAAACACAGAGCACGCCAGGTTTACTAGGACATCATAGTTGCAAAATGGTGATTTTTACTATGTATACATTCCCTTTTTTTCTCAGCTTAAAAGGCCTAGACCCATGCTACTAGAAATTTACTTTCTTTCTCTTTCTCTCTTCACAGTTGATGAGCTTTTGAACTTCCAAGGAAATAAGGTGATTTGGATAAAAAAAATAACCAGAACATGTCCCACTTGATAGGAATGACAGGAACAAAGAAATTACAAGTGAGTGCCAAGCTATTTGCGTATCACTTACACAGTCCTAGAAAAGAATCCATCTCTCCCTAAAGATTTTTTCCAATGAAGTGCTAAGCTCAAAGTCTTTTGTTCTACCTTCAGAATTTTCCAATTTCCATTACTTTTGCAGGTTTTCTTGTTTTATTTGCAGGAATAAATGGATTACCTATGTACTACTTCTGCATTTAAATAAATACAAGGAAAAGGAGTGCAATATAACACAAATGTAAAATTTTTATTATAGCCTGAGAAATGTTTAATGTTAAAAACAGAAGCATAAAATACATTCACATGCTTTTTAAAGAGTTCTGTGAACTTGTAAAGCGCTGAAGAAAGAGTTTTATGGACAGGAGGGAGGAGGAAGAGAGTCTAATGTCCCATGAACTCTTTCAATGAGTTTTACTACAAGGGTGTCTTTAAAAAAAAAAGAAGTAATGGTACTGCATGTTTCTTGAACATGTGGTGATTTGTAAACACCATAATTTTCAGTTTGCATATTTTTCTTTATTATATCTTATACGATCTTGAATTGACAGGTGAGAGGGTTGCCAGCATGCCCACAGAAAGTAATGTAGGCATTGTTATGAATGCACTCTCTTAATCCTTCAGTTCAGATATGTAACCCTGCCTGGTCAGAAAAGACTTGTGTGATAAAAATGGTCCTTTGAGTCAAAGCCAAGTTCAGGAACAGCTCAGACTCTCACTGAAGTCTTAGAAAGTTGAATTTATAAAAAGAGTGAAAAGTTCCAATTTTGTGAATAATGTTTGCAGAACCAGAGGGAAGGTGAAAGTAGAAACTGCTTTACATCCTTAAAGAAAGAGTGAAGAGTTACAAAAATGTTGTTTTCTGCAAAGAAGTTAGTTTGAGATTTAAAACTTGCTGATTTCATATACTGTGTATGAATTTATCTCAGGCTGCTTATGTTTTAGTCCAGCAAGCAAGAGCCTTTCAAAGCAGCAAATGTAGCTATGTTCTCACTGAGCACTCATATTCTTTTCTTTCTCCATTAAATATAAATAAGATAGTGTGATTTATTATTTCATCCATTCCTTCATCTTCACTATTCACTTCTGCTCTTTTCTGCTGCAAGCACATTTACAAGTTTGCAGTAGTGGTTTAGGTTTCTAGAATGATAATGTTTTTGGGGAAAACTTCAAAGAGAACGTCTCAGAAAAACACAGAAAAAAAGATGATGAGCTCCTAGAAGAGGGTGAAAGGGTAAGGGAAGCAGCTGTCTTGAGGTGTAGAGTCAAGTTTGTTCACTCAGAATGATTGGAAGGAAGGGAGGCTGCCTCTCTGATTTTAAAGTCTAGGGCCAACTGTCCTTTTTGGTGCTGAATATACCAGTATGTATGGATATGATTACTACTCTTGAACTACCCTATAAAAAGAGTAGGTCTGGAGGTACTTTCTAATGTAAATACAGGGAAGGAAGAAAATGAACTGAAATATTTTTTTTACAAAAGGAAATACTGGAGCACTTCAAGTTACATTCATCCTCTTCCCGTGTCTTTGGCATGCCTTACTGTCTCAAGTCATCTCTCCCTGCCTAAGTGGAGTGAAATGGGCTGTCCACTTCTCTTTGTTGAGGAAAGTGTGGTTTCCTGTCATCTAACCATTGCTTCACCCTATAACATTAGGGTGATGAAAACCTGTTGGTGGTTTGCTGGATTTTGGTTTTTAACAATGGCCAAATATGAAGGCCACCAAGATCAGAAACAGTGGTTAAGATAAAGAGCTTGAAGACAGCTGGAAAATGGAAAGAGCAAAGGATTCCCTTTTTTTTCAGTTCTGTAAACCTAACTGTGGAAGCTGCAGAGGTGGAAAAAAACCCACTACTCTAAGCTTAAAAAAAAAGCCAGATCAGTTACAAATAGAGACAGATGAACTTTTTCTGAACAAAACAAGGAGAGATTTGAAGCTTATCTAGATAAATGGGATTTTGATGTTAAAGAATGCCTTTTCTCATGGGCATCATTTATTTTAATTGTCCTACACAGGGAAAAGATTATACTTTGGACAGGAGGAATTTTGCTTAGACATCTTGACCTAATTAAGAGTTCATTGACATTTTATATTTGAATTTTGTCACTAACATGCACATGACCTTGGAAAATCACACTGGTTATTGTTTCATAAAACAATCTCAGTCATATGAAACATAATGGGAAAGATCATTTATTATTCTGGGCTTTGAATATGGCAGGATTTGTCCACTTACACGTTAAAATGCTAAAAGCACTGTACAAACTGCCTAAAATAAATTTAACTTCCTGGGCTTGGATAGCTAAATAGTCTGCATAGTTGTGGCAAAAGGTTAAATGGCAAGACACTTCACTTACTTCTGGCATGTCACGTATGAACATACAGAACATACAAAATGCACTGTGCCCCGTCACTTCAGCAACAGATACAGGCAGCACGAACAGTGTGTGTCTTTCTGCAAAGCTTATAGCTCTGCTTTTTGACATGACTTTTCTACACTCTATCCTCCCATAGGATTTCTGGTGGAGTAGGGAGCAAGGGAAGCAGGGAGAGTTACATTCAGGCTATGAAGCTAGGAGTAGGAATTTAATAGAAGAAAAAGAATACGTCACCTAGAAAAGTGATAATGAGTGTTGCTATTATCATCTTGGACTATGAGTCAAGGCTTGTGTGGTGGAGCATTCAGCTTCTGTGTCACGAGGTCATAAAGTTCAGAGCTGATAGGTCCACTAGCTCTACCCAAGGGTTTTCAAAATGGGAAAAATTCCATCCCCATTTAACAAAGCACATATTTTTTGCAAAAACCATGGATAAAATTCAAGGGGATTCTTAAGATGAATGTGACAAATTTGCTGCTAAGAGGTAGAAGATGTCCACCCTGGACTTCTGTGTCTTGCAAGGGCCATTTTGTTGTGATTAAACTTCCTGAAAGCATTGGAAAAGATTTGTTTTTCCTCTCTCACACATTGAAAACAAGTTTTGAAACCTTAAGAACTGTTGTGAAACAATCATCTGGCAGGCTCCGCTACTTTTCCTTTCCAAATATTTTTAAATTTATATTGTGTCTAGCACACCATTTTTCCAGAGAGTTACTGGAGGCATGCAGTCTCTGTCTGCCACCTTAGTTCTATCTTTAAGAGTGCTTGAAAATTTTGAGGGATCCATTCAGGTTGCAAAAGTTCTGAAGCTGGGGAATAACACAGCTGCAGGGTTTGACCCTATAGGCACAACTGCTCTCACTGAGCAAGGCAGCAGTATCATGAGTAAGGTATACTGAATCAGGCTTACAGGCAAACACACTGGACTAAATGGGCATTTACTATTTATTTCAGAAAGTGTCAGACTTCAGCTCCAAATTAGAAAAGGGATCAGCTTTTTTTGCTGTGTTATTGTTTCGAACAGAAAATACGACATGTATAGAAGATACACAGGGAAGAGGCATCTCATTGCCATTCCACAGATTGATGAATTTTCAGTCATTACTGCAAACAGGTGCATATATAATGCTATATGCTGCTCAGAGAAGCTCCAATAGAGAAATACTTCACAGAAACTAGTATGCCCTTCAGTGCAGCTCCCTGTACCAGGGCAGTGTTCAGCACCTGAAAGCATGACTTTCACTTCTACATGCTTATGCCAAATGTGGTTCTGGTGTGTACCAGAAAAGCAAGTTTTCATATAGCACTGCCTGCAGCTTATTCACAGTAAAAGTTCTGACACTGGAGCCCAAGTAGAACAACCTCTGAGCATGGTCTGACACCCACATACATCCAAATTCTTGGATTGCTTCTAGCATTCTCAGTTTTGTCACAGGTTGAAAACATGAAATAGCACTCAACCGATACAGCTCTTTCAGAGAGATTGCTTTATGGCAGTAGCTCTGGATTTGGCTGAGCTGGTTGTCCTTTCCCTGCTCTCTTAGGAGCCTCATGAGCCCACTGACTCCAGAGAAACAACGCAGGAAATTGTTTGGATCGGTTTATTATTCTGTTTGTTTAGTTATGTGGGGCTCTCACTATCTCTGGCATGCCAGAGCAGCCTAGCTTTGAGGACCATGCTGACGTTGCTTAGCAAATAGGTGAGTCAAGCTCTCTGTTCTGCGCCCTCTTTTTTTTTTTGTTTGAAATGCATCTGAAAGAATCAAGACAAGGTGAAGTAGATGCTGTCCAGATTAGAAGTCCAATGGTTACTCATTAATAATGAGTTTTGAAAGCTACGAACCAGCAAATCTATGAAAACTTTGCTAGCAGGGTGCAATCAGTTTAGTGGGATTTAGAACTGGGCTGGTTGCAACATACGTTGAAGGCAGCATTCCTGTAGGGGTGAGCAAAGAACTGAGCCTGAGCTGTAGGAGAAATGGGAATCCAGAAAACTTGCAGATGTGTGTTTTTACGTTGTTTGATTTCCACCCATCTTCTATTATTGTGGTCCAGATGGACTCAATCTGAATGAAGAGAGATCAGAGCCCACTATACCTTGTGTTGTGAAAATACTCTTACACTTCATGAATTTCAAGTCCCTGCATACACTGNCTACATGCATTGTGGAAATTAAACTCTGGAACTCAACTAGCATGGAGTATTTTATGGGACAGTACTATCATTGGGGTTTCTGGTAGATTCAGAGGAGAGAACTAATTGTGGCTATTGAACACTCATGAATACTTCAGTTGTACACGTCAGGTGTACACTTTACAAAAAGTTCTTGTGCTGTTGGGTGATGGAAACTGAGACACTTCACCAGGAGATATTTTATCTTGTCTAGCTGCATGGCTTTCTTAAGCTGTCACTGGTGGTCACTGTTGGAGGTAAGCTGCTGCTCAAAGCAATGCTTGGCCTCACCCATTATGGCATGGTTTTTTCATCCTGTGGATATGCATTTTTTAACTAGTCATTGGATATCTTCTCAAAACATTTTGCCAGGCTTTACAAGCTTGCAGTGAAACCTCTTCTTTCAGTGTTTAACAGCTTGTGATGGNATGCCAGAGCAGCCTAGCTTTGAGGACCATGCTGACGTTGCTTAGCAAATAGGTGAGTCAAGCTCTCTGTTCTGCGCCCTCTTTTTTTTTTTGTTTGAAATGCATCTGAAAGAATCAAGACAAGGTGAAGTAGATGCTGTCCAGATTAGAAGTCCAATGGTTACTCATTAATAATGAGTTTTGAAAGCTACGAACCAGCAAATCTATGAAAACTTTGCTAGCAGGGTGCAATCAGTTTAGTGGGATTTAGAACTGGGCTGGTTGCAACATACGTTGAAGGCAGCATTCCTGTAGGGGTGAGCAAAGAACTGAGCCTGAGCTGTAGGAGAAATGGGAATCCAGAAAACTTGCAGATGTGTGTTTTTACGTTGTTTGATTTCCACCCATCTTCTATTATTGTGGTCCAGATGGACTCAATCTGAATGAAGAGAGATCAGAGCCCACTATACCTTGTGTTGTGAAAATACTCTTACACTTCATGAATTTCAAGTCCCTGCATACACTGAGAAAAAAAAAATAGTAAAAAAAAAAGAATCCTTTCGAAAACCTTCCACTTCTAGGTACAGATCGAGAGCAGAATAAAAAGCATTGCAAACATATATACATATATAAACCTCTCATGTAGCCACTTTGTTGTTCTTATATACCTTCTCCTGCCTCATCTCAAAGACAAACTACCCAAAACGTAGAAAAAGCACTAAATTCATTAAATAACTCTTGCTCTTGAGAACTCTTTTTTGAGCACCCTGATGTAGTTATATGTGCCCCTGTTCTTTCTAGGGGAGTTGAATTTGATNTGAAGAAACCAGTTTGTGTGCAAGGAAACAGAAATAGGAACATCATGCACAGAAGTTGCGGACTAAGCTAAAGCCAGCTTACTCAAGGAATGCTGGAGAAAAAATATTTCCCATCTGTTTACATAGCTGGAATGTTTCCCCCACTTGTCAGCAGGTCAATACTTTTATCGTGGCTGTTCAACAGAGCCAGGATGGAAAATCATGTTACCTTCAGGTGCCTCAAAGTACAACAAACACATGATAGAGCAGCTTTGCAGTTTATCAAAGAACAAGGCACTTGTTAATACAACAGGACATGCTCTGCTGTAGACCCTGTTTGCTTGTCACTGTGGGAGCTATGTCCCTGTGTGTGTTTGTGCATTATGCAAACCTGGACAGAGTCAGTGGAAGCAGAGCACTGTGTGTATCTGAGAGCTGCATGTCTGTTTCCCACCCATCTTACAGACAAACTGAGAAGGAGAGCTTACTCCCAGTGGCATTGTCTAAACATAATCATGTTTAGGTCAGAGCCTTGGAACAGCAGACAAACCTAATAATACCACCCAGGAGATGGGATAGCCTGAAAGCCCTGCACAGAGTGCAACAGAAATTGAGAAATATCTGAGCGAGGAGGAGCCCCACTCAGCTTCCAAAAATAATGCAGCACAAACCACAGCGTGCAAACTTGTGAAAGGTTTGTACAGACTGCATACAAGTTCACAGTAACTTGAAACTGGCGTTGTTCGTATTTGCAGGGGCATTTCTTAATCTCTTTTCCTTCACTCTCAGTTCATTGATTGCAAAACACATTTTTAGAGTAGCTTTTGATTAAGGATGAGCAACAACGAAAAGTACATGCAAAGAGGATATCCAACATCCTTTTCAAGGTTGTAATGCATTTCTGTTTGATAGCTCTTAATTATGCAACTGCTTGCATCTGATAAGACAGTGCATGTGCTTAGAGTGCACGTTCATGCTGAATGCTTGATGGGATCACAGCCACGAGGCCCGACTTAGAGACTCTGAGGTGCCAGAGAACAAACGTTCACCATACTAGTGTCAGCTAAATCAGAAAGTATCTTTGCATGGAATTAGTTCTTTCTGTCAAGCTGACAAGGATTTTGTCGAGAAAGCATTAGCAGCGTGAAGGCAGAGGATGGCTATGCAAAATCCTGTAGATTTCTAAGAATATGATTCAGTTAATACCCAAGATGAGAATCAAGGGCCACCAGACTGCAGTGTGTTCAGCCCCCTTCATTTGCAACCCAAGTGAGGCAGCTGGTGGGCTAATTGCTGTCTTTGGCTGGAAGAACAATTTAGAGCCTCTTGCAAACCTGTCCTCAAATTACAACCATTTTTATCGATTTCAGGCAGAGAACTGTTGGGTTTAAGGGGGCTGCTAACCAAACGTCAGGGCTTTATTTAAAAAAATTCACTAGTAATCAGTAATTTATTTTCAATTTCCATTCTATGTACTTCCCATGTTCCACTTCAGGCTATAGCCCAATGCTAAGCTTTCCTGTGTAGCCTTGACTGCTGGAAACAGAACTGAAATCAGACCAGGTTGTTTTCACATGCACAGATTTTATGGCTTTTGGAACTGAACCAAACTCTGGTTATTAGCATCTCACTAATCAATTATGATGTGTTTATCACCTTTTCAGCATACATAAACAAAGTGCAGGTGGATGCACAACGTGTGCTTCCCATATGAACTTTGAACCTGAGAAAGAATTGCAACTCTTCATGACAGTATGAGAGAATCTCAAAGAAACCAACAGATACTGAGCTATTGTACTCTTCCTGGGAACAGGAACACATCACAGGGAGGCACACTTTAGTAGGGTAAGTCAGATGTACAAACTTAAACTTTACTTGTTGTCAGAGAAACCAAGTTACACAGTAGGAACTTCCAGCAACAGAAAGTGTAAAGTGTTGGAAGTTGGCATTTCCCTTGGGGAAATACAGAGCACAGGGATGAGTGCTCTTCAGCTCATGAAACAACCTATTGTATGAAGTCTGGCAATACTGCTAACCAGAGCCACAAATCACCAGTGTGTAAAATCAGTGTCATGAAGGGTGTGATTTAATTCACTTTAGGCAGATAGATGCAGATATTTATTTCTGCTTGCTCTATCCTGTAGGAATTCCTGCATGACAGGTATATGTGGTCTTGCTGATTGTGAGCACAAAGCAGGGGCCTGGGAATTTTTTGCTTTAATACATTGGTTTATGAAGTTTCCTTGCTCCTTCCTCTTAAAGAAAGGAGTCAGGCTGGTGGAAAAGAACAGAAAGAGTGGTTTCCTCCCTATGGGGTCAAGTGAAGAAAGGCTGGCACAAATTTTTTCTTCTTTTATCATTCATTCATCCACAGTCATCTGTCCACTAGCATGCACAGAGAGAAAACTGGATGGTGTTATTTGGGGCACACATAACGCACAGAGGAGGCCAACAGCTTCCTGAGCATCACTTTGGCCCTACACATGGAGGCACCTGAGCTCACCTAGCTATGCTAAACTATTCCTGTTATATTCGGAGCTCTAAAGTACTATTTTTCCTTCCCATTTATCATCAGTTTATCCAGGAATGGTTAGGTTGAAGGAGATACTTTCATTTGAGCTCTTTACTTTTTGCAGCTGTGTATCTTGAAGCACCGTGAACTCACTTATTTTGATCAAGATCAGAGAGTCTGTGCTTTACCAATTATGTGAGCCAAAGGAAATACCAGATATCTTCACTTATTTTCAGATGCCATAAAGAGACAAAAACGAAACAAAACAAGAAGACAAAACTTGTTATTCAGAGGGCAGTTTGAAACTTAAGTGTGTCTGATAAAACATATTCCTAATAGTAAAGGCAGAATAAATACCACCAATACAAACTGTTCAGTGATCAGATCACTGTAGAGAAAAGAAGCAGTCACAGTATGTAAGGCTATGGACTGCTTTTCCATGAGCTCATGAACACTGTTCATGAAAGCCTCCAACACATTTCATGAAGCTGGGAAGTGACCACGATTAATTTGATATGGTGTACCACTCGTTTATATTTTTCTAGTCCATCTACCTACTCTCTAGCTTCGTGTGTCCCTCACATCTTTGTATTTATTGCTATTCAGGTCTAGTTCCTCCCAGTCTTAAGCAGTATGTAGCCAAGCTTGGCTGAAGTAAGATTTTTGCCTTATTCCTCTCCACAGATTAAACCCCATCGTATAAATCTGTAAGGCAAAGTCTTTTCCATGCTACAGTCATGTTACTGCACCCATACACCCTTAGAAGGGCAGTAGGAGAGAGAGACCACGGGGTAAGGAGGAGTCTCGGCACAGTATCTTTTACTTTTGGGAAGTCATACTGAAATGGGATGCCTGATGGAGCCATTGGCAGGCTGTTTCTTACACTTGGTCTGTGTCAAGCAGGGGAGAAGTTGAGTTGCTTGTGGTTCATTCAGACTTCTAACAGCAAAAGCTAACAGCATTTGTCAGAATCCACTCTTAATGAGAATGTCGTTAAGAACACTGACCCCACAGAGGATGTGTGCACAACATTCCTTTCTCATTTTTCCCTGAACCACTACAACATAAAACACTGCAGTTTGTATTTGTTTTCCAGAAATTATAGTCCCCATTGCTACCACACCACACATTTATCAGAAAAGTAATTTCAGTTTCAAGCAGGAATTTCGGACACCTGCCCTGCTTGGCTGCTGGAAATAGACCACCAAAGTCTGACATTGGGATATCCTAGATAAAGGGAGGAGACAGACAGAGGATGGCTGGAACTACAGGATAGCTCTGGGAGTCTGATATCTCCCAGGCTTGATTATCCTCAGTGTTGAGCAGCTGGGTGGTCACCTGGGCTGAAACCTCTGTTGTCATGAATGGAAAATACCTCGTTAAGAGTACTCTTAGGATAATACTGAAAAGTAGGGGTAGAGTGTGAACTTATGAGCAGAAACAGTGCTCTGGTTAAATATGTAGTTAAAACGAAGGATAGATTTTTTTTAATTTTTTTTTTTTACAGCCTGTGTTCCTTGTAGTTTACTGCAGCATCATCTAGTGGAAATGTACTGAAATGATTCAGCTCATGGTTCTATGGTCCAGCTGTTAAACGTCAGTTTGTGCCCACACCAATGGTTTTATCTATCTATCTATCTATCTATCTATCTATCTATCTATCTATCTATCTATCTATCTATCTATCTATCTATCTATCTATCTATCTATCTATCTATCTATCTATCTATCTATCTATCTATCTATCTATCTATCTATCTATCTATCTATCTATCTATCTATCTATCTATCTATCTATCTATCTATCTATCTATCTATCTATCTATCTATCTATCTATCTATCTATCTATCTATCTATCTATCTATCTATCTATCTATCTATCTATCTATCTATCTATCTATCTATCTATCTATCTATCTATCTATCTATCTATCTATCTATCTATCTATCTATCTATCTATCTATCTATCTATCTATCTATCTATCTATCTATCTATCTATCTATCTATCTATCTATCTATCTATCTATCTATCTATCTATCTATCTATCTATCTATCTATCTATCTATCTATCTATCTATCTATCTATCTATCTATCTATCTATCTATCTATCTATCCATCCATCCATCCATCCATCCATCCATCCATCCATCCATCCATCCATCCATCCATCTATCTATCTATCTATCTATCTATCTATCTATCTATCTATCTATCTATCTATCTATCTATCTATCTATTTGTTTAAATGAAGCTTATGCTGTTGTCTCATTTCCTCCAATGAGAAAAGGTTTCTGAGGGAGAACAGCAGGACCAAGAGCTGAATACAGTAGTTGCTATACTATCTGTGTACCTTCAGTTGAGGTCATCCTGTCTTTCCACAGAGTACTGTCTGCAGGATGCTTCCAGTACACTCTCAAAGGAAGCCTGAAAGGCAGCAGGGAAGAAAACCCATGCCACTGCACCTACCAACTTTGCTTTTGTCTGTCACTTTTCCAGTGATCAGAAAGTGCTTTAAGTTCACCTGGGAGATACATGTAGCTTTCTTCTGCTCACTTCCTTCTCAGATAGAAGCATTTTGGACTTAGCTCGGGAGTCCTCAGAGATCATCACTGCCAAGAGAAAAACAATTCTAATTCCCAGGGACCTGCACCGACTCACATTCAAGAAGTTACTGTGCAAAGCAGGGGCAAAACTGCAAACTAACTAATCAGTTGCTTTTTCATGCAAACAACAGTGAAAAGCATAGAAGACAAGCTCCTATTTCAGTTTCTATTTCTTGAAGCTGGAATATCAGAAAATAGTAACTGATACTGATAGTGCATGAGAAGAGTGAACCCGGTATTTTCACACAATCCAAGCAGTGTTGAACAAGTCCCGCACAAGAGGGAGCAGTAAGGTTCATCTTATGGGGATTTTAGCCCCATGTTGTCTTTCTAAAGAATAAGGAGAGTGAATTAGTATCACGTACTGGTCTAGGGAATGAACGGAAGGCACGGGAGCCTGTGCGGTTGCTGTGGCACTCACTGGGAGCAGCAGCAGCAGCAGCTAGCACAAAGCTTCCTGCTGCCCTCTGGTGTTCCTGCTGAAACTGCAAGCAACTGAGAACAGGAACAAAACCAGAAAAAAGTCCTTTTTTTTTTTTTTTTTTTTTAGACATTTGGTTCTTTTTGAAGAAACATGTTTAAAATTTTT
>VXAB01010426.1:22751-100102 GCA_013399175.1 Odontophorus gujanensis | reverse complement strand
AAAAGAAAAAAAACCGAAAAAAAATCCTTTTTTTTTTTTTTTTTGTCAGACATCTGGTTCTATTGAAGAAGACATGCTTGAAATTGTTGGAGCTTGATTAAGGAGTGACTCAGAGCTATGCTTTGCAATATACCTGCGAAAAGGGCATTTTTTCAGATATGCATTTTCGTTCCAAGATGGTCGGTGCTAAAGTTATTCAGACTACATATATTTACCTATTTCAGATGTGCTGACATTCGAAATTGCTCTGGTGCCCAAAGTACCTCAGCAGAATCTGAGCATCTTTGAGTTACAGAGGTGTTACAGGAATCTTCTTCCATCAAGAAGTGATTTGAAATAGCACAAAGAAGGAGGTCAGTAAGCCAAGCAGCCATGCACTACTGCCTGCAGGCACAGTCTCATGTCTTCTTGTCATTTGAGAGGTAGGAAAGAGCCCCGTGCTGACAAGTAGTCTACCAAAAGTGGCATTTTTCTGACAAAGCCTTTTCTGGAGATTGCAAGGAGTTAGGTGTTGTAGTGCAGCCTCCTCAGAAATGCCCATGGTTAGCAAGATCAAGCTGTTTTATCTCCATCTTTATCTTTTATCTTAACTTTTAAAATTGCATTTATCCAAATGGATGGCAACTCCATAAATACTCACTTCTGTTTAAATATCAATGAGAACTTGTTTCTGTTTCAGCTGATATTACTGTTTTTCTAAAGTTCAAGATTTTTTCTCTCTGTTTCAGGATGTCAGGAGCACAAAGTGTTTGTGAACTGGAACACAATATTGTGCCCATCTCTTCTTCCATCTCCCCATCTGACTGTCAAGTTCCAGGATCCATGATCGCTTGTGTCATGCCTAAGCCACAGAAGTGTCCCAGGCATGATCCCTTCAGACCCCTGAGGTCACCTAGAGAGCATTACAGAGGTGAGGAGAGCACCTGAGGGATCTGAGGGAGGCAGAACTTGCAGAGCCTCCTCCTCACCTTGAGTTCTTGTGCTCTTAGGAAAACCTGTCATGAAAAGCTTAAAATTCAGCAAACCCAATGTGATGCGTGGCATTGCACAGCCCCAGCTGCGTTCTATGCCATGAGCCTTCTTTGGAGTAAAACACTCTTCTCAGCTTCTGAAAGGCTGGAGCTGGGGGAAGTACATCCAGCACGTTATCAGGAAAGACCAGAAGTACAATCTCCAACTTTTTCTTTGCAATAAACATGTTGAATTTTTAAACCTTAAAATGTTAGTTTTATCTCTGCCCTGCTGGAATCCACTTCTCTGGAAGGGAGACAATGAAATCATTTCTTTCCAATACAATTTAAGCTACACTGTAGTAGTCGTTACACAGGGAGCTGAGTGACAATTACAGCCTGAGTCCCAAACCTGTCCTTACCCCAACTAAGGCCAACTTAGCTTTAGATAAAGAATTTCTGTGAGTTTTGACAAATGGGAATAAATGCACTATTCAACACCAGTTTTTATCTAATAACCAGTGTGCTGTTCATAGGGTGTTTGAAACATACTGCAGACCTTAAACAGTATTTACACATTGCATTTTTAAAATACAGGTACTGAAGTATTCTGTGGCCCTGCTCTCTGGCCCTCCAATTACCTCCCCCCCTGTCTCAAGCAAGAGAGAGGACTTAGAAATATATGCCTGTTCCTAGATGAACACTTTGTGTATTTATATACTTCAGATGCTTTTTGTCTGGGGTGCCAGCCATGCAGGCTGGCCAGAGAAGGACAAGGTGACTGTGGCTGCAGGTTCCCCAGGCTTAACCTTCAGCCACAGCAGCTCACCAGATATCCAGACATACCAGGTTATAGAATCGTAGGATCACAGAATAATACAGATTGGAAGGGACTTCAAAAGATCAGGTCCAACCTGATCTAGTGCTGTGTCCATAAGAATCTTGAAAACCTCCAGTAGTGGAGTTTCTAACGTTCCTGTGGAAGCTGTTTGAGTAAAGAATTGTTCTTGCTCTAAGACCTTTCTTGTATCAAGATGAATCCTCACCACTGACTCTCTCTGTATGACTCCTCATGAAGTCAGAGCCTCCGTTCTCTTCATAGCTACCCATAATGTTCTGGGATAGTGTGATGAGGTCCCCTCTAAGATTCTCTAGGGTAGGAAGTCCTAACTCCATTAGTCTTTCCTAACAAGGCAGAGTCTTCAACCCTTTTATTACCTCTGTGGCAGAACTTTGGGTTTTCTTCAGTCTATCCTACCTTTTTTTTCTAATTTTTTTTGGGCCAGAAATAGGCAAAGTACTCCAGGTGTGGTCTGACAATCACTGAGAAGAGTGAATCTTTCTCTGCTATCAGTGTCCCTGCAGATGCAGCTCAGGATCCTACTTGCCTGCATTACTGCAGCAGTGCACCATTAAATCATACTCAGCAACCCCATATCCCTGTTCAGGAAGGCTCCTCCCCAGCTGCTCAGATCCCAGCCTATACTTAGCTCTTGTCCTAACAGCTGTCTCCCATTTTTCCAGGGATTTAAGTTAATGATCCTGGAGTTTCCTGGGTCCTCTTTTTTTGCCATCTGTGTATTTGAGTATGATGTTTGTCCTGTTCTGGTCATCAGAGATGTCCTCCTGATCTCCATGACTTTTCAGACATTATAGATAGGGACCTTGCAAAAAAGTCAGCCACTTCTCTCAACACACAGAGATGGATCCTGGCAGGGCCTCCAGTTTGCTATTGCTTGGGCTCTTCCAAGAGGCCACAGCCCAGCCCTTCCTCCTCTTGAAAGGCTGGTGCATGAATTGTCTTATCTACTTGATCCTGTGATCTAGTTCCAGCTACTCTAGTGGTAAAGCACCTTGAGAACCTTTGCCTTGTCAGAATTCTTAGTGATAGTTTCCTTGTCATGATCAGCAATTGGCCTGTCTTCTTTATGAAAAGGTGGATTACTGAATGCCAGCCGGGCAGTTTATCTATCTCTACTGTTCACTCTCCCCAGAAGTCTGACATATCTGTACAGCATAATCTCCTGAACTCCCCCTGCTAGACTTTTTTCCCAGACTGGTGTTTATGATATAGGTACTTTCTTTGTCTCCCAAATCTCCTTAATTCAAATTAGTTAAATTAGTTTGAAATAGACCTACTCAGTGAAGTTATATATGAGAAGATTTTCCATAGCACCCTTCACCAGGGAGCACTTCACTTGCCAAGGTGGAGCTCAGAATCACATTATTATGGGTTCTTTATATCTTACACAGAATGAATTGGAAATTGATAAGTAAAGGTGATTTACCCTATATGCAGAGATGAGCATTTTGAAAAAGTGGCATTCCAAACTTCCTTCTCTTTTCCACTATAATAACAGCATTTCTTTGACTAGAAGTGCAAAAAACTCCATAGAGTAAAGCATAAGTAGAAGGTTTAACCCTGAGCTATGCTTTATCTGAAAGCCAAGTACTCATAATGAAACAAGCCATCAAAGTTTGGAAAGAACACTACTAGGAGCAACATAAAAACAAAGAAAAAGAATAAAAAACCTGACCATCTTTTTTCTGGTATACAAAAAAATATTTCAGTTATCTAAATCAAAACACATCAGGAGTTTAATTTGTATCTCAAAGCTCTTAAAAGCAACCCTGCTCCAAAAGTCTTTTATCTAAACACCAAGGATACTCTTTATTAAAACTGCTATTCAGGGGAAGCACTGGCAAAAGGGATCATTTGCAGCCTGGTTTCATGTGTCACTCAGTTGTAGCTGTCTTTTGTCTTAAATTTTGGATGTGCACTCTGACATGAACAAAATGGATTTCCCAGGCATGTGTAGTCATACCAGTGGTCTGGGCTCGTGCACATGTAAGTACGTCTGCCAGGGATCTGGGAAGAAGGATAAGGATGGGTCACATTGAATCAGCATCTCCTGGACAGTTACTTCACCTATCTTCGTCTGAGAGCAAGAAGTGAATGGTGAAGATGGATTTGAGTTTTGTCATTGGTGGCTGTACCAGGACTTGTGAAAGGGTGGACTAGAGAACTTTATCCTTTCGGAGTCTCTTTGGCACTTTGGAAACAGTGAACTTGAAAAACTCTGCTGCATTTCAAGCTTTTTATCTGTATTTTTTTTTCTTTTTTTCTTTTTACCCTCAGTGGTGTACCTTCCTGAAATAAGTTAAGCCAGTATAGTTTTGTGTAAAAAAAGAGAGTATCTCCTGCAAAAAACTCGTCTTTCGTAAAGGTTTCCTTGTAGCACAGTTTCAGATGTAACCAGTAGATGTCAGTATGCTCATAAAGAACAGTTCAAGGTAGGCTTTCAAGGAGAGCAGACGACTCTAAATAACAGATGCTTAGCCTTCGTTGAGGGGCCAATATTTGGAGGACTTTTTATATATGACATGGATTAGGAGGATTCTTCTCAGAGAATTAAAGTTGTTCGATATTCACACAGGGAAACAACTAGACTGCCTGCACCTGTGTTTTGCTCATGGATGAGGTCAGGCCATCCTATTTCCAAAACACAGTCCTTTGTTCCCATTTTGTAGTTCATGCTCAGGAAAAGGGATGCATATACAGAAAAAAAAACCAGAAGGGCTGTAAACCAGAGCTAGTCTTTACTGAAAGTGTTTGTGACCTCTAGATCACTGGCTCTCTTGTCTCAGATTTTATGGGTGGAATATTGTTAGCATTTGACATGTGTTTGCTGGCCTTTGGGTTGGTAATCTCCATGCAATTGCTCATGAACAGGCACACCCCATCTCATAAATCAGTGCTGCTAAGAACATCCAAAACAAGTGTTTCAAAGAAACCAGGAAGTGATGGTCAAAAGGAACAAGCTGCTCAATTACAGGCAGCTTAAAGAAACAATGGAGACAATCCTGGAACTTACTCATGTTTCAGGAGAACATTTTCAGAGGTAGTCAGATCAAAGGGTACAAATAGGACTTAGTTATTTGCCTAGTCAAAATTGCAAGAATGCTGTCCTTGATGTGAATCATACACTGGAAGGCTTTCAAAATGTAATTCAATGAAAGCATCTATAAGCCCTAGAAAAAAGAAAAGCCTCTCTGAAAAAAAGGTGCTTTAAGCACCTAGCTGAACTGTGCTCAGCTTGACTGCTTGATTCTGAAAGAGTGACCAAACCTCTATATTCTGAGGAAGCAAGGTGATGTATTACCAATAAGATCCATCAGGAGTCAAATCCTGTTTGTCTTAAAACTCTATGTTGCAGTCCAGACCAAGCCAACAGAAATCCTCTGAAGAGTATATATTTTTTTTCCATGTTGCTTAGTTAAGCAAGTGTTCGTGTGTTTGTGGTGGTGCACTGTCAGCTTCCATCACCACAGTAACACAGCATTTGACCTGTGATGCATCCAGATGCTGAAATGCACCATCTACAGAAGTAACTTAGGCATTCCTCCACTTTTTAAATGAGCTGCTTTGCTAGATCCATCCATTTAGGAAACAGTATGCAGGTGTGTGCTGTGAGGGCCACATGTCAAGAGGCCAAAGGTCTGAAGGATGGAGGAAGAGACACAAAACAGCCAGGAAACAACTGCTTTTCAAGTTTTCTGCCTACTACTCGGCATCTCGTTCAGTCAGTTTAAGAAAATGCCTTTCTGGTCTTAATTTGTGGGTGCTATGAAAGCTGTGGATAACATCCTAACATTGCAGTCACACTTCTCTCAGGCAGCGGTTAGAGAAATCTTGTGCAGTTTTGGAAACAACCCTCCAAGTCAAAATATCTTCCAACAAAACTGTTTAACAAAACTGCTGCTGGGACAGGACATTGAGCCAACCCATCTTAGCCTTGTAGGTCCGTGTTCCAGTCTGTCTTCCTCTCCTCCAGTCCTTCTCTCATAAATCTACTCCATCTGGTAGAAGAGAGAGTTTCGTTGTCCATCAATATACTGTGCTAACAATCAATGTTCTGTGTTTTCTCAGGTCTTAAATATGCGCCTGTATTTCTGCAGTGCTAAAAAACAGACACCCATGGTGCAAGGAAGGGAATAGTGTGGTTTATCCATGTCATGAGGGGGATATTGTATTGTTTCACAGCTTATGGAATATGCATCAGTCTCACAGGAAGCCCTTTGGAAGGAGTTTCACAATAGGATCTGGTTTCAAGAGCTGAAATTTCACCTGAAAATATGGAATTTGCAGAGATGGAAAGCCTACTGTTATTTCCTCTGTGCATTGTCAAAGCATATCCTGGGATAATGAAACATTTGTGTGTTCAAGTATGTGCTTGAAGCAATGAAAAGAGGTCTGACGTTTCCTATGTCCACATGCTCTTTCACGGGTGGATGCAAGTGGCCGTGAGAGTGATCAGTCCTCTTCCCAGAGGTGCCAGGGCTATGGAGCAGTGCCCAAACCTGAGTGAGGGGAGCAAACGGAGGTGTGCTGTGGGCTGATGTCTTGCCCTTTAAGTACAGTGCAGGACTGGTGTTGGTTATGGTTCATTGCTCGTTGCAGAAAGCAGACGCACTTTCCCAGGAACAAAGCTAGATTCCTGCACATGTGGCCGAGAGCCTCAGGCTTCTTCAGACCTCACTGCTGGAGTCTGTTTTCAAAAAAAAGTCATTTTTCATCACAAGTATAATTTCTTCCAGCTTTTCTGACTGCATCACTTTCAGACATTAAAAACATCACAAAACTTCACAGAACAGGCTCCTCTGACTTACAACAAATTCAACTTTCAGTGAGGGCTAAATTTAATATAAAAAATAAAGTAATTTAACAGCAGATAAAGGCTTCTTTGAGCTCTGAAAATGAGAAACAGCTTGTCAGTAGAAGCAGTCTGGCTCTGGCACTCTCCCTTATTCACCTTGAAGAGAGTTTGGAAGCAAACCTGGAGAGTGCCAGATGAAGTCAGTGAAATTTGCGGCTGGCTCAAGAATAATCCACGCTGGGAAGTGTAGGTTATGCCACTGTCTGAGGACTGAGCAGAAGTTTGGGTGTTCTGCATTAAGGGCCAAACACATCCATGTACAATAGCAAAATGGGTGAACAAATAGAGTGAATTTCCCACTTGAGGCAAAATGAAGCTGAAAAGAGATTTTCAATTTAAGGGATTTTTTTTTTTTCCCCTGAGAATCTACATATTTACTCTTGTTGGATTTTTTAATATATTTTTTTTAATAAAGAGGAATAAAAAGCCCTTATGTGGAAAGACAGTCAGAAATTTTGAAACACTGGTAGTTTGCTAAATCCAGAGCAGATCCTGAACTGGGATTGGAGGCCTGTTCTTCACACAGGTGAACAAACAAACCAACCATTCAAAGAATTCATTAACTCAAGGAACAGCTAAGGTAGGAAGGGACCTGTGGCTGTCCAGTCCCCTGCACAAGGCATTTCCTGTTAGAGCACGTTGCCTTGTGCAGTCAAAAATGGAATATTTCCTAGGCTGGAGACCCCACAGTCCTCTAAGATCATCTAGTCCAACCTTCCACCTACCATCATTTCTGCACTGAACTGTGTTCCTGGTATCAGATCTACACATTTCTGAGCACCCTCAGGGATGGTCACTCCACCATCTCCCTGGGCAGCCTGCTACAGTGCCTCACCACTCTTTTGGAGAGGAAATTTTTCCTAATATCCAACCTGAGTCTCTCCTGGTGTAACTTGAGGCCATCATCTTTCATCCCATCAGTGAGAGAAGGGACTGTGCCCACTCTTGGGCTATAGGGGAATCTCCAGGGGAGACAGATCCCCAGACCAGTAGAACAGGGGAGCCCAGACCCTCATGGATAGAAGAGCTGAAAGTACCAAGATCCCAAGTACCAATGGCACTGTGGCAGATGCAGGGCATTCCCAGTGCATCATTATTTGGACAGAAGACAGCTAACTTTGCCGTGAATGATAGAAAATGAGTTCAGCTTTTGAGCAGAAACATCTTCTATATCACAAAGCCCCGAGAAGGAAACTTCTTTATGAAAACTACAGAAATACACCTTTTCTTGGCTTGAAGGAGTCCAGAGCCTTTCTGTGATTTTCAGAGGTGCCTTCAACAGGGCCTCAGCTTTCACACAACTGTTCCATTACCTAAGCTAAATGACATTTAAAATGCCTTGGCCACGGAGTTGGCAGCACGTACAAGGATGTTCAAGCATGTTTTTGGTTTATTAGTTCTGTTACAGACACTCGAGCAGATGAATGTAAGAAGAGAAACTGGCTTTATAGTAAAGAGAAAGAGACCTACAGCAGTGACAAATTAATTTCCATCCTGTCATGACTCATGAGACAGTGCTACAGTAACATTAACAAAACGTCAGTTAAAGTGGTAGTAATTATTTCCATTGCTAATACTGACTCTGGCTTAACAACATTTACAGGCTTTGTTACACTGTCATAAAATAAACACCAATATAGAAACAAACCAGATTATCCACTTTCGAAAGAATGGACTTTTTGCCTTCCTGTGCCCATGACAGAATCATACCTCGTGGAGGAAATCTGGGAAGAAGGCAGATCTGAAAGCACCTCATGAACAACCCCATTGAGGACTTGTGCAAAGTTTTTGGCAGCAGCATCGTGTCCAGTATCAAAAGGCCACAGCCTTGCTTTGCAAGCCAGGCTGCAGGCAGAGGTGGCAGGAAAAGACCAAGATCTTCTAGTCCGGGCATCTACCACCAATATTGGCCACTAAATCATGTTCCTTAGTACCACATCTACACAATTCTTGAACATTTCCAAGGACAGTGACTCAACAGCCTCTCTCTGAGCAGCCCATTCTAGCCCCTGACCATTAAACAGCCAGACACCAGTATCGACCCTTGGGGAACACCACTTGTGACCACTCTTATGCTGGATTTAACTCGATTTACAACCACGTTCTTGGCCCAGCCCTCCAGCCAGATCTTTACCTAGCAAAGATTACACCTGTCCAAGTCACAGGCTGACAGCTTTTCCAGGAGAATACTGTGGAAGACAGTGCCAAAGGCTTTGCTGAAGTCCAGGTACACTATGTCATTAACCATTCTGTCATCCACTGGGTTGGCTGCTCAATCATAGGAGGAAATCAGGTTGATCAAGCAGAACCTGACTTTTATGAACCCATGTTGGCTGAGCCTGATGCCTCTGCTGTCCTGCACATGCTGTGTAATCTCAGTCAGGATGATCTGGCCCATAACCTCCCCTGGCACTGAGGTCAGGCTGTCAGGCCTCTAGTTCTCCATATCCTCCTCATAACCCTTACTGTAGATGGGAGTCACACTGGCAAGCCTCTGTTGTTCTGGGACCTCTCCAGTTGACCAGGTACACTGATAGATGGTGGAATTTGGCTTGGAAGTCACCACTGCCAGTTCCCTCAGCCCCCTTGGGTGGGTCCCATCTGGCCCCATGGACTTGTGATAGTCCAGGTAGAGTAGCAAGTCTCTGTTTCCACCTGAATTATGGTGGGTTTATTCTGCTCTCCATCTCAGACTTCCAGATCTAGTGGTAGAGTACTCCGAGGGTAACCAGTCTGACTATTAAAGACAGAAATAAAGGAGGCACTGAGAAACTCAGCCTTTTCCTTGTCCTCAGTGGTTATGTTCCTGCTACATCAAGTAAAGGATGGAGATTCTCCTTATCCCTCCTCTTACTTTTAATATAGGAACTGGTGTCCCAACAATCAAGATTTTTTCTCTCCTGTTGCACATGTTGAATTGCCTTCATTTCTCACAGTTTTATGTGCTACCAGTACTCTGGTTCTGCAGCCGTGGGGCAAAGCGTTATCTGCAACATCCTGCAGACAGATTTTCTTGTGGTTTCATACCAGAGTATCAGGTATTGTTCAACAAGATGTCAGAACATGCCCTGACAAAGAAGTTGTCGTAGGAAAAAATACCTTTCTTCATGGAACTTTGTAATAATGACCAGTTCTGACACAGACCTCAGATTAATATCTCAATGGACTAAGAGGAAGTGGCCTCAGTCTGCATCAGGAGAGGTTCAGGTAGGAAATCAGGAAAAATTTATTCTCTGGAAGAGTGGTCAGGCACTGGAACATGGCTGCCCAGGGAGGTGATGGTGTCACTGTTCCTAGGGATGTTCACAAAACACGAAGATGTGACACAAACTGACATGGGTCAGTGGGCATCGTGGAGATGGGTTGATGGTTGGACTAGATTATCTTAGAGGTCTTTTCCAGCCTTAATGATCCTATGATTCTATGATTGTTCCTAGGAAGTGCTTTTAGGCAGAGAATTGGACCTCTAGTGTGGCACTACTGTGGGGTTTTAAGAAAGCTTGTTCAAAATATAAATTAATAACTCCCACCAGATGTTATGTAATGATTTCATGTCCTGGAATGCTGCTTCTAAAAGGCTGCAGTCCTCAACACAGAACAGAAATGGAACCAAGCTTCAGAGTTCTCTACAAAATATCTTCAAGAAGCTCATGTTTGACTCCTTTGGAACTGCGTGTCCTGAACTCTGGGATTATAGTGAGTTTTAAATAATAATAAATGAATGATTCTGTCCTATTCATGGAGAGTATGTTCAAGAAAAGTAGTTTATTCTGCATTTGTGTCTTTAGCCCACATGGGAACCCAGGTAAGAAGTCAAATAATGAAAGGTCCTTTTGTGTACAGACATGATTTCCCCCCCAGATGACGTTATTGCACATTTTAAGTTCTCACCTACTTTTGACTTGGTGGCAACCTCTGAAGCTTGTCCTCAGACTTCCTGAGAATGCCATTTGGTTCAGTAACTTGCAGTTCCCCAACGCGCTGCTTCATGGGCTGCTCGCACCTCTATCTCTAGAAATGCAGATACCATCAACCACAAAAATGTCCTGCTGAATGAGAAGGGACACACTATTTCAGATGTGCCTGAAGTGCTGCCTTATTGCGGTGCTGAGAGTGAGTCACTTCAGTGCTGAACTTCAGTTCACACTTGCTGCTGCCGGGGGTTTAGTTTTGAAACCAAACCACAAGGCATGTTGCATTTTGTACCAAGTGAGGCTATTATTCACATCAGCAAATGGACACCACACCACAGAATCCCATTCTTGTTGCATTTCTTCAAACCAAAACCCCTCTGCAGATGTCTGAGTAGTTCATTCTCAGATAGATTTGAACTACCGTGAATCAGACTATAATTAAATCAAAGGACCATTATCCATGGCCTACTCCTAAGAATTATCAGTACACTGAATCTAACAGAGGCTTAGTGTGCCAAAAATCTCCTGGGAATTAGTTCCAGTCTGCATTTTTCTTTTTAAGGCCTTACTTATTTTTCCTGGTGTTTGGGAGAGTTTAACTTGGCAGTGCTCAATGATCCCTATTATCTGACTTGTAAAAAGTAATAGCTTTTAGATCAGATCACACTCTTCACACAGTATTAAGGAAAGATTATCTGAAGACTTGACTAGAATCCAACTGAGGAGCCAATCAAATGAGGAGACTTTCCTTACATTTTATTTCACTGCCAGTTCCCCATGTGAGGGTGTAGAGGATCAATATTCAGTGTGTAGAAATGCCACTGCAGGAAAAGCTTCTCTAAATGGCTCTCTGTTGAGTTCAATGTAGACATTAATGTATAACTCTTCAAAAGAAGTGGAACGGGTCTTCATAATCCACTTACAAATAACATTTTTTAATATCATCTATCTCTTAACCTTTTGAATATGCTGATAATGAATGACAGTATCAAAATTAAGATGCATCTCTAGATCATCTTGTCATTTGTTTTAGAACTATCCATAATTACACCCCATTGTCCAAGTGCCAGGTTTTGCTTACTGTGAGCACCTCTTTGTTTGCACTACAGATCTTCTAATCCTGGGCAGCACTGCAGGTCTTCTTGCCCTTGTGGCCACACTTCTGGAGGGAAGGGTGGCTCCCAGCAAGTCCCATAGCAGAAACAAGCCACTCGTGTTGGCTTCCAGGTTACCAGTGAGCTCCAGATGGGTTAAAATCTCAGTACTTGTTGCTGCTTTTTTGACAGTAGTGTTTAACATGAACTTCTGACCTTTGCCTGTGTGGGCAGCATTGGAAATACGAGGTGTGAAACCAGCTGATGGAAAGGCCTAGGTAATACTGCTTGCATAGCAGGGAGGCTGTTTCATCACACAGCAAGCCAGTTGCATACCTTGATGTGGTCAGGTAGCCAGATCAAGTCATGCTCAGTCAGAATCCCTTATCACTGTCCCATCCATTAGCATGGCTGTCTTTGATCTGTGTGTTGGACTGGCTGATCCTTTCCGACTTGGATTATTCTCTGATTCTGCTTGGGTTAATCTCTAATCTGCTAAGTGCCTTCATCTCTGAGTGCAGTATTCTGCTTCTCCTCACAGCCCTGGCCAACTGCAGGTCTTTTAGGACTCATTACTTCCCTTTAGCTTCTCCTGTAGCTGGAAAATGGGCTGACAGACATAAGGACTTGTCTGGAACAACTGAAGGGCCACAGTCTTCATGGGAACTTGGGTTGGGAAAAGCCCATGTCCTTGGAGCTCACATGAGCATGAGGAGCATCTAGACTTTACCACAGTTGCTCAGATACCAGCCACGCTGGAGGGACTGAGTAAATCTGTGCTTCTGACAGGCAGATAGTGGCAGATAGGGATGGCTTCAGCACAGAGTGCTGTATTGGCAGCACCTTTGCTTTTAAAGGCAAAGCATGATGAGGAAGATTTGAGTCCCTTTTCTTAGCAAATGAATATGGTACTCCATCTTTTGTAACAGAGTTGTGGGCACATACAAGAATATAGTTTGGCAAAGGAATTGTAATGAAATTCACTTGCTGGAAATGTTGGTGTACACATTCTGAAAACATGCTGTGAGTTTTCCAGAAAAAATATGTGACATGGTAATTAAGAATTGGTGAATGAAAGGTCTGTCAGGTGATGACAGCCTTATTTCAGAAAGAAAAGATATGGGGGAAAAGGACACTCAGGGTACGTTAATGCTTCTCAAATGAGAAGTGTTGTCAAATATGGAGTCATCCCCAGCCAAATATAGGATTTTCTTCTCACCATGCAAAATGCACAGTGGCATCTTAAAGAACTGAGAACTTGTCCTGTGTCCATAGTCCGCTGTCTTGGTGGCACCCCAGGCCTCCCAGGCTGTCCCTCAACCCCAAAAGCAGACTCTCATCTGTGCTGGGGGGCCTGGGCTGCTGCAGGGGGGAAGTGAAAGGACCAGGAGCAGAGATTTTCCTTGTTTTTGAACCACACCTTTTTATGTCACCACTAAAAGCCAAACTGTTAGAAAATTAATAAACATCAACCTCATCTTACATACGAGTGTCACCAGAATTTGATGTTTGATACATGGGAGACAAGAGTGAGAGGAACCAGATGCATTTCTTGAGGTACAGTGAGACTTCTTCTTCCCAAGTGAAGCTTGAAAAACCTCAGGAGGCCCTTTGGAACACTACGCTTTGCTGTGCTGGTTAATCTGTCACTGCAGAACTCTACCCCACTGAGTTTTTGCGTTTTTTTTTGCCATTCAGAGAGACTTTTTCCATTGACTAAAACTGGGCTATAATGTGCCAGGCATTTCTGATGGTCTCCATCCCAAGACTGCAGCCTGGAACAATGATGGTTGTGAATCCCTCCACTGGAGAGGGATAATCTTGGAGGTGGGCTGCTTAGTCAGGTCCCAGACCTACTGCCAGCACTACACAAGTCAGATTCTGCTCCAGCATTTCCAACCATTGGGATTTTATCATGTAATCTGAAGTTCTGCTCAATGCTTTGTCCCCTAGAGCTGTACAATTATGTAAGAATATCTTCTTTTATTACAAAATAAAGTTCATTTTCCAGTTTTTCCAGAACTCAGAAATGTGACCCTTAACAATGTAGTCAATATGAAGTTGCTAGCACCTCCCCCCAGCCATCATATTAAAGCCAGCTATAACTTTTTAAAGACCTGACTCATGATTTTTGAATGCCTGAGGGACACTGTAGTGCATTTTCAAAAGTGCAACTCTTGTTCAACTTCTGAGCTTGATTTTTTATTTCCTTACTCTGACAGCATTGCCTAATTCAGGGGTTTTTGTTTCCCTGAGTGTTTTGAATGCTGCAGCTCTGTCATGTCTCTCTGACATTCCAGGAGCAATCCCTGGGGAGCTCTGTCATGCATCTGCTGCTGGAGGTGCTGCAACAAATGTCCTACAGCATGTTTATGGTTTCAAAATCATACTCATGCATATAGAAAAAAGAAGGAAAAAAAAAAAAAAGAGAATAATGTGGCTAGCCATATCTCTTCTGGCACCGTTTCCTTGATGAAACTTTGCTTAAGATGCGAATTCCACCAGCAATGAGAAGAATCCTTCTTATTTCAACATCTGAAAGCACAGACGTGGGCTGGGGAGCAACCACGTGTTCATCCTGATAATGCATCCACAAGAGCTGTACTTCAGCTGTTAGACCACCTCTGTGGCATAAGTCTTCATGGAGTCTTAATTTAAAATCACTCTGTGGGGTAAAATACTTCTTCTTCAGCTGGAGGTAAGGCACCAAATGGTGTACAGGACATAGCAGCTGCATGGAGGACTTCTGATGTGCAGATCAGACAAGCAGCTGAAGTCTCAGTGATGCTATTTGAGTCTGAAACACAGACCCAGTTCCACAGTGGGGGCAAACTGGCACAGCTCCACTATTGCCAAGGGAATCATAACAATTTACACCAGCTGGAAGTCTGCAGACGTTCTGTGGAAATCTGAGCCCATCCTTCCTTTTCTGCTTTGCATCCTCAACAGTCTTCTTGACACCGGTAGGAATTTGTCTCCCAGTGTTGGGAAAAGTGGCATTTCCAGTGGGAGGGGATAATCCAGCCCTGATGTATGCCCTGATGCAGTCAGAGGAGGCACCTTGGAGATGACTTCGTCCCAGAGCACTTTTTATTAATCTAGATGCTCCTAGTATGGAAAAAAAGGCAACTATTATGAAAACTCTCCAGTCAAAGCTTGCTGTTGAACCTGACATTTACAGATGACTGATCTCAATCTGTTCTGAGGATCAGAGCTTGGTGACCACTTACCAAGTGTAATGGCTAGAACAGGGTGGAGTTTTGGTTGCTGCTGCAGAGATACTCAAGCATCCTCCTATGCCTAGAACATCTACTTTGCTAAATCTGCGTGGGTTTCCATCTATCTCCTGGAGACCACCTGCCTTCAGCAAATCTGCTGCTGGTAGTGGTGCAGGGTGGAAATATGCTGAAGTGGTGTCCAGAAGGTTCCTCTCTAGTTGGGAGGGATAAAGGAGATGGAGGGGAGGAAGGATCCATGCACTGCAGGGGACAGCAGATCAGTGTCGCACCAGAGCATCTGCCGTGGCACTCAGGATAGTTCTGAGTCCATCTTCTGAGACTTAGCATCTTGTGACATTATCCAGGGTGGCTTCCATGCTCTGTGGTTTGTAAGCTGATGTATTTTATGCCTGTCCTTTCACGACGTAAAGAAAAGTCTCTCCTTTGGCACAGTTTCACCAACAGATTGAATGTTGCATGTGAAACAATTAGAAACAAAACAATCTCATGTTAAATTCTGGTGCAACATCTTGCTCCCCGTCTGCATTATCTCCAGACCAGCTGTACTGCTGGTCCACCATTCATTGTATCCTCAACATCAGAAGGACACCAAGCTCTTGGGCTGCAAGGTCAGGTCCACAAACCACAAACGCTGCCCTTGCTTCAAACAGGGTTAATGGTGATACGGTGACAACAGGAAGGACAGGAGCCTCAGGCCAAATTCACAAGTTAAAATGACGAATCCAGTTTTTATCAGTGCTTTGAACTGGATCTTATCAGGGAATGATAAAGTGGCTTGGATTGGAAATGGCCTTAAAGATTATCTAGTTCCACTCCCCTGCCTTGGGCAGGGTTGCCACCCACCAGATCTGGCTGCCCAGGGCCCCATCCAACCTGACCTTGTTCACCTCCAGGGATAGGAAAACCATAGCTTCTGTGGGTAACCTGTGTCAGGGCCTCATCACCCTCTGAGTGAAGATTTTTCTTTTATCTACTCTGTATCTCCCCTATTTTAGTTTAAAGCCATATCCCCTTGACCTATCACTACAATCTGTGATATGGTATCCCACTACAGCTTTCTTGTAGGCCCCTTTAGATACTGAAAGACCATAATAAAGCCTCCCTAGATGGTTCTCTTCTCCATGCTGAACAAGCCCAGATCCCTCAGCCTGTCTTCATAGCAGAGGTGCTCCAGTTCTCTGATCATCCTCATGGCCTTTCTCTGGACCTAGCTCCGCATCTTCTTTGTGCTGAGTACTCCAGCTGGGGCCTCACCAGTGCAGAGTAGAGGGCAACAGGATACTGCTGACCATACAGGCTGCAAGTGCACACTGCCTGCTTATGTTGAGTTTCTCATCCACCAAGACCCTCAAGTCCTTCTCCACTGGGCTGCTCTCAGACCATTCTCTGTGTCTTTTTTAGGAACAAACCAATTCCTATGGAAAAATACTGGCCAATATTTATAAACGTTGTGCAGGACAGCATGACATCTCATGGATGCTCATAAATGTCACCTGCAATGCAGAGCCTGCAGAAATTTCCTCTCGGCGTCTAGTCTTCCCTAGGCTTGCCAGGCATGAGCCAAATCACATACTTAACCCTCCTGCGTAGCTTCCCTGGGCCATCCCCTGTGTGGACACCCTCTGTGCCCCATGGTCAGGGCTAGAGGGCTGCAAAAGCTTCTGGTAGCTGTGCAAGCATGGTTCTGCTGCTGGGGCACAGCGAATCCCTGTGGTTCCTCCTGGAAGCAGGAGTACCCATCATCTGAGGGAAGGAGTCCATTGCTAAGGACATTTTCCTGATGTCTGTGTCTTTGGTACTACTGCTTCCTATCTCACAGCATTCAGGTGGATATGACAATGGCAGCAGTTGGCTGTTCAATAGGCTGAACGTGTTGGATGAGACTTTCAGTTAAAAACCAGCCATTTGCCCAGTCGGACATACCCAGACATGCTGTCCTGGTCACTGTGGTGCTTTCAAACAATATCAGCTCTTAAATGACAGCCAGTGAGACTGTGGTCACAGTCAGACCTGGGGCTAATACAAACCACTGCGGCCATAAATGCTGTGTTGGGTAGAGTTCACAGCAAGACCTGGTCTCTGCATTTCAAGCCTCTTTCTCATAGAAATGAATAGGATATCACCAAGGATTACGGCTTCAAATGAGCAGCAGGTGAACTCCTGAGAAATGAAGATCACAGGCAACCTTCTGCTCTCAGTTACACTCCATTGACGTCAGTGGGGTTGCCTGGGGTTAACTTGGAACAGAATTTAGTGCCTTGTATTTGATGCATATAACTGAAGGCCCCCCAAATGCTGCACGTTGTACACAAGATGCTGCATGGGTACAGATCTTTCTGACACGTGAATGCATCCTCAAGTCACACCTATGTCTCATAGCACTGTCTGGCTCCAGAAAGATGCTGCTGCTTTTCCAAGATTCCTTTGGAATGGATGAGAAGGTATCTGCAGGACTCTGAGTACAAGTCATGTAGATAAACTTATCTCTGCTGTGCCCTGCAGTCTTCCACTCGAAGCACTAGACATCAAAACTGGCTTTTCCTCATGGCATGTCTGTAAGATCGTGCTTCTCTTCTTTGGCTTCTTTGCAGTGTGAAATAACAAGAAAGAACAAGTCATAACAGCCCAGCAATGAAAACGCTTTTTCATTCTGACGCACAAGGTGTAATAATACTGCTCCTTGGTTTTAGTTCAGTTGCTTTAAAGAGGTGGAAATCAAGCACTGACCCTGCAGCCTACACTCCCCTGATGGTGTCCTGAGTCTGCAAGGTTGACATTAGAGGCTGGGGAACATTGTAGAACGCTTGATGTTGTGATGACAGATGAGACATTGCAGGCAGAGCCCCATTGGGTGACAAAATGGGTAGTTCTGCACCATGAATGACCCAAGCATAATGAGTGAATTTCTCTCTTCTACCTTGAAATGTGAATAAAGAATAATAAGAATAGCTAGTTAGCTAGCTGCATCACAATGGGTCTTCCTCTTTTATTACAGTATTTACTTCACTGCTGTAATTGCTCTGCATTATGCTGCATAATTTCACCCCACTCCAAGACAGGAGGAGATGAGTTTAGATGGGCCTTGATCAGTGTGACCAGATCCTTTGAGCTGAAATATTCCAGAAAAATTCTGTAGATTGACTACAGCAAGAACTGAATGGAAATCTTAGATTTCCCAATATCCTCAAAATATGAGAAGAAGGAAGGAGGAATACTATGGAATCAGGCGTCAGAACTCAGTAAGTGTAGAAATACTGGGAGGAGACCAGAGACTGATTCAGGTGGCTGAGAGTAATGTCCAAGCCAAGTGCTTCTGAAAATCTACAAGTGACATGTGAGAAGTTGGGTTAGGACTGTGTTTCTTGGAGGACTTGGAAAAGAAGTCATTTATTCTGATTATTCAGAGTTAAAAAATATGGTACAGGAGTAGAAAACTGATCTGTGTATCTTACTTGTAGGCTACAGTACTGCAGGTGGCAGAAGTACACCTGGTTTATTTACTTCCAAATTAGGCTTTGATGCCTTCTGCAAAATCTATATCCAACCAGAAAGGTCTCCAACCATGACCAAGCCTGCAGGCCCGATTTACAAGGCAGTGCTTTCAAAGAAGCAGCATTTTGTGTACTTCCACATGAAGAACATCTTCACTGTACAGAAAAATCACTGGTACCAGGCTCTACCCCCAGTCACTCTGTGCATCCCAGCTGTTCTTTTCAATCTACACTGAAGGTAGCACTGCTCTTGTTTATTCTGGTTTTTCATCAAGACCAAGGCTCTATCTTGCCTCGCAGTGACAATGTGGTGATGCTTCATTCTGTTGGCCACAGTGTGGCTTTAATCATTTCACTGCCAGAGCATAGGATGTCCATGGGATGTCCTCTAAGTCTACTCATCAGCCCATCCCCACAATGCCCACTAAGCCATGTCTGGAATTACCACATCTACATGTTTCTTGAACACCTCCAGGGATGCAATAACCTCCTTGGGCCTCCTGTTTCAATGCCTGACCACTCTTTTAGGGAATAAATTTTTCCTAGTATCCAACCTGATCCTCCCCTAATGCAACTTGAGGCCATTCCCTACAGTCTTATCACTGTTACCCAGGAGAAGAGACCGACCTCCACCTTGCCACTACCTCCTTTCAGGTATTTGTAGAGAGTGATAAGATCTCCTGTGAGCCTTTTCTTCTCCAGAATGAAGATCCCACTTCTCTCAGCTGCTCCTCATATGACTTGTGCTCCAGACCCTTCACAGCTTTGTTGTCCTTCTCGGGACATGCTCCAGAGACTCAGTGTACTTCTTACAGTGAGCAGTAGCAGGAAAACAAAAGCATGGAAGCTTGCATCTGTACACAGATAAGCTTGTATCCAAACACAGATATATACAGTTATTCATTTTGGGGACAAACCCGTTACCCATTGGTTGCCCCTATTTCAACAAAGTGAATGTCTGCTTTCAGGCATTTTCCTCTGCACTGTTGTGCTTACTGCTCGTATACCAGACTATCAAGGAGTTACTTATTTCTTCATCACGTTCACTGATGGTCCCTGTATTTACTCATTCAGGTGGCCACAAGTGTAATTCATGACTGCACTGAAGTGAAGCCTGAATAGTGCTGGGTCCTACACTTTGGCCACAGCAATCCTGGGCAGTGTTATAGGCTTGGGGCAGATTTAGAGAGAACTGTTGGTGATAGCTGGATGGTTGGACTTGATGACCTTGTAGATCTTTTCCAACCTTGGTGATTCTATGAGTCCATGATTTAGTGCTGCGTGTTATTAAAAATACTCCTACAAATTGTTTGCAAAGAGAAAAAATGATTGAATATCCCATCCCATCCCACATGCATAGCTGGAGAACAAAGTAACTGTACCTTAAATACCCATCTGCTCTCTGCTCACATTTACAGTGTAAATTTGCATCTTTTCAGTTTAGAGCAGCTTAGCTGACTGAAGTCCTTTGTAAAGTCTTAGAAAGCAAAGGAACTAAGAGGTTACCAGCAATCTGATCATCCTAAAAATGTCAAAGTACTCTTTATATTTAACTGACATTGCAGACAATGTCACATCCAAATGCTCTAATCAGTCAATAAAAGAGAAAGGCCAATTCCAGTGATGTAGAAGTCTTTGGTCAGTTTGCTCCTCGGGAGAGTTTTACCCTAGAAGACCATGTTGCATTTCTATGGAAAAGATTAATTGGATGTGATTGGACTTAAACAAAGCAAAATAAATATTTGTAAGTTCAGCCGTAAGTCAGGATTTCTCAGTTCCCTAGTAGGATTTCTGTTGTTTCATCGCTGCCTTGTTGTTTTGCTTTGCTGTTGCTAGCTCCAGAATTCCTGGAAGATCTTTAACATATGTTTGTTGAGTGTTTCTGGATCTATCCACACGCAGAGATTGCTTGTCTGGGGACCTTTGCTCCCAGTCAGCCCAAAACTCACATTGCCTTTATCACATCGTGCTGAACCTCTGGGATAGTTACACCCCTAACCCTGTCCATCCTGGCTCCACTTGTTGCTCAGAGGGACCACCACTCATATACACACATTATTTGCAGAAATGACTGCTAATAGGCGGCTGACATGGAGAAGTTCAGCAAATAAAGGAAATTCCAGAGATCTCCACATACCTTTTATTGTGATATGTTATGACCTCACATTCCCTTTCCTCAGTTGAGACCTTCTGGTACTTTGCAAAGCCAAGCTCGCATCCGTTTTGCTGATAACATGATGGAAAGTATCTGGAGTCATGTTCCCAGGGCATCACCATCAATTCGATTCTCCAGAGCTAAGTAGTCATTATTCCCTCTTCTCCTCACACAGACGTTGCCCCCACATGGGTAAGACTGATTGCAAAAGCTGTTCATATAGATTTCTACAGAGGAAAACATGGGTCAAAAAGGACTTGCCATTTTTGAGAAAGATTGTATGGTGCAGGCTGCTGGGATAGGAGGTGGCAGATGAATGAGGAGATATCCTCAAGCCTGGTGCTCCCCTAGACCTCTGAAGGGAGCTCTCACTGACAGTCTGTTGCTTTAAACAGAGACTTCTAAGGCATTTCTGAGGGATTAACAATGCTAGCACACCTTGTGTATATTTCTTCTGTGCCCCAAAACCCCTGGGCAGCAGCTGATGTTGAAGTGAAGCACGATTTCCCTCCTGCTGTGGACATGGCCACTCATTTCTGTCTGTCTCAGGACAAGACTCTGCCTTCTTTGTGCTGCAGCAGCTTCCCAGTACTGATGACAGCCTTGGTAGAGTTCTTTCAGCTCCTCAGTGCCAGCCTCCTGCCTCTCTGAAGATATCTGTTAAGAAGAGAAATGCCACCAGCAGGGAACAGGTGGTATATAGCAGCGAATCACGGAAGGTTATAATAAGACAGAGGGAGAACGTGCAAGAGGGAGGGGAGGAAAAAATGAAAAAGAGCAGAACAAAGCTGAAGGAAAGCCCCATGCAAAGCACTTTTTCCTGAACTGCTTTTGCACAGCACAGAGTGAAATATTTTGCTGCTTTCCCAGCTTTGGGGTCGGGTATGGCCCTGCGACCCACTCGCCTATTGTCCTCCCCACTGTTTGCTTAGAAGGAATTCAGGAGGGATTTGCTTTCTCTTGTTTCACAAGCCCCACGTTTCCACACTGCCTGAAGTGGATATGCACCAGCTGGCCGCGTCCATCACTGCCACAGGGACGTGGAATTCCTGATTATACTTAGAGCTGCAAAGCCTGCTCCGTCATTAGCAGAGCAGCTCGACGTGCAGCAGTGGGGACCGGGGCTGTGCTGGCCTGGCCTGGTGGTGCCAGGAGCTCTCCGGACCAGGGATGAGAGATCTGCTGGTGGTGCCCCTGGGGCACGTCCTCACCCTTGCTGCCCTCAGCCTGGCCGAGACACTTCAGAAAGGTTTGCTGGAAGGGATTTGCTCCAATTGGGGTTTCGCGAAGGGGAAGGCATCTCTAGCAACAGTGGGGTGGGCAGGACGACTGTGTTACCATAAGTGGGTGAAAATGTACTACTTCTGGGCCTGTCTGTTGAGTAGTTGCTTGGCTACTGTCGTGAGGGGTGGTGAGAATAGCTTGTGTCTACGTGGAAGGATAGCAATGAATCTGATTGCAATGGGAAGAGGAAGGCTTTGGATTCAGCCTGGGTGGGATGGACGTGTCCTGTCACAGAGCTTGCTGCTGAGCACAGGGCCAGCACTGTTGCTCCTGTGGGGATACATGGCTTAAAGACAATGCTCTGAGGTCTGCATAGCTTGTGAATGTGGGTACAAATGTCCAACGTGTCTGCTGTATGAAGCAGAGTTACTGCCTTGACTTCCTCTCTTGCACACACGCATACACTCAGCCAATGCATGAACTGAAAAATTATCTGCTTTTAGAAGTCCCTAAGGTGCCAACATGTTCAGGATTTACCATCCCGTAACCCTGTGGATGAAGGGCTTTATTGCAGTGATAATCATGAGGTATTCAGGGCTGTGCAGCTTCAGGGGGAAAAAAAAGGAAGATAAACCTTAAGGAGGAGTCCAGGAGTCAGCAGATAGGCCAGCATTGCTGCTCTCACCCATGAGAAATGGAACTCAGTTGGCCTCAAAAAGGGGAAAGAATACCTTTTCTTTTGTGAAAATGTTTAAGTCAGAATGTCAACTTTTTGTGATGGCAGTAGTGTAAGTTGTTGAACCCCTCTGCTTCAAAGCGGCGATTGGATGGGATCAGTTGGACAACCAAGAACCAGTGAAGAATGGGACTGCCTCCTATCCTGGCAGCACAGTGCAGTGTGGAGATAGGCACTTGCTCTTAAAACATGGTGTGGGGCTGTGTTACCTACACCCAATGGGCCTGGTAGCTTCTGATGGGTGGGCACAGCATGGGGTTTGGCTTTCCCATGGGCCCCGTGACTGCCGTTGGATCATTTTGCTATCTTGGGAAACTACAGCTGACATCCAGAAAAATCACACCAGAGCGGCTTTGCAGATGTGCAGCTTAATTGATTTTCAGTGTTACCTAATCCCACAGGGTTGCCTAAAAATGTCAGAGAGCACCAATGCATGCACATGATGCCATTTCTTTATACTGATAAATACATAATGTGCTGCTTCGATTTTACTTTTCTGCATTAAAATCTCATTATAAAGGCATCATAAGTTTTGACTGCTTTCCCGAGGAAGCTTGGAATGATGCTGATACCTTTTGGATGGCTTTTGTAAGGAGGCACCATCTCAACCATTTTGAGGCTCTCTCACTGCGTATTGACAAAATGGTGGTGCACTCCATTGCTTCATAAACCTGAATATAGGCCAAATGACTTCTAGGCTCGTGTCCTCTCTTCTCCAGCCTCAGTGAAAGGAGTACTGCCTTCCCCCTCCTTGCTGGCCCTGCATTTGATTATAGCATGGGAAATAAAAAGAACTAACAAGAGAATTACACAGTGCTGTTGTCGCGCTCATTCTCTGAGGTGTAGAGTTTAGGAGGATAGGTGTAAAAAAATTCCCTTTCTATTCTAACCATAGATGATGTATGGCCAGTATAGACAGCATTCTCCATGAGCGGGGAGTTGGATTCTGTTCCAAAAGTTTGTTTTCAGAAGATGTTAGGTGGGCAACATTGCTAAGAATAATTGTGTCATATGTAAAATTAAGTAGAAACAGTGGAAGTACTTATCTGCTGTTCATGAATTTGTTTACTGCATAAAACTGACAGCCACACTTGGCTGAAAGAACAGAATGCTCATTGTACACACAGCAAATCTATCTTTATTATTCATCGTGTTGCCATTTTCATTGTGACGATGCAACTGGCTGCTTTGAATTTTTGTTACTGCAAAAATTACATTTCTAAGGGTTAAAAAAGCATCATCCCAGAGATCAAGGCATGTGGACAACGGCAGTAAAAATGTACAGTGTAAAATTGGATAATAAAACTCTATTTCAGTGAGTCTTAATTCCATCAAAACCTCATAATGTCTGACAAGAAAAAACAGCATCTCCTTTGAGGCAGGCAGGATAACCATCAGTAGAAGTTATTCTCCAAGGACAGCTGCTCGTAGCAGGGAAATTTAGGCTTCCTGAAAATTTTCCACTTGGTTTCACTGAGATGCGATTCATCCGGGGATGCCATGTGGATGATTGCTTCCATTTAGTATGACCTAGAGTGACCCAATAAATGGAAACCTGATATACTTCAGTGACCTCAAAAAAAAAAATATCCGAGCAGATGTGTTTTAATTAACATTTAATAATATAATGTTTAGCACTACCTTCACTGTATTTTTAAGATCTTCTTTCTATATAAATACAGCAATTACCAGCAAAGCAATATGAAGTCAAATAATCCAGAAATGATATTGAGGCAATTTTGTGCTAACGAGGTTCATAAAGTGCCAGGGTATCTTTGTAAAACAAGTCTGCGACAAAAGCGTCGGACACAGGTACTACACTTTTAACCCTGGTGTTACTTGGTTAGAAAAGGTGAAAAAAGAGAGGATGTATACCAGTCACACCACAAGTCTGGAAGACGTGATGGGTCTTTAAGAGCCTCATTTTGGAAAAAAATCAGTCTTGTATATCGGGTTGATATGTCTTGTGCCCAGTAGAGAGAGCAGAGGGAATGATAGGCAAAGAGCCACAGCGTGACTTGCAGGGGCATGATTGCCTCGGCCTCCTCTCTCCAGTGAGGTTTTCATTCTTTTTCCCCCTTTGTGCAGCTCCCTTTATCAGCACTCCTCTGGAAACTGTGGATGCACTGGTGGAAGACGTTGCCAAATTTGTGTGTGTGGTGGAGTCATACCCAGAGCCGGAGATTACATGGACACGCAACAGCATTCCCATCAGGTAGGGAACATCCTTGGCCTGCTTGGAACCTCCTTCCACTAGAGCAAGGGCTTTCCTTCACAAAGAAAGTGGACAAGCCAGCAGCAGGAAGAGGTCTTACTGCTAGGAAACCCGTTTTGGAATAAGAAAAAATAGATGTCTACATTTAAGCATGCTAGCCTTCAGAAATCTCATTTATCACCTGCAAAAGCACGTCATTAAAACCCTTCTCCTAACTCTTACTGCCTTTGATGTGGGTTGGAGGTCTGATTTTCCATGGATGGTATTTCCAAATCAGGTCCACTTTCTACTTAGTCCTTTCCTGTTCATGACACCATGCTCAAGAGTCAAATCTGGCAGAGGAAGTCGTTCATGTGGGACCATGGAGATTACATGCTTTTTTGTCCTTTTGGACATAAGATCATAAGAAAAACAGGCCAGATCAACCCCAAGTTTTCCCTGTCAGAAGGTAAACACACCATTCTAAAACTCATCCCACTGTTTCTGAGATACAATCCCTTCCCCACAGTGCTGACCAAAAATGAAGATTTTGATCCACAAAGATCTATTAGTGAGGTTGCAGAGCTCAGCTGCTTTTTTAACACTTTCTCCTATCTGAAACCCCATTCCTCAGCAGCAGTAGCAATAACTACATCACTTTCCCAAATGTGTGTTGGTGTTAACAGCTGGTGCTGGTGGATACAAAAGCTGGGACCTGTGGCAGGGAAACAGGCGAGCTGAAAATATCTGTTACTTTCCAAGACCATGGATTAAAGTATTTCCACAGTAGAAACGGATAAGATCATGGGCTTCTTTTCTGAAGAAAAGTACATTTATGTGTGTTTATTTGTGTATCAGACTTCAAAGGGTCCAGATAAAGCAAGTAATAATATTGGTTATTTTGTTTATGAAGTTTTCTTCTGTTGCCAAGGTCAAAGTACCGTGAACAGGCAGCTAGGCTAACCTTCAAAACAAAGCAGCATGTAAACATGCAGCTTCAATGGGAAAAGTGCCAGGCTGGAGGCTACTGTCAGCATTATTCTCCTGGAAGATCCTCTGCGTGTTCCTTTCAGTGTCAAAAACTTGTGCAAGTACAGTGGTGTGTCTTGGGCTGAGCTCAGCCTGTAGCACCATGAATGGTACAGTCAGATTGCACAGTGGCTGCAGTGCATATTTTAGCAGCTTGCTCAGGCTTTGGGGATTTGTGGCAGACTGGGAGACAGTCCTCCAGTCAGATCCATTTTGCTACCACTTGTTGGAGTGAATTGCATGGTGGTGTGAAAGTCAAACATGAAAATGATGAAGTGTTATGCAATCATCTTTTAAGGTTTTACCATGTTTTTCCAGATTAGCAAGGAAAATCAGAGGGCAGCCCTCTGCTTTCTCCCTCTGTGTACTTTGTCTCTCTAACATGCATGCACAATGTTCTCTTGCTTAAAGTTGCCTCTGCTCTATGGACTTCTCTGCAAAGCCCCATACCTTTGTTGCTCTGACTTTGTGGCTTTTCTGGATTTATCTGAGGTCTCCAGGTCAAACCCTGTTGTCAATAACTTTTTTCTTCTATGTTTCTGCTTCCTCCCCCCCCCCTAGAAATAACTAAAATAACATTTCCACAGTTTAAAATAAATGAGCAAAACCACATCTGGATGCAGACTGGACTTTGGTTGTATATATATGTATGTATATATATATATATACACATATATATATTTTAACAAACAATAAAAATATTTCCTGTAAATTATACCTTTTGTGGAAAAAAAAATCTGATTAAAAATTTCTTTAAAAAGCTTCAGCCAAAGGTATTTTTTATGTAGGCAGCCCTTCTCTTGCACTGGGTGATTATTCCTGAAACAGGGCCCGGCTGCTTTAAGGCAACAGGTGCTCAGACCTGCTGTTGGGTGGGCAACCTGGTCTAGGGAGCTGCTTTGGCAGGGGGCTTGGACTCGATGATCTCTAGAGGTCCCTTTCAGCCCCTACAATTCTGTGATTCTGTGATTCTGTGACAGTGGCAGATGCCAGCGCCTCCTGGATGCAGCATTGCCACCATACTGGTGGCCATCAAGATCTGTGTAGTCTGGATGATCCATAGTTGGATGACCTCAGTGGTCTTTCCCAATCTTATCAATTCTACAATTAGTGGTTCTGTGGTTCAGTGAGGCACAAACTTAAACTTAAGGCTCATCTTGATGTTTTCAATCCCTTCCCTCATCTCCAGACGTTGAGAATAAGAAGCAAATCCTATTGACTTTTATGGTGCCATCTCCAGACAGTTTCCTCACCACCTGTGCTGTGCCCCGCAGGCTGTTCGACACCAGGTACAGCATACAGAGGAATGGGCAGCTCCTGACCATCCTGAGCGTGGAGGACAGTGACGATGGGGTGTACTGCTGCACAGCAGACAACGGGGTTGGTGCAGCCACCCAGAGCTGCGGGGCTCTGCAAGTCAAAATGCGTAAGTGGGAGAGCAGAGGAGCTCTCAGCCCCACGGTTGCCCACAGGTTGGAGCCAGCATGTGGTAATACTTTCCTGCTGGCTCAGTGATGCACCATAGAAGGAAAGCTCAGATCACCCAAAAATGGTGAACTGGAGATCCTTTTTCCTTCCACTGAGCGCAGACTAAGTTATATTTTTTGGGGGGGGCAAAAGGAGTTTAAATTTGTCTCACATGACCTTTGAGGGAGTTAGAATATATTTTTTTATTATTTTTTTTATTAAGAATCCTTTGTCCTTTTTACTGATGTGGTCACAGATCTTTCAGTTAGGTAGGGCCATTAATTACATGCCCTTATTGTTGAGCTACAATCAGAATCTTGTGGGCTGAATCAGTTAAAAATCGATTCAGTCCTGATCTGAGCTTTCACACAAGACATTGTTTATGCAAAAAAAGAATGTCAATACCTGGAATGCAAACATTCTTCAATATTGGACCTGGATCTAGACTTCAGTGAAAAAACTCCACTCCTGAAAACAAAGGACCCACACAAGATAGTTGTTTTTGTGTCCATAAATTGAAACTTTGATTGCTGCACTAAGCTTTTACTTTCCAGTGCAGCTCATGCCCTACCAAGAATCTATCTTGCAGTTACAGCAGTGCAAAGAGAAAGCTGCAGGGGATTTTGTTGGAATGACTCTGAACTTGTCCTCTTCTTTTGTCTCTTAACTTCAGTTCAAGTTTAAATTTTGCCTTTTCAAATTTTAGGACCCAAAATAACCCGACCACCTGTAAATGTGGAAATCATAGAAGGTTTAAAGGCTGTTCTTCCTTGCACTACAATGGGGAATCCAAAACCTTCTGTTTCGTGGATCAGAGGAGAAACAGTTGTAAAGGTGAATAGAGAATGAAATTTCACTATTGCTATTAGCTACTGATATTTGCTGTGATTTAATATTAACATAATTTCCAGCATTTCCAAACTCTTCTTTCTAGGAAGAAAGCACTTAGAAAAACTTTGGCTCATCTTACTGCTTACATTCACAATAATTCTGCATTTCTGTTTATTGAAGTTTTACATTTCATGTATTACTAGTAAGCATGGCTATTGATCTGTGAAAATAAAGATGGGTGAGTGGGTTGTGGCAGTGCTGAACAGGAAGATCGGAGCTCCAATTCTTTAGTTATGGGGTAGCAGAAATCAGTTCCATGCATGTAAGCCCAAACTTTGCAAGAGGACATTTGGTGCTGCTTGTATGTAGGGTGTATGCAATGCTCTCACCTCAGTCCCTCCCTCCCCTGGCAGGAGAATGCACGCATTGCCATTCTTGATTCGGGGAATTTGAGGATCCACAATGTTCAGAGAGAAGATGCAGGGCAGTATCGATGTGTAGCCAAAAACAGCCTGGGCACTGCCTATTCAAAACCTGCAACAGTGGTTGTGGAAGGTGAGTAGCCAGTTCTATCTGCTGACCTACACAGCTGACTTGGGTTAACCTGAAATACCAGTTGGCTGTTGACAAAAATATCCTGGGGTGGGCAAAGAGGTGGGGGAAGGGAAAGGAAGGGAAAGTAGGATGAGAAATAGGATTTCTGATGTCATTCATGCTCAGTGCATGCTGTTGGCTTGTTTCTTGTTTGGAAGGTGCCCCCAGTGAACTGTGGGTTGCATGTTTTGACTTGTGGAGATGGACAAGTAGGAAGCTGATGGCTCTGGAAACTTGCTGTGAAGAGACTGGTTGGAGAAAGCTGCAGCACAGCATTTTGCAGCACTATGTGTGCATCCTTCCCTTTTCCCTTTGATTTTCCATCTGAATTGGTTGATTCTTCAGCTAAACAGAGCTGTTCTCTTCTTGGACTTACACATTTTCTGCCCACTAAACCCAACACTGGTTTGATTTTTCAGTTTCTGGTCTTCATGCGTTCTGTATCCTTCTTTTATTTACAGAAGGTGTTTGCTCTCTGGTATAAATCATAGCCAGTTTCCCAGTGCTGAGAACAGTGGGCTGCAGGGGCACCCAAATGTAGGCAATGAAGCATTCAGTGTTCCTGAACCCTAAAAGAGAATCTGGGTTAAGCAAGGTTTTGCAAATTGGGAAGAGGGATGGGTGACACAGCAGAAGAGCTCACATTTGTTTTGTACTCAGAACTGAATAATATGTACAGCAAGAGAGAGAGAGAAGGGCACCTGATTGTCCAATTTTCAAAAGCTTTTGAGGTTACTTTTAGTCTGAGACTATCAGAGGTTTATTCAGGGTGCAGTCTTGTTTTTAAAAGGACTATTGACTGTCTTCTGGGAGGAGGTCAGATGTATTTGATTGAGCGACAAATTACTGTAGGATTGCTGTTTTCTTCAAAAAATGCAATCATTTTCTTTCTTCCTTTTTAAAATTTTAATAATAATTACATGTGCAGACTTAAGTATGCTAGAAATTCCTTAAATAGCTTTAAAACAGGAAGGCAGCTGTTTCTAATCTAGATTCAGAGCTGTGTAGCTCCTGATGAGGCAAAGTGAAGGTCTGGCTGAACAGAGTCTGGGGCTGGGTTCTGCTTCTGCCCTGCTGCTGATGGAGCAGCCCAAGGCTCACCAAGAACTAACTGGGGCAGATGCTCAGTTGAAGGACCCCCCTGGCCCTTCAAACAGCCTCAGACGCTAAGGTTTTATTTCTCAGACCTACCAGAGCATTTAGAAACCTAAAAATGGACTGGAACTGCATCAATCTGCACTGTAAAGGCTGCTACCTTGTTTTGTCCACGTCTCCAGAATTACACAGCTAAATTCAGGGAATAGCAAAGTAATCTACAAATACACTGCTTGCAAAAGACAGTCTGTGTACACTCTTTTTAAAAGCAGAAAGATTAGCTCTTAATTAATCAATGGGAGCTCAGTGTTCCTGCACAACTTATCCCTTCATGTTCACTTCATGTGTTGTGAGAACAAAGTGATGCTGTTCTCCAGGCTCGCCTTGGTTTTTCTGGTAGGGCACCCATATAATGCACCTTGTTTCAAGCTGCCACCCAAACTAGTCTGATGAATGTTTGTTTTACTTTTTTGGCTCTCAAAATCCAAAGGTAATAATCCTGACTGCAGCTTGCTGTGTACACAGATCCCTTCCCCTCCCAGTATTTAGATCAGCTCTCATGAATATTTAACACACAGATGTGTGCACCTACCTGTGCATGCATGCATGTTCATGCTTCTCTTGCAGCCTAGCTCACTCAAGTCATCATTATTTTTAATGTTCCTACCCCCTCAGTGCTAGCAAGTTAAGATAGGTCTGAGTCAGTAATAATCTAAAACGACTCAGTGTGAGAAAATCACACTTTAGGTGGCCTTCTCTGAGCATTCATTGGAGCTCTGTGTTCTGAAAATTCATGAAAACATGCTGTTTTATGCTTCTCTGCAATAACACAACAACATTTTTCCTTAAAACTTGGTGCTACCACTCTCTGGAGTTACCACCAGGCGTAGTGTGGCTTAATAAAATAAAATAACTAAGCATGGCTATGAATATTTAATCCTGAAGCAGATGTCCATTCAGAGAACAGTGCAAATATTTATGCCTAGCTAAACTGAGATCAGTCAGGTCCTGACTTCTGGATGAGGTTTCTAACTTTCTGTTGCATGTTAATGGTTTTGACACCAGTCCTGCAATTAGTTCAAAGCATGGAGGCATCCAGCTTTTGCAGGACTGCATGCAGACATACCCCTTTACACAAGTACCTCAAAAAAAGGGCACTGTGTTCATTTACCAGATTCAGATTTCAAGCTCCAAAGTTCACATGATGAGCTGTGAGCTCTAATCAGTTAATGAGCCTTGATACCCAGAGCTGATTTTAATCAGAAGGGTTGAAAAAGCTTGTCCATCCCAATTGTGTTTTTCTCCTCCTCGGCTCCGAGTTCAAGGCAAACCCATGTGCATTTGTATAAGTGATGGTGGATGGCTGGATACCGTGTAAAATTCATTCTCCATAAGAGTGTTTGGGCACTGGCAAAGGCTGCCTGGTGAGGTGTTGGAGTCACTGTCTCTGGAGGTGTTCAGGAAATGTGTGGATGTAGTACTGAAGGACACAGTTAGTGGGCAGGATGGAGATGGGTCGGGGTTAGACTTGATGATTTTAGTGGTCTTTTCCAATCTCAATTATTTCATGATTTTGTGAAACATTTTCTCCCCTTAAAAAAGCATAGTCTGTTAGGGGCAGGAATGCTATCAGCACAGAGGTGGCTGCCAACAGCAGGGAGCAGGCAGGGGAGAGAGGACAGGGGAAGCCTTCTGTACACTGCTCTGCAAAATGGAGAAGTGAACAGTGGCCCCTTTGCTCATCCTGTTAAAGTTAGGAAGTGAGGATGACTTCCAGTTACTTACATACATACCATGGTGGCAACAGAAAGATACTATGTCCACTGAGACAGAGGAACAGTATTATCATCTTGCCTGCTTGCCAAGAAACGTGGTTTAAATTTCCTGGTGATAGCATTTCTGAACAGCAGTTTTGTATTCATTTTCTATCTTAATAATTTTGCTAACTAGCAGTTTGATCACTACATCTTCAGTTCTGTAAATTCTGCTAACCCCAGAAGAGTGTTTATATACTCTGTGAAGTAGCAGCTTGCCAAGGCACTAGTCAACATCTATACAAAATTCCTGTTGATTGTTATATCAGTGCACAAAGTGAATCTGTGACTGAAAGACTGCTGGATGAATTCAAGATTCAGAGCTCTGGGACAAGTTTTTACTTGCTTGCGTGATTTGTAGTTCTTGCATATGTTCAAAGGGCAAACCTTATTGACAAGATGTTGGCTAAGGAGTTGCATCTGGTTTTACCTGAAGATCAGTGCTTTGGAAATGAATAGGAGAAGGGCTACTCTCTTCAATAACACTGAGAGCTGCCCTCAAGTGCAGATATTGCCAGTGGTGTCAATGGAAGCTGTGGGCCAGGTACAAGCTCTTGGGCTGCGCCAAGAATGCATTTCTTGGCCCTCATCTGAGCATTTGAAATCTGTGGGGTTTGCGTGCTAGGAAACATTAGAGAGATGTCCAAGGTTTTTCCCTTCATGCAGTACACAGCTCTTTGTGAAACACACACTGCAGAACAGGAGGAATATTCAGTTTTCAATGGTATTTGCTGTAGCATTGACCCAGACCACTAATAGGAGCAGTCCAACAAAAGCTATACATGGGCTGATCAGGTTCAGCTTCTGGGTTTACTGCCTTCAGCAGTCCCCGTGTCTTGACATGTGTAACAGTCTTTGTGTATAAATTTTTATGATAAATTTGAAGCTACAAACCCTTGCCTAATGTGAGGCGTGAGGATATTGTCACTTTGGAAATACTTGCAGCTCTGAGAGAGCTCTGAAAGACGGAGAGAAGATGTCCAGTTGTCTTTTATTTTTTCTTCTTCTTTTCTTTTTTTAACATGGAAAAAATTCCTCAGGATGCTTTTTCTTTACCTTCGTGCTGTCTTTTTCAGATGTGATTCTTATAGCCAATATATAAAGTATAGCAAATTCCTGCATGAAATAGGAAGCTCGTGTTACAAAACAGCAGGAAAACAATTCATTTCTTGATGGCTTACAGGCCGGGATACCTGATCTGGGCTCTGTGTTCTGGCAGAGTTTTTTGTTCTGTTTTGGAGAATGTCTTCTGCTCTCCTTGGGAGAAGCAAAGTGCCACCTCATGAGTAGGTAGAGTGGACTTCTGTCCCATATGGTCTCCATTCTTCAGAACAGAAAGGTCTCAGAAAAACAACAACAACAAAAAAAAAACTGGCCACCAATTATGTAGAGTTTAGAAGCAACAGATGTTCATAGAAGAGGTGTAAAGGTATAAACCGTATGTTTCTAAAATGGTACAATTTATTTCTACAGCATCAACTGCAGAAAAACCATTTTCTGGAAATGAACAGTGTAACTGCCATTAACATGTACAAAGGGTTGAGGTAAATCATTTACTAAGAGGATTCAAGGTCAAATGCTCTTTGGGAATGTGTCCTTCCACTCCAACATTAGCACGTGTAAGTAAGAAGATGATGTTGGTTGTTCAGTTTGTTTTTTAGCTTTAAAAAAGGTATGTTGTTCTCCTGAAGATGGACAACAACCTTCATGTTGTACCTTTCTAGGTGCTGCACACAGTTAATGACACTCCAACTTCTCTGTTTGCCCAGTGATGCATTTTTAGTTTGATATCCTGAATAGCAAAGGTGATAAATAAGGTATAATTTAAATAAAGGTGTACACTGAAAGGAAATATAATGAATGGCTGTGTACTGAGTTAGATGGATCTCCATCTTGTGATTTACACAAAGCTGAACTTGATCTCCAGCCTGTGTCACCAGCGGGTTGTGGAATTCAGGAGTTTTGGAGCACACTGTGTGATACCGTTGGTTTTGAAGTCGTCACAGTGGAAAGGCAAGTCTGAAAAACAACAAACATAAATCTGTCAGGAAAGAAAGAAGCAAACAAAAGAATTAGCTAGGACAAGTGCTGGAAGATCCAGTGCTCTCATCAAGACACTAACTGGATCCTCCAGTGCTTTCATAGCACGTTTGGATCCACTCTTCCTTGCAGTTTCCAGTTGGCTAAACACAGGCATTGATTACAATTTACTGACCCTTTACCCAGACAGTTTCATTCATCCCTCTGTTGAAATGCTCCTACTTGACTTCCTCCTCTGCCACACTAATGTGGACAGCACAGAAATGAAATAAATCATAACGAGGGTACTCTTGCTACTCTGACTGAGATGTTTGTTTTTTGCATTCCAGTCCTGGTAGATAGAAGTCTTTTCCTGCCCACAGTTTATTGCTTATTACTGGCTACTAAAATAATACTCTGCCACAGGCCACAAAAATGTTCCCCTATAAGCCACTTGTGAGAACTGCCTCAGCCTTAAAAATAGGGAAATCTTCCTTGGAGAATCATCCCTCCAAAGGAAAGGATCTACCAGTGTATGAGTAGATTCAGTCTAGATTTTTAATGTTTTTAGATTGCTCTGCACAAATCTGTTTTTTTTTTGTTTGTGCTGTCTTCCAAGGTAGAACATTTCGGATGAGGTGGAAATGGGTCCATTGCCAAGAAGCAGGGTGATAGCACAAGCCTGCCTTTTTGCACTTTAAGCACCAGGCTAGATTTTCTTGGGGAAGCTCTGATATTGACAGTGAGCAGTGTTTGGCCATGCCAGGGAGAATAATTCCTGTCTGTTGGCAGTGGTGCATCTGCATGAGGCTGCAGGCAGGGTCCTGTGGCAGTAAGTGGAGTATACTGCAGGTTGTTGTGAAAAATTGCATGGGGCTTGGGGGCAGAGAGCACTGCAGGGAAAGAAAACTGATCTGAGCTTGCCTGTAATTACACCAGAGTAATTCACTGGTCCCAGCAGGGTGGCAGTGGGCAGAACTGAAATCCCAGAATGTCTCATTAAACCTCCTCCTGCCTACTGAAGTAACCATCATCGTCCTGGGGTTCTCAGATGGTGCAGATACATGTATAGCCCTAATTACAGGGCAATGGGGCAAGCTGCAGGAGAAAGAAAACAGCCCCAGACCTCCTGGAAAGCAGTGCACAAGCATTCAGTGTGCTCTGCACTGGTGTGGTATGGGCACAGGGTGCCTCCCAGTGCCTCCAGCTGATGACCTTCTGTGCTGATGAAATGCAAGGCAGGGCTCCTACAAGCACTAGGCTCCAAGCAGCAGTCCTTCTTTAATGGACTTTCTGAAAAAAAAACAAACAAAAATACCCCCTCTCTCTTCTAACAAAGAGCTTGGAAAGGCACACACACAAAAATATATGAATTTATCATGTAATTGCAGGAATTGTGGTCCCCTCTAGCCTATGTTGGTAGCTGGTAAGCATGTGCTTTCTGTGCAACAACAAAGAGAGTCAAGGACAGAGAGTGTCTGTAGCTGTGAGGCTAAGGGGGTCAGAGCAAGCTGAGATGGCTGTCTGGAGGGACTGCCTTTTCAAACTGAGAAACTGATATACAGCTGAACATGTGGAAAGTTAGGTTTTCCAAGCAATATGGAAAATTTATACTACCTCTTTAAATGTGCACTTTTGGTAAGGTACCTTTGGGTCAGTACCCTTTTATATCAGGGCTGTTGCCCCCCATCTTCCAGTGACACCTCCCACCTTTCTCATTCACAGAGACTTGTGGGAGATGAATAACCTGTTCTTTTTTTTTCCACTGTAACTGCTCTTCCAAATGGTACAGTGTTAGATTTTGTCCTAGTGCTAGCACCAGTTCTGTTGTCACACAGTATTTCTAGGATGTCCACGCAATGAAAGTGCCTGCTGTTGTGCCACTGTACAAGAACAATCCTTGCACAGCTCCGAAACTGAAAAGGACATCTCGAATTAGAAGTCAAGAATAAAGACATGAGATTAACCTGTATTATGATGGGCTGGCAGAGTTTTTATCGCTGAAAACTGAGCAAACAGAAGAAGGAGTGATCATGAGTATTGCAGATGAGGTGAGCAGGAAACAGGCCACTTGTTATTACCCCTGTGCAAGAAGAACCCTCACAGCCACTGCGGGCAGCACTTTGAAACAGACAAAAGGAAGTACTGCACATCTATATGGCTGGCACTGACACGAAGAGAATTTCCTTATTCATTTCCTTGGGAAGTAATTTGAACATGTTATCCTCACTTGTCCTTGAATCTGATGTTTGCTCTGTATATGGCAGTGAACAGGTCTCATATAGTTACACAGGATATAAGCTATCTATTTACATTTTACTCTTGATTATTATAGCTTTACATGTTTGCAGGGTCTGCTTTGGGATTCCAGAGCCATCTACAAGCAATGCAAAGCCTTTCACAGATGAGAAGTTTCGGTGCTGACCTGTGCATTTAGCTTTCAGGGAGGCCTTCTGCTGAAGCAAATTGTCCTACTATCCATAAATCTTGGAGCTCACCCTCGAATAAGGTTACCTTGGAAAGCTGTTACCTAGTTAAGAAAAACTTGCTTTGATATTAGACACCAGAGCTAAGAATCTGAAGGCATATGCTTCAGGATGGAGATGATGTGATTTCCTCCACTTCCCTTCTATGCAGACCTTGGATTGTCCTGGCTGTCATCTCACAGGGTTGTTGTGCGTCCCCAGGGCCCCAAGTTATATGTTTAACATATATATAAGTTATATATATGTTTATATATATATAAACATATACTGCTGTCCTGTGCTCTTCTGGGCAGAAGGTCTTAATGAAACCCCCAATCTTCTCAAATCATGAGCCAGAAGGGCTTTGGAGATGGTGAGGTTTGTAGACAGTGTTAAGAATTCAAATCTGGTTCTCCTTACAGATGAACATGACTATCAGCAGAGAACAGGCTGATGAAGCAAGAGTTGCCTATGACTCCATACAAACTCATCACTGAGCTGGATGTGTGGTGGGTTTTGAGGGTTGTTATTTGAGAAATTATTGGAATTTTACTGGGGTTAATTGAAAATATCAGAAAATGCAAGTGCTATGGCTTTCTATGTATTTATGAATATGTTTTCAGACATCCACTCATCTCTCACCAGTGGGAAGGAAACCGTAGCCCCTCTACTTAGAAGCAGAGGGAGGAGAATCCTTGGCCGTCTGGTTTAGGTTTGTCAAGATGAGTGAATGGATGTGAAAGGAATAAATTTGGATGGGGATTTGCATGGCTGGACTTCTTACTGGCAAAGGCTGCAAATACATTGGCAGAAGTTTATGGTCCTTCAGAGCATATAGGTGGCAAGCATAAACGATTTCATGCAGATTTGCAAGTGGAGTCCCAGCCTGGGAAACAGCTCTGTTCAGAAGGAGCCATATAAATCTGTCACACCAAAAAGCTACCAAAACCCTGTGAAACATGAATTAAGAAATGCTTACAGGCCAGTTGCCAGCTGCTTATGCATCGCTAGTGCACAGGGCAAAGGCTTTGCCAAGGTGTATCTGGGGATGGAGGGGAGGATTCCTGAGGTGATGTGTACGTGCCAGTTCTTCCACTTCCCAACACACAGCAGATGCCTTTGCCCACTGCTTTGTGCAGGTTATCTGTCCAAATCTTGCAGCATGGAATTGTCGTATTGATCCAGAAAGTTACTTTCCATGATAAATATCAGAAGGCTGGGATATCAGATCCTGCAGCGTGGAGAAACAGGTCTTGCTCGTGTATTCAGCCAAGCTGAGGTAGGGAAGGAGCACTGTTGCTATGTGGTTGCTGACAGAGCTGAGTTCTCTGTGGCCCTGTCTCAGTTTGGACAACTGGGCACACTTTGCAGTATTCCAGCACCAGGAGCAAGCTTCTGAAGAGTGAGCTTGTGTCCACGTTCACCAATTGGGTGAATTCTCATACACTGGCAAGCATTGGCTGTGTTCCCTTGGAAGCCAAGGCTCAACCCATTCCAGTGGGGGTATGAAAAGAGCCCCACCACAGTCCCATGCTTGACAGGGCCTAATGCACCACAGCCAGTGACAGGACTTGCAAAACTCACCCATTATGGGTGTCCTGACATGATGGGGCTGGGGCTGATGCTTTCTGTGGGCTGTGGGGCTCTAAGCATGGCTTGGCCCTTCCCTGAATGCCCCAGCCCACCAGAGCTGCAGCTGGGTGCCAGCAGCCCAATCCAGCCAGCTTGCATGGAAAAACTGGCCTGAGCAGGACGGCAGGATCAGGTTGAAATCTCCTGGAAATGACAGACATCTCAGCCAAAGGCAGAGGGAGAGCAAATTCACCTGGAAAGAGTTAGCTGCTCAAACCAGGGGGACACTGCTTTAATCTTTTTATAGCACAAAAAAATTCATGACTGGGTTAAAGCCCTACTGTTTGGACTGGATGATGTTACCTAATTCTCAGAAATGAGAGCAGCTGGCCGTAGTACAGATGCCTCCTAGCAAGCCCTGCAGCTTGCAGAACATCATTTAGCAGAGCTGTAAAAGAAAGGACATTTATTAGGGGGCTTGGGAGTGAAACTGAGCATGCTGGCTGGGCTTTAACTGGCAAGGTTTCATTTCCAGCTCCTCTGAGTGAGGCACTCTGTTTCATTTTCTGCTGAAATATATACGTAAATAAACTGAGCCCTCTTCTCCCACCCTGCTCACCCAGCCAGGGTCACTGTGTGGATGCTGATAGCTTGTGATGATGCTGCCAAATAAGGGAAGGTCCTGGTAAAACCCATGTTTGGGAGGATCTGGATAAGGAGGACTTGTAGTGGAGGTGTCAGAAATCGTCTGATGCTGGGGATTTTCACTCTGAGGTAAAACGAGAACAAAACCATGCCCTAAGCCAAGCAAATAATGTGAATATTGCAAACATTTATTGCCATTTCCTGTCCCTTCCTCTTCCTGCCTTTCATCTCCCTATGCCTTCTGGTTGCTTAGCTTGGCACCATCAGGATCTTTGTTTCTTTCTCCCCTTTACTTCTTCTATTTCATCATGTAAGACAATGGGAAAAAAAAAAAAAAAAGATATATTTTTGGGGTCTGGGTTTCTCCCTTTATCTCCAGAATAGATTTCATCACTAATGCCATTGCCAGCATGGTTCTCAAGCTTGCCCTGGTGGCCTTGCCTTTGCTTGCACTGGTGGAGGGTGACCCTACCTACTTGCATGCAGCCTGCCCTGGTGAGCAGCCAGCACCAGCAGTGCAGGAATACGTATCTGTCGCTTTGTTTTCTCCCCCACATGTTTGGTAGTTTAGGCTGGAATAGTTGTCATGTTGCCTTTGCTGTGCTCAAGCCAACAGAGCCATGGCTGCTGATGTGAGTACTGTGCTCAGTGCAGGCTGGGGAACCAGATGAACCAATTTCAGACTTTCGGCCTTCCCAAAGGCACTTGGGGCACTTAATCTTGCTCCATATACAAGAATAGAGCTTTGCTTCCTAACCATGAACATGCCACCATTGTTGAAAAGTATTTTTTTTTTCTCCTTTCTGAAGGCTCCATGCAAATTTTGTGAGAGCAGTGTGTAGAGGGAATGGTACAAGTGCCTGTGTCTCACAATGGCCAACATAATGCTATTAATTTGCTGCTCTGGCATTAGCAAGGCTAGATCAGAGTAGCAGGGTTGTTGTGTGGGCAGGATCCCAGCGTCACGCTGCACAAGTAATGGCAGCATGAGAAAAGCCTGCAGGACTGTATTCTGGCTTTGGGATTTGAAGTGCTGGCTTCAGCAGAAGCCATGTGCATGTAGTTGCTGCCAGAGGACCTGCCCAAAAGTTTAGTATTTCTCCAAAAAAAGTATGAAAGTAATCATGAGCTTGGCCCATGGTGCTTGGCGTGGAATTCACAAATATCTGATGCTAATGGCCTGGAGCAGAACCTTGGGCAAAAACTTGATTTCACTTCTTATTCTTCAGGGAAGTCCTTGGCCAGGCACTGTGGCTCTACTCACCAGCAGTGGGGGGGCTGTGTCCTATGCCAGTCCTGTGAGTAGCATCCGTGGAGCCAGGAGTTCAACACGTGCCCTCCTGCTCCATCACTCAACCAATGCTGAATGTAATCCTCCTAAAAAATTCCTGCCTGGGACTCCAGAATGGGTGTACTCCCAGAGCAGCTAAGTTTCTAGGAAATGCACTCCTGTTATTTCCTATCTGTGAATAAAACTGACTTCAGGTGCACTGTTAACCCAAAGTTCAGCTTTTGCACGGGACTGTGTGGAAAGTAATTTATTTATATTTTGCCCTGTTGTAATTTTGCAGATGAAGACTTTTCTGCTCTTGGTAGAAGTCCCTATCAGAAGAAACATTCAGTGTGTGTTGAGAGACCATTATTGGTTTCTTAATGGCTCTGGTTGGGATGTATGCATCTGGAAAATGGAAGAAAACAGTGGCCAATGACAAGAGGTGCAATGGAGAAACAAAAGCAAAAAAACTGTAATGCAGTCAGATATTTTGATAAAGGGAGCTACATGGATAGCTGAAGTGGAAAACAGAATATAATGCTTGCCTAAGAATGCCAAGAGAAACTCCTCTACTTACTAAAATTTCTGATGGAGATTTTTAGTCATTGCTGTGCTACCCAGAAGGTAGAGGATGAGCATTACTCACTAAGCATGGGAAACTGGACTAAGAAATGGCATAGAGTTATCCAGCCTGCTTCTGTGCAGACATTCAGGCATCTCCATTAAAATTTTTGGGTCAAAACTCAGATGTTCCACATGGGAGATGCCTCTCTTGTCTGCTTTCCTCTATGCCGTCCAAACGCTGCTGCTGAAATACAGCTTGTGGAGGTTTGTCAGATCCGTGTTTCTGGATTAAAACAGGTTTTCAGCAAAAATACATAAGATCTTCTTTTCACCAAAGAAGTAAAACAATCCTTTTGGAGAGGGGAAGGCCTTGACTTTGGACTACGTCCAGTAATCCTATTGCCACAGAAGCAGCACTGGAGGTGAAAAGTGACATTGAAACCTTCTTGCCCTGTGCAGCCTCAGCTTCCCAAAGTTTTTACCAGCCTTTCCCCCATAGTTAAGTGATAGCTCACCATCCAGGCTCATCATGGCATAGAAAATAATGGGTTTTGTGGCTCTCTGCAGTGAGTCCTAATTGCCACAATCACACAGATGAGCTTATCTGACCCCTAACCTCTACCACCATGGTGGTCCTCTCAGTGGTTTCAAATTATAATATGCTTCCTATTCACTGCAAGCCATCTGGGTAGTTTCTGCATGTTACCTCCTTTGAACAAGGGCTGTGTGTAGACTTTCAGAGCTAAAATTCTGGCTTTTAATGTGTGGAATATGACCACGCTGCCTACTTCATTTCTTCTCCTTGTCTCTCTCTTAAGACTGTTCACCAGGACTCTGCTCACTTTTCTTTGAGAGGCTGTGGCCCGTTTGGAGATGTGCTAGGGAGATGACACCCCTGTGTCTGACCAGCCTCAGCTGTAAGCACCCATTCAACCCAGTGCCTGTGTTTTCTCCCACAGTTTTTGCCAGAATCCTGAAGGCTCCTGAATCCCAAAACATCACCTTTGGCTCCATGGTGACACTGCGGTGCACAGCAGCAGGAGCTCCAGTTCCCACTGTCACCTGGCTGGAAAATGGGAAAGCTGTAAGTGCTGCTTTTCTGTCCCCAGTTCCTGTTTATGCCTTTTGTAGTACTTGTTGTTCAATAGCTCTGAGACAGTCTTGTCTCCTCACTGAAGTGCTCAGTCCTGTGAAATGCTCTGCCTTGTCTCCAGGTGTTGCAAGAGTTAACTGGGTAGGATCTGGAATGCTAGAGATGAAGGATGCTTGAGATGCTTGCAAGCTTCTCCTGGGCCAGAGTGTCTAGGAGGACTTAATGATCAATTTTTCTACATCCAGCTTTCCTGGCCTTTCTCCTAGTGTGATGAAAATAACATGACAAAATGGCTTATTTGACAAAACAAGAAAAGCTGAGGCAGTTAAATAGAGCCAGCTTGTTTTGAGGCATAATATGCTGTAAGCACCAGGGCTTGAAAACCATCTGGTGCTCACAGGAATGTGATGTGTTGATTAATCATCCCTGCCATCTAATGTGAGTGCCTCTGTTGCATTTACCCAATTTAATGTCCAAATGTAAGCCATTGCAGTGCTCTTCAGCTGGACTGAGAGGCCCCTTGACACTCAGCATAGCCCCCCAGGGGTGAAGATGCATGCCAGAACCACAGCAGCTCTTCAGTAGGTGCAACACTGGATTCCTTCCAACACCTTTTCTGACACGGATTTCCTCCAGCATTTACAAGTTTGTAACGGCCTTGGTATATATTCTCCATGGTCTTCCAACAGCTTTTATAAAGTTGTGTGGCCTGGATCACAATGCTGTGTGTATACCAGTGATTTGCCTCTTCTCTTTCTCACTGATCCCTCTGGGCACTGGCTGGCCATGGGCATTCATGTTGGATTGCTTGCCCAACAGGACTGAATGGTCCTCTCACTGAAATTTCTTACAACAGGAGGCTACTGCTGTCCTGCTCCATATCATTTATCTCCATCTATTAAAATATGTAATTAAGGAGCTTGGGCTATTTCGCAGACTGTCTCACCTGGAGATAAAGATCTCCACTAACACTTTTCATATCCTCCAGTCTTACGTGGTTATTTTCCATATTAAGGCTATTGTAATATAGCTATATTATATTCTATGTTATATTCTGTGCTCAGGCTGGTAGGTGACTTATGTCTATCCTCCAGATTTCCATCCTCCCTTGTTTCCATCCTCCAGATTTCCATACTGGCCACTGCCATAGCCTCTGGATTAACAATGCATGTCCTCAAGAACATTTTTATCCACTTTTTATCCAGTGATTATGAAGCCATGCTCCTGCCTGTAGTTTTCAGAGCAGCTAAGGAGACAAGAAAGATGAAGAATTCTCTGGTCTCTTTTCAGAAGGCTGATGAAGAGCAAGAGACCTCAGAGCTTCAAGGACCTACATTTTAGGACAGCCAGTTCTTCACCATCTTTACTTTCAATGGCTTTTGGTTACTTGTGGGAGTGGAAGGAGCCTGCTGTGCCATTGGTGCATGAGTCGTAGAGAGCTGAATGCTGGTTGATGATGTGTTGCTACTGGTGAAAGCATAGTTCCTGCTGTGTTCACTCCATCAGCTGACATGGAAGATTCTTCACTTCTTGGACCAAACTGAGAAGAACAATCTCAGATCTCCGTGGTCAGACCTGATAGGCCTCTGCTATGCAAAATCCAAGGGGGATCCAAGGAGGAATCTGTAAACAGCAAATTGGATGAAGGCAGGGGAATCATTTCAGACTGCAGCAGATACTGCTCAGTGCTGGTTAGGTTCTCAGAGGAAAAATAATGTAAAAATAAATCTGACCAATGCTACAGTTAAAGAAAAACTCTTCAATTGTGAAAAAAAATATCCTGAGTTCTCATTCATCTGAACTGACTTGATAGCATAATGTCAGAAAGTATCCCTGCTCTCTGCTTTTGCACTGTGACCAGCCTGCCATGCATTTCTGATGCAGTATTTACAGTACTTGTGTTAGTCTTGTGATTTAGCCATTTCCTCCCTTAAAAATCTCTTTTCCATACATCTGAGTTGAGCTGGAATGGGACAGAACAAATGTATAAACTTTCTGTATGTGCTTCCTAAAGAAAGGTACAACACATGCATTTCTTCTTGCTTTTCAGTTATTACCAGTAGTAACTTCAGAGGCAGACACAGGTCCCATTGAAAAACATTTCCACTAGTTTCCAGGGTGATCAGGTCAATCTGTCTCACCTCTCAGATAGGTGTGTAGATAGAATACTTTGCCCAGATTGATCCAGACACGTGACTTTCACTGTCCTTAGGGCCAGGACATACCAGTGGAGTCCACAGGTAGCCACTTTTCCCTTTGATGCTTTCCACTGGTATGAAGAGCAGAGCAGGCAATACTGCTGTATGCTACTACCTTGGCAAAACATGGTCCTGATATGCTGTGTCTGATTTTAATGAGTGCCAAAGGAGCAGGAAAGGCTTGAAGATAAAACCAATTCTGTCTGGCCAAAATCTGCAGGCTCCGAGTTCTCTTACCCTGGGGAAAGACCTGACCAACATCTGCACACCTACTGCCACTTCCTCATTTCCAGGCATCAGGGAAGAAAATGTATGGGGTATCTACTAGAGCACTGGAGACAGAGCATTTGCTGCCCTGAGTCAGAGGCTGCATTAATCCAGAATCAATAAGTTCACAGCTATTTTCCTTACATCCGGGCTTGGGTGCACAAAGCCATTTTGTGCTCCACTGAGTACATGAAGTGTTCTGGTAAAGTCCTTGGAGTAATTATCCATGAAAAACTGAGATCTTTGGAACTGAAAATTAATTGCAGAAGAATGACTAGGGGAAGTCTTTAACATTTGGTTTTGTCTATGAAAGCTACAAAAACAGCAAAGTAATGCCAGCAGCTCCATCTTTCTGCCACTTCCATCTGCTTGCTGCACTTACTCTAGCTTGTTTCGAAGTGGTGAATCCCTTGTGTTTTTTTTCTTGGTTTGTTTACTCGTCTTTGTTGGAAATGCCATTGACTTGGCTTTTCAATTCCCTTAGGTTTCTGCAGGGTCTATATCAGAAAGCGTGAAGGACAGAGTGGTGGACTCCAGGCTGCAGGTTTATGTCACCCGACCCAGCCTTTTCACCTGCCTCGCCACCAACAAACACAGCAAAACCTTCGGTGCTGCCAAAGCTGCCGCAACCATCAGTGTTTCAGGTATGCTGGGAAGGAAGGGGTCGTTAATAACTCACCCTTCCCTGCAGGCCTGGCTTTCCTACTGGGAAATGAGGTGGAGGAGGAGAGAAGACTTTGAAGAGCTCGTAGTTCACAGGAGGCTAAATTTGAGTACCAATGCCTGCCCTGCTGGGCTATTTCCTCATATATTCTTACACCCTGCCGACTGGCACAGCTGTTGCTTCCTGCATGCTTGGTGCTGTCTTGCACATTATGTCCCAGAAGCGCTTGGTAAGTCCATCCACGCGGAGGAAGTCGTGGCTGCAGCCCAACTTTGGTGTCACCTAACAGCAAGGTGAAAATAGCTTTCCTCAGATTGTGAGCTTCTCAGGGGCTACATCTCTCCAACCACCCCATCTCTTGATGGGAGAAAGAAAGGACGAGCAGGGGGAGCAGCTGCAGCCACCCATCATGTGAATGCAGGATGCTGACTGGTGGTTATGTAGGGCCCAATGATTAAGGCAGATTTCCTACCATGTAACTCTTAGCTACCTCAACTGTGACAGTGACAGATCAGTGATGTCTTTTCTATTTCTTCTCTCTTCTGACTCATCGCCGTTGCTGGGCCCGGTGCCTCCCTGGCAGAGTGGAGGTAAGGATGGATTTTATGGCTGCCTAGGGATCCTGTGGGCCAGAGAGGGTAACAGTGATGTAACAAGGAGATTTGGTGAATTTTTCTTGAATTAAAGGGATAGGTTTTTGGATGCCAAGCATGCGGGTGAGATTCACTGGTGGGATCCTTTATACAAGTGTGAACAAAGCCTGGGCTCATAAGATAATGTTGCCTCTGCAGTGAGCCACAAGTGGAGCACATATCACAGTTATGTGTCCATGATTTGACTGACACTATAGATTTACAGACAAAAGTCTGGCTGTGTGTTAGGCTCCTGTCTACACAGAGCCAAGAAATGTATTTTTGTACGGTGATCACTAGAGTAAGGCAAAAAAATTTTAGATATTTGTTGTAAGCAAAGTTGTAGAGGGGTAAAGCCACTTGCATGTGATCAGAGGTGCTCTTTTGCCAATTACTTTCTGGAGTGCTGAATGATTAGTCTGACCTTTTATTTTTAGAACCCTAGCATGTTCCTATGCGTGGTGTGGGTAAATCAGTCTGAAAGGAAAATGCAGGGGCTAGCTGGTGGCACTCAGAGTGAAGAACAGCCTGAGGAAATGTAAGAAAATGGCTCAGTTAAGCTGCTGGCATACCTGGTTCAGGGTGTTTGCAAAAGATTTGGAGACCCCAGCAATGATGGCAGACTTATGCCTTGCATCTTCACCTTTGTAGGAGTGACAGTCATAAGAACTGTGATCCGATGCTCAGCCTTTATCTCATGACTGTTCTCAACATTTGCTGCACAAAATCCCCTTTCTGTAATAAGGCATGGCAAGAAAGATTGCTTCTGCAGACTGTGTGTCTGCAGATGGTGAAAAAGCGAGGAAGCATAATACTTAAAGTGGTGTGCTGATAAGAATGGGACCAAAAAAGAAGAAACAGATTAACACTGAACCCAAAACAGTGCAGCTAAACAGGGACCAGAGAGCATCACCTGCTGATTGCAGCATCTGCAAAGCAGAAATTTGGACATCCTGTATACTCTGTTGCCCACGGAGGTCCTGTTTTCCTAAGAAAAACAGCAAGAATGCCCCAGAGCATTGACAATGGGGGATTATTTGGACCGAGAGGTAAAAAGCAAGGTTACAAATAACTGCTGGCTGCTCCAAATGGTTGGCATGTTGAGAATTGACCTCCCTGACCCCAGTTACGGTGGCAGGGTGAGCAATGGAGACAGCTGCACCCCCAGCTCCAGTTAGGGAGCAGGGAGGGTCCTTTTACCAGGTGCGCCCTGGGGGCAGTGCCCTCTGACCTGGGTGCGTCTGCAGACCTCTGTTGGCACTCTCCATTCCCAGGGTTGTGGGTTTACCCTGTGTGTTTGCTCTTGTCCCTGACAGCAAACTGTATAAGGGTGAAGCAGGCTACTGCAGCACCTACAGAGGTGAGGTGTGCAGTGCCATCCTGTCGAGAAATGCTCTTGTTTTCTTCAACTCCTCCTATGCTGACCCCGAGGAGACCCAAGAGCTGCTTGTTCACACTGCTTGGACAGAACTGAAAATGGTGAGTTCGTTCTGCCAGCCAGCTGCCGAGTCCCTGCTGTGTAACTACATCTTCCAGGAGTGCAAGCCCTCGGGAGTGGGGCCTGCCCCCAAACCCATATGCAGGTAAAGAAACACAGTGTGCTTTTCTTTCACTTTTGTTCCGTGGGCATGTGGCTGGTTAGAGTCTGCCCAGTCACGCAGTAGCACTGTGCTCTCTGGATTGGTGTGTTTGCTTTTTTTTATCTTGCTTCTCCCTTCTGCATGCACAGAGAGGGCCTGATGTAGTGCTCAGTGGTGGGGTTCACAGTGACCTTCAGGCCATAGAGATACGTCCCCTTGAATGACACCACTGATATAAGTAATTAACGTATTGCCATCAGTTAGATCTTGCTAGGTCAGTGTACAGTCATTACCATTATCAAAAATGTGCTTGTACAGAATTCTGGCTAATTATGGACGCACTACATGCTGCAGATGTGGCCATGGCAGGACACTGATCATTCAGCACTTCCCACCACTGCAGCCATGGAACTGAAAAAGACCACCCTGGAGACACTGTCAGGGTAACTGCACCTGCTGAACCAAACCTCCCCTCTGGCACACGTCCTCTCATAGCCAGAGGAATGCACAGTCAAACGGACCTGGCAAGGACCCATGGAGTCCAAAGCATCTCACGCAGCAGCTAATCCCCTGCTGACAGGTGCTTGTGTGGCACGTCCCAGGCACAGAGGTTGGGAGGTCAGTCCTCCCCATTGCACTCTCTCCACTCCAGCAACCACCGAGAAGAGCTTCCTCCTTCCTCTTTGCAGCAAGATTTGAAGAAGCCTTCCCTGGCCTAGACTAAACCAGCTTTCTCCAAGCTCTCTTCCATAGGTCTTCAACCCTCTGTATCTCTTGCAGCTTATTTTTCCATGAGCACTAACTATACATGTACCCAAACTGTGGTTATGCTTCTGATCCCTGTGATGGCACAAGGAGTGCCTGGTGTGCTGCAGAGAACAGTGTCTGTAGACATTTTGGGCTGATACTCTTCTTTTCCCTAGCACTGCTGTCTTGCATGACACATCTGCTGTCTGGTTGCCCTTTGCTGTACGTTATGGCAGCTGACATTCCTGTCTAAATGCAGCACTCAGCTCTTGCCCCTTATGAACTGCATCTTGAAGCAGACTATTCAGATCAGTGTTTATCAGGAGAGTGGCCACTGTTCTGGTGCCTTGTCTGAAATGCACATCTTGTCTGCAGACACAGCAGGAACAGAGGCAGTGCTCCGACAGCTGGGTGGGGCCAGTTGTAATCTAGTGGCAATTATTTTTCCAGTTATGCAGGGGTTTTTTAGGACAGTAAACGTCACGCTGCCTTGGCATTCAGGGACTTTCTGACCTCTTCTCCTTCCACAACTCTGAAACAAAGGCACAGAGGACAACACCGACACGGAGCCTGACAGTGCACTGTGTTCTCCATTTGTTGCATGATGTTCCTGCTTGCTGTTCCTCAGTCAAATCACTTGTAGCACGTATCCCAGGAAAGAAGTGTATTTGCACGTATCCACAAATAATCCCGCAGAGAAGTGCTGAAGTTGCTTTTTGTTGGCAGACTCCTCCCCTCTGCTTTGATGTGCTGCTTTTTGTCATTGTGCCCTTCAGTACACCATCTCTCTGCCTATTTTCAAGATGTGTGACAGTATTTATATCTGAGCCACACAAGGGCAGCACATTTGTCAGTGGAGGACTTATGCATGGTGCTCCACAGGACATGTGAGTGAGTGAGGGCTGGGTAAGGCACTGGCTTCATTTCACCCTGCTCATGGGTGGCCCAGCAGGGATCAGAACTGGTGTGAATGAGGACTTGCCCTCCTGGGGCACTGCTGGGTGGTGCAAGCCACCAAAGGGCCGTCAACTAGCAGGGAAAGCCTACACAAATGCATCTGAATGCTTGCAGATCCATCTGGCATCATCCTTCTTCAAATCCACAGGACGACTTGCGGATACATCAATTTTATTTTTTCCTTTAAGAATTTTTCTATGTGATTTCATTGTGAATTTAAATGTGGCTTTCTTCTTGACAAGAGCCCTGGGACAGTGTTCCTCTGGTTTCCTGTTCCCAGAGCCCATTGGCTGGTCAGGATTCCCTAAAGCCCTATATCCCCACACTCTGTCTGATAGCTAGGGCATCATCTGTCCTTCTGAGTGGTTGAGACCTCAGGGGTCTCCTGAATGCATTTTGCACAGTCTTAATTGCTTTCCAGTTATCTTATCTGCTCACTACTGACAGCTTTATACCTCTCTGCTCAAACTGTCTAGACAACACCAGCTTTCAGCTGAATTGCATCAAGAGTAAAAATTTAATTGTCCCAGAGGCTGTAGAAATCACCTCATTTTTGAGGGACATATTTCCCTTGATACGTTTTTATGTGCTTTTGTCTTTTTTACTTATTCTCTGTACCATTTCTTCTCTTCTATGTAATTTCTATTGTTCATTTTGGTTTGGAAACTCGTTACCTCGAACGAAGTGAGCAAGGCTTTTGTAAAAAATAAACACTGGCAAAACAAGATGAAGTGAAACGGAAGAAAAGAACATGAGGAAAGCTTTACTCTCCGTATATTCAGATGCAAATTGCTTAGAATAAGAATTTTCCTACTTTTAAGGAAAAGTGATACTTCATCTCATAATTATTACTTCTGGCTTTTTTACCGTGGGTTCTGTGATATTAGGAGGAAGCCCCCCCATTTCCATTTCAACCACTGCTGATATGAAGTAATGGGGCACAATCTCGTGTTGGGAAGCCCTTCACTTTTGTCACGTCCATGTGTGCTGGCCCACCTGTCCTCCTCGACTGCTCCTGGTCTTTGTCTCTCTGTTACATTACATAAAACTTCCAATAATACTCTGAAGTAATCTTTGCACATGATCTCATCAAGCTCTTGCTGCTAGGGATTAAGTGTTATAACAATGGCATGATCTCAGCTGCAGGAGGCTGACTGCCCCTCCCTCTGGCTGCTTTGTCATGCTCTCCTACAAGCAGCCATGGGGCTGGGGTTGAGGAGCACCTCCCTCTGAAGAGGAGTGGAAGGACTTGCAGAGGTCTTTGTCTTTTTGCTGCTGCACTTTGCATACAAGGCTCGTTCTAGGATGCTCTGTCTTTAGGAGTGAACGCATCTAATGCACTCCAGGTCTCTCAATGTCAGACAGCGCTTCAGATTCCAGGTTTTCCCATTTCCCCAGCTAAAGATTATTATTATTTTTTTTAATTCAGAAAGTAATTCCTGCTCCATATGTTGTTTAACATAAAAAACAAAAAAAATACATCTACACATTGCACCATATGGCTGCATTCTTGCTCTCATGGAAGTGAGGAGGGAATCAACCAGACATGGATAAAACCAAGAGCAAGGCAGCTGGGTCTTCAGTAGCTTCAGCCTGAAGATGTGAAGAGCATCCACTGCCATTGCAAAAGATCTGCCACCCTGGAAGGATCCCCACAGGCCTCCATCCTTTTGGTGCTGCAGAAGATTTGCAGTGATGGTGTTCATTACTGGAGCTCACGACCTTCTACTCTTGCCAGAGCTGTTGGTAGTAGTGAAATTGCATCCACCAGCCAGGTGGTGAATTTGGCTGAAGCCTTCAGTGTGGATGCCAGCTGTGTATTTCTGCATGACTGTGTCATTCTGTGGTGGTCAGGAAGGACTTGCGTCCTCAAAGGGCTGCAGTCGTGTCCAGCAAATATCATCTCTGTACATTACCTCAAAGCTAGTTGTGCAATTCAGGCTCTCAAGAATGAGTGAATAAATAAGCAGATCACTGACAAATTAGCTAATACAACAAACAGTCAAACTTTCCAGTATGGCACAGTTTCATTTATGTTTTTTATTACTGCCTTGGCCTTCTTCACAAAACAGCTTCAGATCTAAGGAACATTTAAACATACACAGTATGGCTTGCCAGTGAATATTTCACGTTGTTAAGGAGGCAATACATTAGGTAACAGGCAGTTTGGTCTCTTATTTCACCTGACATTGCAAAGACTTTGCAGCACATAGCAGACAGATAAAATGGGGAGAGAAAGGCTGAGAAAAGAAGGTAATTGGGTGGCTGGTTCTGTGAGATTAAAAATGTAGGCAAATATTTAGCTTAGAAAAGATTAAGATTTGCAGCTCACCTCTGGTTTTGAACAGATGGCATGATTGTACAAAATTTATGAACAACAGGTGAGATTTTCAGCATGTAGCAAAAAGGCTAAGATAACTCCCAGATGTGCTGTTTGTTGCTAGAAGATGGCAGTAAATGTCTAGGAAATGATGGAAATGATCTCCTCACAGCCTGTGATGTGTGTTGCATCTTGAGCATAACCCTGCTTCGTTAAAAATGTAGCTTTGTGGGTTTCCTAAAGGAAGCTATTACATTTTATGCTGAGTTTCCTTTATGGTTTATGAGCCAGACAGACTGGCTTAAAGAAGCACAGCCCCACTAATGGTTTTCTGTCAGCCTGTATAACCCCTGCACACCACTGCTAGGTGCAGCAGCTGTTATCACGCCATTGACCGTCGTATTTCACTGTTTTTTGCAAAATAATGTAGAGAGAATTGCCTTGCTGTAAAGGATCTCTACTGCTTTAAGGAATGGCTCTCAATGGAGGAGAACTCTCAGCGGGGGATTTACAAGCCAGGGTTGATGATGCTTGCTCTTCCCGAGTGCAACAGGCTGCCCAGCCTGCACCAGGACCCCAGCGCCTGCACCCACATCCCTTTCTTTGGTAAGAGGCTGCACTGCCCATCATCTGCAAGGATGCTTTCTTGGTGAGGAGGGCATGGAGGACACCCATGACTTGCAGCCAAAGTGGAGGCCTGACAGCCTCTCAGCAGCTGTTCTGTGGTCAGATGTGGTGTGCCAGGTGGGAACCATCCTGCCTTTGCCTCTGCACCGGCACCGGGCTGTGTCACAACCCCTCCTTACACCTTGTCTTGTCTTTTCACAGATTTTAAGAAGGAGAATATAACCAGTAAGTAGCCTTCTTCAGGATCTATTCTTCAAGAGGGTGGGCACTGCACTTTTGTTGAAGATGCAGCTTGCACAGTATTTTTTAGTGTTTTGTACTTGAGACTGCTGTCAGGGCAGACCCACCCTGGGGGCAGAACATGAGGAGGGTGCCAGGAGCATGTGGCAGTTTCAGCCTCTCCTTTTTCAGCATGTCCATCTATGAGACCTCTGTATTTTTCAGACCCTTAAGGGCACAGTGATGCTCCCCTTTGCCCCCCAAGACTCTCCACATTGCTCCTCAGAGATGTCACATGGTTGTCACACTCTGTGCAAAAAGGCTTCTTTTCATGTCAGCTACTTGCTCAGGTGGATTTCAGGTATTGCTCTCCTTGCCTTTTAATGGGCAACACTGAAAACACTGAGCTTAGGCACACAGCTGTATTTTAGGGCAGCTCAAAAAAGGTTTTACACTTCTGCAGTGCTTACGTACCAGCCAAAGAATCTCAAAGATTCTGTTCTGTAAGAGCAGTTATGTGTGGTGTGGGTGATGCAAGAGGAAAAGAGAAAGCATCCATTGTGATGTGGTCAAGAATTGCTGCTTACACTGGTCTTCACTGAAGTGCTCAGGTGCTTTAAACAGGCATCCTGTTAGAACTACAGCCCTGCAAAAATTAATCAGTCATCAACGTTTCTCCTACAGGAGAAACATGACAGTCTGCTTGAGTGAATTAAAATGTGTAGCCTTTGTCTCAAACCCGGATCAGACCTTATACAAATCTTTACTGAAGCAGAAAAGCATTTGCTTAAAAAAAACTTTGCTTTAGAATGAGACAGGTTTCCTCCTGTGTTAGTTTTTATGAGCTGCAACTTCAATACAATTGAAAATCAAGCTATGACAGCACTGTTGGTTGACTTACTAATTTAATTAATAAGATTAATAATGCAGCATGTAACAAGGGGACCCTAATGCATGCCATCATCCAGAATACTAATCCATGGTCAGCAGTTTCCACACAATTAGCTAGCACATGCTACATGTGTAAGGCTGCACCTCCTCTGTTGTCCTTCTTATTTCCTGTATTGTGCCAGCATGCATTAAATTCTCCTCTAAGGACAAATGATGCCCACATTTATGTTTTGGGAACCTGTTCTGGGAGTGAAAATCCCTAGACTTCCTGCTGACTTCTTCTGCAGCCATAGTAAGCTTTGCTTATGTGAAGTCACTGGCACATTCTTCATTATGAATAACAGTGCTTTGTGCCAACGCCATTACTTCAGATCTGTAGCTTCCTTTAGCTTGTGGTTTCCACACAAGCTGTGAGCCACAGCCCCAGGCATCCAGTCTGAGATGGCAAGCACTCCACAGAGGCTAGCAGGAGAGTGCTCCATGCAAGACCTTGTTGCTCCCACTCTAGCTGCCCCTGGCATTGTGCAGGCTGTGAGCCACACAGCCAGTGCTGCAGCTTGCTTTCTGCCATGGTTTGGCTCTGGAGCATCCCTGTGGGCCTGTGCTACTTTGTTTGGTTTTGGGGCAGAGTGACAGCCACAGACACATGACTGTTTCTCTGGAAAGCTTCACTCCTTTCCTTAGGGTGTGACCAGATGTAATCCTATGTACAGAGCTCAAAATCCATTTCAGTGTAAAAAGAAAGCTAAGCTCTCCTGTGACTATCACTGGTCCTTTTGTGTGCTTCAGATCTGCTGCTAATTATTTTGGCTCTTGTATAAGGACATGACTTACAACTCTTCACTGCAGGGCATGGTCTACAGTGCTCATGCCCACTTCATTCATTCATTTTTTTTTTTTTTTTTCCCTGCCTAGGGACTTGCTACAGTGGTAATGGCCAGTTTTACCAGGGCTGGGCCAATGTCACTGCCTCCGGCATCCCCTGCCAGAAGTGGAGCGACCAGGTATGCATCAAACAAATGGGGTCTTCTTCTGTGAGTTTCCCAAAGCTGGGAAGCCCTGTCCCATGGAAGGGCTTGGCAGATGGCAGCTCACCTCCATTCTTGATTCCTTCATGTTTCAATCTGCAAATTCCCCTTCCCATTGCCAGATGCTTTCTGGTGATTCTTGCAAGCTACTTCAAGCCTCTTTTACTTCTACCTTTCTGTGTTGCTTTTTTGTTTTTATTCTCTTTTTCTTTCTTCGTTTTGTTAATACCATTAGGAAAAAATATTCTTAAACACTAATCTAAATGGTTTCCTACTTCAAGGCTCCCCACTTACACAGAAGGACTCCTCAGGTCTTCCCTGAGCTGTCTGATGCTGAGAATTACTGCCGCAACCCAGGAGGTGAAAATGAGCGTCCCTGGTGCTACACAAAAGACCCATCTGTCACTTGGGAGTACTGCAGTGTGTCTCCCTGTGGAGATGGTAGGTGACTGCAGTTTATGATTTCTGTCATCATGCTTGTTTTGGGACCAAGTATAATGCTGACATGCTGCCCCTCACACCATGAGTCTCATGGCCCCATGATTAATTCTGTCTTCTAAATTTATCCAGCACTGGTTCTTTGCACAGATGCACTTAGCATCTTCAGTTTGAAGGTGTAATACAGACTTCATTGATGGCAAATCAGTGCAGACAAATTGAGCATCTTTCCCGAGATTATAATAAGTCCTAAAGATGAAATCAGATTTCCTGTGGTATTAAGAGGGATAAACTGGCTACTGTGTGCTCTAAGGAAAAAGTAAAGCTGATGGTGAATCTTCCAAAGTTGTTTTCATTCTGGTGATTTTTTTTTTCAACACTAAAAACCTCACACATTTACCTCTAAAAATAAATTTGAAAAAGTAGGAAACATCTTCACTCTGATTTGTTCAAAGAAAAATTTATGAAGAATATTTCATCAAAGATACGAGGTTGTAATATTTCAAAGCATTTTAAGATCTCAGTGCTTGGAAACAAGGCAATTCTGCTTGCACAGAGAACAAAGATGCTGTAAAGTCAATGGAACTAAAGTCAGTATCAATTTATCTGGCCTTAAAAATATAGTGTAAATTTATTTCTGTTCTCAGTTGTTTTCTAGGATGGCTGAGAAAACAATTAGTGGAAGTATGCCTGAGTCCCTTTTCCCCTAAAACAAAAAGAGTGAAATTTTACAGTAGTTTACCATATTTGAGCCGTAAGGTCTCTGAGATGCAAAACTGTTGCAGGGAAGAGGATGGTCCAGGGAAATAGCACCATATTCTTGCCTGGGGCTGACACTCCTACCTGCAGAATCCTTCTAAGGACATGATTCATTGTGGAGTTTAGTTCATTCTCAGTAGATCTCTCAGCTTATTTGAACATGTTGAGTCCATCAGATATGATCTTCCACCTGTAATACTTGCAAATTATCTGATTGCTTATCAAAACTAGGTTCCTAGCTCTACAGGAACTGTGTCTTTACTAGGTCCTGCACTTTCACATTTGTTAAGCAGAAATGTTTTTTTCGTTGTGTATACAAAAGTTCCCTTGTATGATCCTCTCAGACTGTTGCATCTGTAATGTTAGTAATGATCAGATCAACAGGTTAATCAGATGTACACAAGAATATCGTGAGAGAAAGACCCATCCCTATAGAACGGATATCATCTTCTGATTTTGTTTGCATTACAGCATCGTTATCTCTAGGAACAAGAAAACCAAATGGAGAGACACCAAACCTCCCCCCTCCTCCATCTTATTCCCCCACATACTCCATGAATGTTGTCATCTCGATCATCTCCAGCTTTGCCCTGATCGTGATCCTTGGCATTATCACCCTTGTTTGCTGCCGTCGCCGAAAGCAGTGGAAAAACAAGAAAAGGTAAAGCCCAGGACACGATTCAAGGCAACAAATGTTGCTTTGAAACAGAACTTGCCTGTTTCTGAGTCCTGCAAACCCCTGCAGGATGGAGAATCCCATGGCAGCACCAGTGCAAGTTCTGAGGAGTACCTCTGTGGAAAGTGGCCTGGTGGCTGTTGTGGGGAAATGACGTGAGACTGCTGCAAGGTTCTTTCAGCAGCCCTACCACGCCTCTCTTTCCCATCCTGGAAGAATCCAACCCCAAGGAACAGATGTAGATCAGGAGCCATGCACATTGACCAACAACTGCTCTGTTGTTTCAGAGAGTCAGAAACTCCGACACTCACCACTCTTCCTTCTGAACTCCTCCTGGATCGGCTGCACCCTAACCCCATGTACCAGCGGATGCCTCTTCTCCTCAATCCCAAACTACTCAGCCTGGAGTATCCCAGGAACAATATTGAATATGTGAGAGATATTGGGGAAGGAGCATTTGGGAGAGTTTTCCAAGCAAGGTAAGCCACCCATATGTGAGTCCTCTCCATCTGGAGGTACATGGAAAAAGTAAGCAGTTGGGCATCCATTTGTTTGGGCATTAGGAATCCTTTGTTCATTTACCCAAGCCAAAATTGCTGGAAGAGTCTAATAGTTAAACTCAAGCTTGAGTAATTGTTGTGGCTACTTTTTTCCTCTGATATTTGTTAAAATACTGCCGCAAATAAGCTTCCTGTTCTTCTCTGTAGAATACACTGTGTCATACAAAGCCTGGCATAAAAGCTTAGCTAAATTTATAATCCTTGTATTTTTTCCAAGGGTATTGCCTGTGACATGTGACCTATTGTGAAATGCCTGCATATCCCAGTGTTTGCAAATCAGTGGTGTGTATTGGTGTGCTCCTTTAAAAACTCAACATTAGGCAGTACTTACCACAGAGAGCAATGTGTCATGGTGCAGCTAGATCCTGACCCAGTTTCCATTTGATTCAGTGGCAAAACCAAACTAAACCAAAAATCCCCTAAAACCCCAGCCTACTTGACCCAACATCCCTTTTGTCTGCATGTGCATCTTACTTACTCAGTCTTTATTCTTGGAATCCATGACCATTGTTGCCTGTTTTAAATTTAAGGCATTAGATGAGGTCCCAGTTCTGTTAAATCTCGTGGGAGGTGAAGTCATGTATTTCTTCATATATGAAACATGTGTCGTTGAAAACCCAGAGCTGAACCCAGTCCTACTAAGACTAGGGTGGATGGAAGGCATCTTGTTATGCTTGACCAATGCTGTAATGACTGCAGAACAACCTTTGGCTGATCTGCTCTTAGAAAATCCCCCTCCAAATTCCCGAAAAAAGATAGACAGACTGTCCAGTTTCGTTTTTGCTCAGAGTGAGTGTTCATTGTCCCTTGGAGCTAATGACTCCAGGATGCACTGTCTAGAGTAGTGTATGACCAAAACCACCAGGGACTATCAGATCCCTGACCTTCCTGGTGGAATTGCTTCCAGTAACTTCCAAGTTGAAGGACTCTGTGCAGAATGCAGTCATAAGTGCAGATACTTTCAACATTTATAGTAATGCTGTGGATGTATCCATGAGGAAATGAGTTATGGACAAGTTAAATCATTGTTAGAGTAGATAAAACAATTTCAGTAGATATGATGATTTTTTTTCAAAGTGAAGGGATATGGAAGAAACGTGGGCATACTTTAATATAAAGCAAGCTAAAAATAACAAAGCTTAAAGGGCAGGCAGTGCAAAATTGCAGATGCTTAGCCTGTGATTGATTGTTAGCCTAAATGGTTGAGCTGAATACATCTGAACTGGAGCCTAGAATAAAGCAATGAGAACTGCATCACAGCTGCTGCCTGGGTGTAGAACAGTTCCCATTCTGGTCATCCCATCATTTGCAGCCTTCTCATGGATGTGACAGCAGAGTAGGCAGTTCCACTGCCAAGCATCAACTGCACTGGAGCTTCAGTGCAGTCTTGGTGCTGCCCAGGCCCTCCTGAGTGTTGGCTCTCACCCACCTTGGGCAAGACCTTTCAAAAGGCATTTCAATGTCACTGACGTGCTGAGTGAAGCAAGTGTTGAAGTACTGTAGGGAGCTTCATGTGAATTTCATCCACCCCAGTGCTAGAATTCCTTTTAGTTAAACCTTTTTGCTATTGTCAGTGGAAAATGGCAAAAGAAAAAAGCAAGCAATGAAGTCTTCTTAGCCAGCTTTTGCAATGTGTAATGCTATATTATCAGAGATACTTTCTATCTGGCTCAGGGAAAGAACTGCAGAAATACCACTTCTTCATCAGAAGCCCTTCTGAAGCATTATATTCTCATGGTAAATTTCAGCCAGTGCATTTCCATGCACAGCTCTAAGAGCAGCAGAGGCTGATGTGCTGACATCCAGCAGCACCAGCTGCACATCCCTTCAGGTCATGAGCACCATCATGACTCAAACCTTTACCTTGCCATTGCAGATGAATAAAACATACTTCTCTACATGTGTTAAGTGGACATCTTGAGCTAAGTTTAGCAGCCCTCTTACTTCTCCTGATCTCATATTTCTCCTGCTCCTGTAAACACAGCTCTGCATGCAATGCCAGTGATGCCTTTGCCAGTTGGCTTGCTGCGAGGCCTGATTCAGTGTTTACTCACTCCTGGGTCAAGCAACATGTCAGGACAGGAAGTGTCTGGCTATCGTTTACTCGCTCCTCCTGAAAGGCTGCAATGTCCACTGAGGGCTCGTACACACTGAAGAGGTTGAGGAAGTAACTAGTTTCCTTATCAGATGTCTTGAAAACAGACTGTGGGACTCAGCACAGGTCCATCCTGACTAGGCCTCGTTTGGAGACAAGGCTGCCCCAAGGGCCAGGATAGGGCCACAGGCAGCTGATCAGAGGTCGGGGTGGCAAGACTTCCACTTTCACAGGTCTCCTCATGTTCTTTGAAGTTCAAAGGGTATTTGATCTGCTGTCTCAAATGTAAATGAAAAGAAGCTTAGATGTCAGTTTAAGGAACCCAAAGAAACAGTACCCTACTCATTCAGATCACTCTTCTGCTCCCTCACAAATTTCTCCCCAATAGAGAAAGTGGTGGTGGTTGTCCACCCCCCTCAGTGGATGTTAATGGCATCACTTAATGGCCTAACAGAAGCTACCTAGCTATGGCACTGGGGAATACTGGGGACAGGACACAACTTCAAATAGATTCAAGCATCTCCACATTTTTTTTTCACAGTTACTGCTCTGGAAAGAAGGTTTGGCTGAAAACCTAAATTCAGGCATCCTCTAAAGGTAGAATGGGGACAAAATCTCTTCTTGAACAGCTGGTACCTGAAGTGCTGCCAGTGTTGCAGAGATCCAATGATAGTGGAGAAAGTGAGGGCTGTTGCTGTCTGTCCTGTGCACAAACAGTGAGGTATTTCATGTAGGCTAGAGAGGAAACACAAGCTAATTTCTTGGTGCTTCCTATACCTCAAATGAAATGAACTGTTTTGTAGAAAGCACACTGCAGCCTAGAACTTGAATTCCGTTTAGTTTCAGAACCAGGAGCTTCCCTGCACGTGTGTCTCCATTTCTTTCTTCTCATGATGTCTTCTGAGCACTGAGGGGCTCAACTTCGGCAGCTGCTTGCCAGGACTGTGCACAGAGCCTTTCTCCCTCTTTAGTGAAGTTTCTGTGTATCTGTAAATACTGGGCTGAAGAAGACCCAGAAAAAGCTCTGTGCAGTTTAATCTCACTTAGAGTGTACACTACAGGATTTCAGTGGAGAGCAGGTGGATGAGTGTACTTCAGGCTTTGGCTCAGGGTGAGCTTCTTTCTCCAAAGCACACAGTACGAAGGTGTTGTTGCTGCTCTGGTCTGCTTGCCAGCCATGAGAGGTAATCTACAGTGAGGCTGATTAGAAGAAATAAATGCCCTCCTCTTTCTCCTTCTAACTGCTGTGCTGGTTTCTTCTGAGTATTGCTGCTGACTTTTTTAGGTGCTGCAATTTGGCAGCAGTGGGTATGTTAAAAGATGTCTCCTCTCTTACTATGCTGGAACTTCACGGCCAGCACAGGGTAAAAAAGCAGGATATTTTGCTAAAGCAGAGGCAGTAGCAGACAAATGTGGAGTAAGGTCCTCCATTCTGGCATGCCAGATCTCCTTGTCCAAGCCCTTCAGCTGTGACCTGTCTGCCTGTGATATTCCTCTCTAGATGGGCATCCTGCCATCTTCTGACATTTGACATTTACAGCATCTCAGCGCATCTGTTGCAACTACCATCTGTCTGGAGTAGATGACAAGGAAACTGGAAGTTTGCTTTGGAAATCTGAACCTCCTCTTTTGACTACTGAGCAGCAAAGTAACTTGGCATTTGAGCAATGGGAGGGCAGTCAGGCAGGAGCACGCACTGTAAACGCTGTTCGTGGGCTCTAGCTGCCTCTAAGGAGCGTGCCTTAGCTTGGGAAGAAGAGGCATGGGCAACAAAATATATATCTGAAGCTTGACCCACATCTGAAGCACGGAAATTTGCCATGCTTTAGGACCACTACCTCTTACCTCTTTGGCAAGTCTGCCTAACTAAGCTTGTTGAGGGCAGAGCAACCTGTGGATAGCAAAACAGAATGAGCCAGTGGCTGCTCGAAGCTAGCTCCATTTCCTACAGATCTGTGTCCCAAAGCTGAGGATTCGGTGTTCAACACAGAGTATTGGTGCATGAGCTTATTCTTAACAAGGCTTATTTGTGCTTTCTTCCTTCTTACTTGGTACCTATTTCCACAGTGCTTGCAGGAGGATTACTATTTGCCAGTCCTCAGCATCACTCCATTAAACACAACCAAAATTAGTAAATGGGCTTTAAACTTGTTAATTTAGAGGTGTAACTCTCTGCCTATTCCCTGAACTGTGCCGAAGGATTATTCTCCTAATCAATCCTGGGGAACATGCCTACTCTAATTGTTACTTGTTCTCTGATAGTACCTAGATGTACCAGTGCCACAAGTGTGAAGGGTGGGAAACAAAACTGAGTATAAGGAGGCTCTTTCAACATTTATGCATAAAATACATTTATTTTTGAGTCAGTGCTTCTTCATTTTGAAGCAGAAACAGCCTGTGTTTAATGTGCATATAACTCTATCGATGCTTCCCCCTCTTCCAGGGCCCCAGGACTGCTGCCATATGAATCTTTCACGATGGTGGCAGTGAAAATGCTGAAGGAAGAAGCATCTGCGGACATGCAGGCCGACTTCCAGAGAGAGGCAGCCCTCATGGCTGAATTTGACAATCCAAACATTGTCAAGCTCTTAGGTATCTGAACGAGGTACCCGTGTATGGGGGTACCTCCTCCTGCAAATCTGCTGCAGTTTTGCTTGGGGCACAGGGGTGAACCCGCAGGCATGACCAGTGCTGGGTGACGATGGACTGTTCTACAAGAGAAAATAGCTTGTTCAAAAGGGGTGAGCTTTGCTATGAGTCACTGCATGCTCTGCTAAATTCTTCATCAGAACAAGTCTGGAAATGCAGGTCTAAGCAGCTGCCTTAGCAGGACAGCACCTTGTAACAAAGCCTCCTCATCCTGTGCTAGAGTCTGCTGTTGAACATCTTGCTGCTTAGATCCACTTCCAGCCTCGTAACACTGGGGCAGATGTCTTACAGGGAAGACACGGGCTTCCTCGAGCTGTGATTTATTTTGCGGGTTCTTAAGGAAAAAAAACAAGCACAAGTCTTGTTAGTTTTATGGATCCCGCTTACTATTGTAATGTCTGAATGTTCACCAGCATTAGAAAAACAAAGTGAAGCAAACAAACAAAAAAGTCAACCACAACGGCAGTCTCTTCCTTCCCCCCCTTCACAGCTGAAAGAAAACTATGTTTTCTTGGGATTTTTAGAAAGACTTGGTTCCACAGCTTGGCCAATAGGTCATTCCTCTGCACAGAAAGCTGCCAAGCAGAGTTTATTATAGTTTCTGACTAAGTGGATGCTGCTCTCCACCATCACCTGGCAGTCCTACGGCACCTGGCTGCCTACGGCAGCCCTGAGCCCTGTGATCAAGCAGCTGAGATCCTAATTTATTTCAATAGGAAATTTCACAAAATCTGGAAATGCATAAACCCCAGGTTTGGGAAAATTGGGTTGACATAAGCACTTCGACAACAGAAAAGAACAGCAGGAAATGCCCCAATCTCAAGTAAACATCATGGTTATTGTCAACACATTGTAAGTCAGGAAAGGTACAGGAACAAACTAGTCTCACATTCAGGGATTGTGGGAAAGCAGACACATTTCTGAGCACAGCTTAGATGATAAATCCCTCACATATGCTCTTTATGCTTGTCAGATCCTGATTTTATCACACTGGAAACAGCTATCTGTTTTTTCTCAAAGATTCATGTGTTATGTCATCAACATGAAGTTCAGATTTCACAATAAGTTGGATCACCAATTGCTAAATAAATGCCCCTAAGGAAGCAAAACACATACACTTCAAATGCTGGCTTTTGCTACTTGACAAGTTAGTAGCAGGCACACAAATATTTTCGCCTCTCTCTAACAGGCTTTATGTCACTGTGTGCTCTGTGAATCTTGTCAAAAAGTTGGGTTTGGGAATTTACATGATAAAATGGTGATCTGTCCGCACGCTCACAATACTAATGCAGTGGAGACTCTTCTATTTCAAGATTTTCAGGTAGAATACATATATTAGGTACATGTAATTGGTGTGTCTGGTCTGAAACACAGCAGTGCATCATTAGAAATCTTTGGACAAAGCAAGGTGAATGCTTCTTTACAGACTGGCATGGTGCAACTGAATCACATTAAATCCTGTTGCTCTGTGGGAGTAGAGTCCTCTGCTCACTCTGGTCTCTTGTAAAGCTGGTGTGAAATCAAGCGTGTGCCTGCCAGTCGGACTTGGTTAGTGACATTTTAGTGTCTCTCACAGAGCTCAGATTTAGATTCCTGTTGAAGGAGCTTCCAAGGCACAAAGAAACGTGGTGAAATTTGACGGTATTTGCATGCTTCACATTTTCCTCTGCCTCCACATGCATTCTTGGGAATCTCCCCTTTGTGTTAAGTATTTCTGGATATTTTTGGTCTTGCCACAGCAGAAACTTCTTTCTCTACAGATGACCTGAACAGTGCACCTATCTTCTTCCAGGTGTGTGCGCTGTTGGGAAACCCATGTGCCTGCTCTTTGAATACATGGCCTACGGCGATCTCAACGAGTACCTGCGTGACCGCTCACCCCGCAACCTCTGCAGCCTGGTGCAGGGTGGCATGGAGGCACGGGCGTGCCTCCCCAGTCCTCTGGCACTATGCTGCACCAGCCAGCTCTGCATTGCCAAGCAGGTGGCTGCAGGCATGGCCTACCTCTCTGAGCGCAAGTTTGTTCATCGGGACTTGGCCACCAGGAACTGTCTGGTGGGGGAGAACATGGTGGTCAAAATCGCTGACTTCGGCCTCTCAAGGAACATGTATTCAGCTGATTACTACAAAGCCAATGAGAATGATGCCATCCCCATCCGCTGGATGCCCCCCGAATCCATTTTTTACAACCGGTACACCACAGAGTCCGATGTGTGGGCCTATGGAGTGGTGCTGTGGGAGATCTTCTCCTATGGCATGCAGCCCTACTATGGGATGGCTCATGAGGAGGTCATCTACTACGTGAGGGATGGGAACATCCTGTCCTGCCCGGACAATTGTCCTCTGGAGCTCTACAATCTGATGCGTCTCTGCTGGAGCAAGCTCCCAGCTGACCGGCCAAGCTTTGCCAGCATCCACCGCATCCTGGAGCGCATGTATGAGAGGGCTGTGGCATCCCCACAGGTCTGAGGGATGTGGTGAGGAGGCTTCTGTGCCTACCCACCTGCAGGCTCCTGTGCTCAAAGCTCTGATTTAGAGGGAGGAGAAACACCTCGTTCCATTACCAAGAAAGGAGCGTGGATTGCACCCTCCTTGGGGTGGACTATGCCTCCTTGAGGTGGACTGTACCTCACAAATTATGGGGATAGCTCCCAGCCACCAAGCTGGTGCTCCTTGGGTTGGTTGGGGAGCCAGCTGTGCTAGCTCAGGACCTGCTTTAGCCATTTCCAGGAGCACAGAGTTCCCCGGGCAAAGCAGACCAACCTGTTCCTGGGGGGACTTCCCTTCCCAGCAGTTTTCTCCCTGTTATTCTGCGTTTATGCACCTGGCTTTAAACTTTATTTTCCCTTCCTTACATGCTTTCAACTACTCCCTGTAAAAAAAGGAAAAAAAAGTTGCAGAAATGAATCCTGTTTTGGATTCTGTTTACCATTTTATTTTCACATGTTTACTTCATTTTGTAGAGGAAGGATACTGCTGAAGGCACAGTCCACTGACATCTCACCAGAAGTTTGTCTCATGTATAATAGTCAATCATCTTACCTAGTCCTACAACAAAGCCATGGATTGTTAAGGGACAAATTTATCCTTTAGGCCCAGTCCTGCACCCATCTGGTCTCTCAGGTGTGTTTATTTCCCTCTGCCTGCCATACAGTGCCCACCATGCTGAGATCAGGGAGAAACATAGGTTCACAGACTTGTAGAATCACCAAGATCAGCCTGTCCAACCGTCCACCTATCACCAGTATTTCTCCATTAAACCACTGCAAAGAGTGTACCTGTCCAAGCCACGGGCTGCCAGCTTCTGCAGGAGAATACTGTGAGAGACAGTGTCAAAGGATTTGATAAAGTCTAGATAGACTATGTCAACGGTCTTATTGTCATCTATCAGGTCAGTTACTTGATCATGGAAAGATATCAGATTAGTCAAGCAGGACCTGCCTTTTGTGAGCCAGTGCTGGCTGTGCTTGATCCCCATGTTGTCCTGAACACGTTGTGTGATCTCACTCAAAACGAACTGCTCTGTGATCTTTCCTGGCACTGAGGTCAGGCTGACAGGCCTGCAGTTCCTCAGATCTTCCTTACAATCCTTCTTGTGGATGACAGTCACACTGGCAAGCCTCCAGTCCTCTAGGACCTCTGATTTACCAGAAACTCTGGCAGGTGGTGGAAAGTGGCTTGGCTATCACCTCCCCCAGGTCCCTCAGCACTCTTGGGTGGATTTCCATCTGGTCCCATGGACTTGCTGCAGTCTAGATGGAGTAGAAAGTCTCTTTTCCACCTGAATGGTAGTGGGTTTATTCTGCTCCCCAACCCAAACTTCCATGTCAGGGGGTAGAGTACCCTGAGGATAACTGGTCTGACTTTTAAAGACAGGAGTAAAGAAGGCATTGAGAACCTTAGCCTTTTCCTTATCTTCAGTGGTCATGTCCCCTTTCACATCCACTAAAAGATGGAGATTCTCCTTAGCCCTCCTCTTATTGTTAACACATTTAATTTAGTTTAATATATTTGTCTTTTACCCCAGAAGCCAAGTTCAAATTGGGCTTTTGCCTTTCTAATTTTCTCCCTGCATATCCTAACAACTTCTTTGTACTCTCCCTTAATTGCCCATACCTTCTTCCACCGGAGGTAAGTTCACTTCTTCTCCTCAAGTCTCAGGAAAATATTCCCTGTTCATCTACACTGGCCTTCTTTGCTGCTGGCTCATCTTATGTCACAGGAGGACAACCTGCTTCTGCATCTTTAAGACTTCATCATGAAGGGTGAACAGCCTTCCTGGACCCCTTTGCTCTTCAAGGACTGAGTAATGAGAGATACTACCAGTGTCCTGAACAGGTCAAACTCTGCCTTCTGCAAATCCAAAGTAGCTTTTGTGCTGGCCCCTCTCCTGGCTTCATCAAGAATCAAGAACTCTACCATTTTGTGGTTTCTCTGCCCCGGGCAGCTCCTGAGCTCCTATCTCCCACCAGACCTTCCCTGTTAGTGAACAGCAGGTCTAGCAGGGCACTTCCCCTGGTAGTGTCCCTTACCAGCTGTGTCAGGAAGTTGTCTTTCACACACTCCAGAAACCTCCTATACTGCTTCTTCTGCGCTGCATTGTATTTCCAGCATAGATCAAGAAAGGTGTAGTCTCCCATGAGAACAAGGGCCAGTGATCACACAACATCTGCCAGGTGTTTGTTAGAATGCCCCACCTGTCGCTTCATGCTGGTTAGGTGGTCTTTTACAGACCCCCACCGGGATATCCGCCTTGTTGGCCCTTCCCCTGATCCTTACCCATCGACACTAAACCTCATCATTCCCAGCACTGAACTTGATGACATTGAAATGCTGTCTAACACAGAGATCCACGCCACCACCCCTTCTTCCTTGTCTGTCCCTTCTGAAAAGCTTTTGGCCATCCATTGCAGCACTTCAGCTGTGGAAGTAATCCCACCATGTTTCTTTAATGTCAACTAAGTCATTGTTTGCTTGCTGCATAATAACTTCTAGCTCCTCCTGTTTGTCGCATGCACTGGTGTAGATGCACTTCAGCTGAGCCATCTGCCTCATCCCCAGTCCCATAATAGTTCCCCTGGCTCATCTCTAGCCCTTTCCCCCTTCTTACCTAGTTCTAGGCCCTCTCAATGAGCCCTGCTAGCTCCTGCGCTAGGATCTGTTTCCCTCTTTGAGATAGGTGAGACCCATTGGCAGACATACCATACCTCTGGAAGAGAAAACTTCCTCCTGCCTTGCAGAAACATGGCAGCTTGTGTTATGTATTTCCTTTTTGGTCTTTCCCCTCTGTTTCTGGTTTTGCTTTTCTGACAGCATCTCTTCATCTCTGTGAGCTCTTCTGCAGATTTTGTTGGCCACCACCTCTTGTGCTGCAGAAGGAAGTCAGGGTGATATGTACTATCAGTTGCCTTCATAGACAACCTACCAGCTGGAGGACTTCACTCTTCAATGAACTGCCCATTCACAAGTCAGAGATGAGACTGCCTCCCTAATATATGGCCCTCATCCCACTTGCAAACCCAGTATGTCATTTCTCTATTAAAAATTATCTAAATAGTAATGTATATATCACTGCCAGAGAAAAACGGGCTCCTCTGAGGACACATTTTACTGTCTGCTTCCTTGGGCATTGAGGAGTAATCATCCCAGCCAAATTACTAACAGAGATAGGGTGAGAAATGGGGATGAGCATTCTCTCCGTAGTACATGAGCACAAGTGAGTGAGTGGCTGGTGTGGCTTCTGTAACTGGGGCACCTTGACTGAGCTCACCCAGTGAACAGCAGTGGACAGGAGATGTCCACAGGGCTGCCTGCAGGAGCCTTGGATCCTGGGAGGTAAGTTTGGAAAGTTCTGTGAAGCATGATGTATTTCAAAACTGGAAGACATGCCTTCCATGGGTTTGGCCACTCTCTACAGAGAGAGCAGGATCATGATTTGGACTAGTGTGGTTTGGATCCTGAATGAGTGTGGCAGGGAAAACAGCACCTCTTCCCTCCATGAAAGATGTCCTACACCAAGAAAAGGTTGAAGGAAGGTGTTGGTGTGGCATGTTTGCCACCTGCTAGTCTGAGCAGACACACTTGCAGATGGAAGGACAACCATTTTTGTTGCAGTTCCCTGGCCAAACTTTTCTCTCAGAGACACCTTGTGCAGACAGTGTAGGCCTACCTTCACACAACTGGAAAATCTGGTTTCCTTTCTTTGTCTTTCTTGGCATTGCAAGCGTGTGTTGAAACCTGCATTGGTTAGCAACTGCAGGTTAGAATGGAAAATGCTTCACCTGTTGTAAGAGCGCTTCATAGGATCATAGAATCATAGAATCATAGAGGTTGGAAGGGACCGCAAGAGATCATCGATTCCAACCCCCAAAAACCTTTTCAAGATCATCTTGCTGAGCAGCTCTCTGCAGCATGCCCTGAGAAGATGATAATTGCTTCTGCAGCGCAGTCCACCTGGAGGGCTTTGAAGATGACATGGCAGACAGGTCTTCTGCTGCCCTGGCTTGTGTCTGGATCTTGTCCTGAGAGTTTTCTCCTTGTTGTCCTCCTGTTGTCCCTCCTGATGAAATCTGCAGGCTGACTTGCTTTCAGGATTTGGCTCATTTCACACCCTTATTTTTTCTCCCTTCGTTTGAGTGGTCTGCTTTCCTCTGTGGATGCTATACACTGTGCTGCTGGAGAGATTTATAGGCAGTTCTGTGTCTATCACATAACTAGATATTTTGAATTTGGAGTAAGCCAATGTGAGAGAGGAGAAAAGAAAGGAAAATACGTAAATCAAAAAACTGTTGGAAAGTAAAAATATTTTGCAGTGTTAAGGCTGGATTTACGGGTTCATGCAGACGAAGAGGTTGTACCAAACCCAAGCATTTTGTCACTTCATTTCCCATTCCCACCAATGGCAGTCAGTGGCACTGGATGTGAATCCCATAGAGAGGGAGAAGATTTACAGCACAGCTGATACACCTGCTCCCTCTCCTAGTATCCTGGCTGAGTATCTGCAGCACTTATTGTGCAAGGAAATTTGACCAACTAGACAGCATAGCAATACTCTCCTATTTCTTATCAGCTGCATTGATTGTGCAGAAAAGCATAAATTCCCTCACTGGAATTAGGTTCTGAGGAGCTGCTTTCAAATACTCAGTGGCTTCAGTACTCCAGGAGCATACAATCATTGCTCCTCATTGGCTGTTTGTTACAATGTCATGAATGAAGGTTTTGAACTATGCCTCGAGCAGAGGTGTATAACTCTTCCTATCCTCACCTGCATAGCTCACGTGTGTAATATTTTATAAAATAAAGAGATACCAGAAAAGGATTGATACTGATCCTGAGCTCTCTGTTCTCTTCTTTCAAAAGCACTGGATTTATTACTGAAAATGGATGTATTTCATCTTATTAGAAAAGCTCTAGTACTGCTTTAATATCATGATGGCTGTGCTGCAGGAGATTACACTCAGACCTTTGCAGAGGCCCTCAGACCAAGGTATGCTGCAGTTACCCTATTAGGGGTGCTTGAAGGCACTTCTTTTTTTGTACACCAGTGATATAAATCGCATGCTGTGGAGGTGCATCAAAGCACTACAGACAGAACATGGCACTAAGAAAAATATTGTGAAATATTATCTGGGCATCAGGTGGCATCTCTCTGGATGTGACGATATTTTGGCCTGATGTCAGCAAAGCTACCTTGATAAAGGCAAGTTTTCTCCAGCCGGAAACAACATTTCTATCAATGTGTGTGGCAAAGTGGCATTATTGGTGGCAACTGAGTTTTTCTTCACCATCTTGATGGAAAGGATTTTGGCTTCTTGTCTACCATTTAATGAGTCTATATTTCTGCCTCTACTGCTGTAGTGGAAAGGCTAAGTCATGGCCTGAACCAGTGACTGAACACACGGTGGGAAGGCAACCAACCCAGGGAGCTCAGGTGCATGCAGTGCATCTGAGTAACCAGAAGGGGTGGAGCCAGGATCCACTCCTTCCCAGACCTCAATTAAGGGTTGGCAGTGGAGGAGGGGGTATCTCTTGCTGGAGACAGAGCTTTTCCAAAGAAAAGTAGCTCCTTTCCTTCCTTTCTATGTCTGTGTCTGCTGCATTTGTACTTGTTCTCATTTCATGTAGCTAAATACTTTTGCCACCCCATTATTGTTGCAGTACTTTCCATCCCATTATAGCATTACAGCTACCAAATCTTTCTTAGAATTGTTCTTTGGTATTTTGAAATCTCTTACCATTTTTGCCTTTTGTTAGGCTTATTTCAGCAGCTGCCTTTGCCTGATCAAAGTCCACTGGTAGTGTTCCTGTTCCACTACTGCCACACATGCTAAGTTCTGATAGTCAATGGAAAATGTTAGAATACCTATTGGAGGCATCAGCGCTGAAGTGAACTGTCAGTGTGAGATTAGGGCAGTGTAAAATAAAGAATAGCAGGATTGCAGACCTCAAAACATCACTGAGTCCAACCCCTTAGCTAAAACAGATACCACACGATAGGTCACACAGGTGGGCATCCAGGTGGGTCTTGAATATCACCAGAGAAGGAAACATCACCAGCTCTCTGGGAGAGCTATAATTGATCCAGGAGACTCCTGCAGTCCATAGAATCATAGACTGATTTGGGTTGGAAGGGACCTTGAAGGTCATCTAGTTCCAAGCCCCCTGCTATAGGCAGGGACACCTCTCACTAGATCAGGTTGCTCACAGCCCCATCCAGCCTGGCCTTGAATGCTTCCAGGGAGGAGGCATCCACAGTCTCTCTGGGCAACCCGCTGCAGTGTCTCACCACCCTAAAGAATTTCTCCTTAATACCTAGTCTAAATTGATACTCTTCCAGTTTAAAGCCATTTCTTCTCATCCTGTTGCTACATGCACTTCTAAAATGTCCCTACAAGAATGCAGGTCAGGACAGACAGGCCAAATAGGGAATAGCTCCTCTGCTAAATGAGAGAGGAGAACTAGCTACAGGAGTTGTGGAGAAGGCTGAGGTACTCAATGAGTTCCTCACTGGATGCTCTGAACCTCTAGGTGGGAACCGAGGGAGCAAACTCTGCCCACTATAATGGTAGAGCAAGTCATGAGAATGTGTACAAGTCCATGGGGCAGGATGATGTGCTTCCCAGGGTCCTAAGGGACCTGGCTGATGTGGCTGCTGAGCCATTCTCCATCATTATTGAAAAGTCATGGCTCTCAGGCAGTTTCTGGGCTCTGGAAAAGTGGAAACATCACTCCCACTTACAATAAAGGGAGGAAGGAGGACCTGGAGAACTACAAGCCAGTGAGCTTCACCTCTGTGCTTAGGAAGATCATGGAAGAGATCCTTCTGAAAGACATTTTATGGCAGGTGAGGGGCAATCCAAAGCAGCCATCATGGTTTCACCAAGGGAAGGTCATGCCTGACCCAATTGATGGCCTTCTATGATGGCATCAGTGGACAGAGGGAAGGCAACTGATGCCATCTACCTGGAATTTTTCAAGGCCTTTGATGTGGTCCCCCACCACATCTCCATCTCTAAATTGGGTAAGTATGTATGTAAGAGGTGGACTGTTTGATGGATAAGGAACTGGTTGGAATGCTGAAACCAGAGGTTGTGGTCAATGGCTCTATGCCCACGTAGATGCTGGTAATGAGCAGTGTCCCCCAGGGGTCTGTCTCGGGACTGATACTCTGTAAGATCTTTATCAATTACATAGATGATGGGATTGCATACATCCTCAGCAATTTTGTTGAAAACACCAAGCTGAGCAATGCGGTTGGTACAGCAGAAGGAAGGAATGCCATCCAAAGGAACCTTGATAAATTCAAAACGTGATAAATTACTAGGTGAACCTAGTAAGGTTCAACAAGTCAAAGTGCAAGGTTTTACACTTTGGTCAGTGTGATCCCAGACGTGCATACAAATAGGAGGAGAAACTCCTTGAGAGTAGCTCTGCTGAGAAGGACTTAGGGGTCCTGGCACATGAAAAACTGAACATAAGTCAGCAGTGTGTGCTTGCAGCCCACAAGGATACTGGTATCCTGGGTTCTGCCAAAAGATAGGCGGACAACAGGGCTAGGGAGGTGATTGTCTCCTCCTCTGCCCTCGTGAGGCCCAACTGGAGTATTGCATTCAGGTCTGGGGCTGCTAACACTGGAAAGATGTGGAGCTTTTGGAGTGGGCCCAGAGGAGGGCCATGAAGATGATCAAAGAGCTGGAGCACCTCTCCTGTGAAGACAGGCTGAAGGAAGTGGGCTTGCTCAGCCTGGAAAAGAGGAGGCTCTCAACTTTTTGCAAGGGTAGATAGCGATACGACAAGGGGAAATGGTTTAATCTAAAGGAGAGTTATACATTAGATATTGGAGGAAGTTTTTGTTTTTCTGAGAGATTGCTGAGATGCACTCTTCCCTGAGTGTGCAGGGCAATGGAGAATTGGACTCAGTTTGCATGAGACGAATCCTGGCAGTGGAAGGGGCACTTTGCCTGTTCAGAAACACACACTGACTCAACAAGACTTGTACAGATGTTTTCTTTGGACAGCTACCATACAGTCAAGTAGCTGAAACGTTGCCTAGAGAGACTGTGGAGTCCCTAAGATCGAAGGTCTTTAAGGCCAGGTTGGTTGGGACCCTTGGCAATCTAATCCATCCACTTGGGGATGAGGAGTGGTTACACAAAGTCTGGGAAGGGTGTCCTCTCCAGCGGGGCTGTTCTCTGCCTTTTCATCCCTCAGCTTGTCTTGATAGCAAGGGTTGCTATGTCCCAGGTGCAAGGTTTGTTCAACTTCATGAAGTTCACTTGGGCCCAATACTTGAGCCTGTCTAGGTCTCTCTGAATGGCATCCCATCCCTTGGGTTTGTTAATGCCACCCCTCAGCTTGCTGTCATCCTCAAACTTGCTGAGGGTGCACTCGATTCCACTGTCATTGTCATTGGTGAAGATATTAAAGATCTTTGGTCCCAGTACTGATCCCTGAGGGACATAACTGTGATCAGTACTCTTCAGTATCTTGGTAGCTGTTTTTTAATGTCTAGGATGCTTTTTAATAGCTGGATAGTATCATAGAAACAGAGGACAGGGAGAAGGAGCCAGGTTCATCTGGCATGACATATCAGGGCTTTTCAGCAGCAGTCCTGTAGTACCAGCTGGGACTGAACAACAAAACTGAGTGAACTGCCATGTGGAGCCCTGTCCTCTAGTCCTGCAATAGGGAGACCTCTGGTCAGAGCTGGCTGGATAGTCCCACTGATTTATGGAGCCTGGTTCTGTCCGTAAAGCAGCCACTGTGTGAAGCTATCTGATGCACAGACGTTTTGGGACCAAAACACTTCTTTTCCTGCAGCCTTGGCTGTACTGATATTTGAAAAGCACCAACAATGGCATTTCTTAGCAAGTGCTTTTTGCATTCGGTCACTGTTAGCTATCAGTCCCTCTGCTTCAAATGTCTGCAGCCAAATGCTTTTATTTTATTTTACTTTATTTTATTTTTTGCTTCCAAACCCTGAAACCGTTGATCTCAGCAGCTGGCTGCCTCATCTCCCTAGAGCAGGTCTCCTTCCAAGGAACTCCATGATTCATCTACAGATGGCTCCCTGGATCAGCAGGCAGCTCCAACCTCAGCCAAAGAAACTAGTGACTGCAGCACTGAGCCCACAACATGAAGCCAGCATCCTTTCACATCCTCACGCTGATGACCTCGTGCTTCCCACTTACCTGGGGCTCAATGCTTAGCAGGGAGGTGGAAAGTAGCATGCCTTGCAGACACATCAAGTGATGAGTGACCCGAGCCAGCAGTGACAGAAGGTGGTTGTGCTGTTCCAGTGCAGGAGTTCAGCTCCAAACCATGTCTCTGGTCCTCATGGCAGCTTGCTCACCCTGCAGGCTGACCTTCCACTGATCTTGCAGCTGGCAGTTGAAGCTGACTTGCTCAGAGCAGGCCTGGAAATACCACCCTCCCATCAGCAGCAAGCTCTTCCTAATGCCAGTGGTTACGCAAGGCAAAGATTTACAGCATCGCTGCTGAGGCAAATCCTGATGGTTCTGATCAAGTACAGCAGCTTTTTGAGTTGCTGCATTTTTGTGATGGAGTTATATAAGTGTGACCTGGACCTGACCTTCCCTGGCAGCTCCTCCTGTGTAATTAGAGATCTCCTGTCAACAAATCTGTGCTGGGATCCAAAGAGTTTGGTGAATTCCAGATACTTGTTTTTGGCAAGCTGGAGCTCCAAGCAGCCTGGTGCAGCTTCTGGAACCTCATTGCAGGGGAGGTGCAGGCACTTGGTGGCAAGCAGAGAGGGAAGATTACTCGTTACTTTTCCTTTCCTTTCTTTCCATTCCATTCCCTTTGCCTTGGAGTTACATCATGGTGCTGGCATCCAGCTAAAATAATGGGTTGTAATGACCCCCTCCTATGAGGAAGTGGCCCTCCTTTGAGGATATTGTGTGGCCCTTGCTGCCTTATAATGCTTATGACACAGAGCTCATCCCTGCAGCAAGAGGAAAGCAAGTGGGAAAGGAAGTGGAGGTGCACCCCTGACCCCGTGGGGAATCAGCAGATAAAGGGTGCTGAGACATGTCATCCTTTGTTTTACTTAGCACAACTCTGGTCTGAATGAACAACCAAACTGTGGCTTTAGGGACAAGGTGAGTCGCTTTACAACGTTCACTGATGCCCTAATTTGTCTAAAAAACATTTTCCAAATTCTATCCATCAGATGCATCAAAAATACACCCACAGCAGCACAATGGAAATGTTGCTAGACCCACCACAGCCAACACATTTCAGGCTCATAAAAAGGGCTTGGTCTCTCTGATGGTGAGCAAAGAGAGCAAAGAGCTGCCCTTTTGAATGGGTCACTATCAAGCTAACTATTAATCCCTGTTGAGTATTTTGTACAAGATGCTAAGAGCTATTTCTGTGGAGCCAAGAGGTGAGAATGCTTAACACTGCTTGCCATAAGGATTTGAGCACAAATGGTCTGTATTTGACACAAGCACGCCTGTAAACAGATTACTAGGATCCAGAAACCTGTTAGCAAACAAATCAGATATATCTCTGAGATGTGCTCAGCCATTTTCTTCACCCCATTCCCACATTTTTATTATTTTTTTCACAATCTTGCGTAAAGTGTAAATGAAAGTATGGTGCGCATCACTAAAACAATTCATTATACAGAGCATAACGAGGTCTGATCCAGTCTCCTTTCAAGTCAGTAGTTATGTTAAACACAAACCCAAGCATTCATAAAGCAGTGAGGGGCATGCTGGCATCCTGAGGAATGCAAGAGAATACATGTACCTGAACCATTGTGGGATAAGTTCTTACACAGAAAAAATTCCCTCAAGGGCTTCTTCTTCCAGTGCTGTACCAGTTTCTTTAGGTACTACACCGAATAAGCAAGACTTAAATGAGTTCTGGAATGGTATTTGTGAAACTTTTGGAGACAGACTGTGTTTTGTATCTCTACTGCTTTCCTTCACTCCTATGTGTATCACTTCCCTGGCTGTTGGCACTGCCTGCCCCTTTGTGCTTTCTCTGTCGCAGCAGTGGTACATCTCTGTAGATATCCTGGAGCAGAAGGTGTTGCCATTTTTTGGTGAATAATGAATGAAATTATTACTGCTGTGGAGCTGGATGAGGCTCAGACCACACAGGTTGCATCGCCATTAGAAGAGAGTGCTTCTGGTGGGGCACCTCTGTGCTCCCTCTGGTTGAGTTTTGTTTACTGGGGCAGGAGAATCAGCTCATCACCTCTTGCACTGATGGCCCAAAATCTTGACAGCTCTGTCTAATGGTGCTCTTGCCTCCTCCCTTCAGATCCTGAGAAAACAAGGCAATAACTTGCATGACTCAACACCTCTCAGAACCAGACTCTGTTCCTGCTCTCCTCCCTTCTTTCATTGCAACAGAGAATCGAGGACGAGATAAGGCAAAGATTTGTAGTTAACAGCAGTAAGGTTTGTGTAGGCTGAGCCACCAGCAGAAACATTAGGTCTTGTCTATATGCAAAGATTCAGGTTGCATCTTCATCAGTGGGAGACACAGAAAGTTAGAAACTGAAGGAATTAAGAAATGCCAGGAAGAAACAAGATTTTCCCCACAAAAAAGAATAAAATAAAATAAAATATGAAATAAAAAAAAAATAAATAAAAAAACAAAACACCCCACCACCACCGTAGATGAAAGCAGGAGAGGCTGCATCTGGTGAGCTCCACATCTTTTTGAGTGGAGAGATTAGGGGATGACAGCAGGGAGGGCTGCACAGGTGCACAGTGACAATAGGTTTGTGGAAGTTTAGGCAGGGTGTATGTCAGTTCCTTGGGGGATGCTGGCCTGCCAGAATATGATGCTCGCTCATATCAGAGCCATAGACAACACTGCCACAAGGGAAAAGACAGCAGAGCATATTTTTCCAGGAGGAGAATGAAATTGGAAGAACCAGAAGAGCTCTGTGAGAGCTCACAGAATGTCTTTTACAGGTTCAGTTCTTCCACATCCTGAGAGGGTGACAGACACGGTACACATGTTGCCAGTGCCCTTACTGGAAGAGAGCTGCAGAGGCCCACTGCTTACATTTGGTGCTTTATTTCCGGGCCACATCTTTCTTAGCTAGAATTTTTTTATGTCTGTGTGTGTGCTTGCAGGCAAAAAGCAATGTCTTGCGACTTGAGAGTGCTCCGTGGGGTCTCAGAAATAACAACCATTGCCTTTCTGGGGAGGGAATTAGCTTGTAAATATTTACAGGACTGCTAGCTACAGCAGTTCAGAGCTATTAGCAAGACAGTTCCGATCAAAACATGGGAGCAGAGGGTTCAGCATGCCTGACTAAGCCTGGTATTTGCCCAGAAAAAATCATTTATGAGTGCAGGGAAAGCTGCTTGCCTCCCTCAGTTTTGCTAATAAATCAAGAGTGCACACTGGAGGAAGGCAGCAAATGCAGACCCTTTTTTTTAATGGACACATGCTAAAGGATCTCAAGGCTCGACACAATGTTTTAATCAGAAATACTACAGGGTAAACCAAAGGATAGAAAGGTCACAATAATTAGATGAGGGACTACAGCATCTGGGGAAATAAGAGAGATCATTTTATGTTCCCCAATCCAATCCAGTCCAGTCCAATTCAGACTAGACTTGCGCAGAACCCAAAGGCCTTAACAAAACCATGTCAGACAGACAAGATGCTATGTGCTATGGAGTGGACTGCACAAAGTTCAGCAGCACAAGAAAGCCTGGCACTGCCATTTCTGTACCCTGACAGCTGCTGAAGTGATCTGAGGCCTAACACATCTGGAGCTGCTTCTTCACTGAATCTTCCTTCAAAATGTAAGTAATGATAGAAAAGCTGGAAATGAGTTATAAAAATTAAAGCCACGATATGCAAGGATGAATTTTTTCTTTTTTTTTTTTTTTTGCTGGGGAGCAGGATTAAAAAACCCACGCGATTTTTGGTGGGAGCAGTCTTTTGAACTGAAGAGCAGCAGCCTTGTTTTTTTTCGTCTTCTGCATTCATAGCGTTCTTGCAAAGGCAGAGGAAGATAATACCAGATGTTTAAAGATAAAACTAGATGTCTGATGAAAGTTCTGAAGGGCCATGGTGAATGCACCTGATATTTAGCAAAACAAAGAAAGACATGTAAGCCAGATAAGGACTTTTTTGAGGAGACGCAGCCTAATATTAGTGCTGTGTCATGTCCTGCAAATAAGCAGGGCAAAACTAGATATATCTATCAGCTCCGGGACTAGAAACTTTTGAAATGCATGCTTATATTTGTCTACTTCACGTGTAAATGAAAGTACTATTCTGGCAGGAAGAAAATGCTGTATACCTCCATGACTTAACCTGACTTTTATGTTATACTTCAAAATACCACTTTCTTCTGCTGTCTGGCCTTAATTCTGCAATTTGTACCCACTCAGCAGAACAGCAAAATATCTGTTTGATTTTAAGAACATACTTCAGTGCCTTGCTAGTGCAGAGCCTCTGCTAACCTTTTCTGTGACATCTGAGCATCAGAGTGCCTCTGTGCCTTCCCCACTTGGCATTGCTGTGGGAACTCCCTAGGAACTAATTAGTGTGTGAGGAATTGAGCTCTTTAATAGAAAGCAGGAGATTAAATGTAGTTCTGTGTCCCTTACTCACAGGTAGCCCCAGAAAGCTGCTGTGCCATCTTTGTCTGGATCCCTTCTGCTCCCCCAGTGCTGAGTACCAGGGCTATTGGTCTGCTGGCAATGTCATGCTTCTGGACATGGCTCTGAGTAGGAGGAGTGCTTGATATGGTGTGAGCTGAAAAGCTTCACAGGACAGAACAAGTGCAGGAAGTATATGTATTCTATTTAAGCAGCAACTCTTGCTTTTGTTGAAGGACTTAAAAAGAGCAGGATAGAGGTAATGGTCTTCAGAGGACAACATGTTGTCACAAATGCCCTTTATTTTCTAGTTCTTTCCCTTGCTTTCTGCACCAGTAACTTGCACCAACTTCCCAAAACAGAAAAAAAAACCAGAACATAGATGATCTTCAGCCATTGCTTTTACCCTAATTAGATCATATGCACAGAGTATAGGGGCACTGCAGGATTTGTCTCAGAAATGTGATCTCTTAAGGCATCTCCTGCCTTGATGAAGCAAGTTTCCCTTGCAGGCCATCATCCACGTGCATCTAACATATACAGCATCCCACTTTGTCAACAGGCATGGCTCAGTAGGACGTCATTTTGCTAAGACATATGCAGCCCTTTCATTCAAGTGTACCTGGTCAAGTTCATCCCAATTTCATTTTTATTGAAGATGCCAGAGAAATCTCTCACCTGCTGCAGATGAGAGATAAATCCTCACCCTAATGCAAAGGCAAGATCAGGCAGCATTGTCCTGTGCAAAAAAAAAAAAAAAAAA
>VXAB01010426.1:0-22744 GCA_013399175.1 Odontophorus gujanensis | reverse complement strand
AAAAAAAAAAAAAAAAAAAAGACTACATCACCTCCATACTTTTCAGTGCTGGGTTTAATAAAAATAGCCAGTAGGTGCTGGATAATGGCTGCAATACATTCTACATTCTACAGAGGGAACACAAAAACAAAATCCCATTGGGGATGTCATTAATGAAACCCCATAAAACGCTTCTCCCTGCCTAGTGTACGAAGCTCTAAGCTCCTGCACCACCCAGGGAAGCACTAGAACCTGCAGAGCTTGGCAGACCTCACATGGGGTCAAGTGGTGGCCACAATGCAGGAGGAGGCCACAGCCTTTGGGATGTGGCAGGCCTCCAACAATGGGGACAATGTCTTTTGCACAGAGGAAGTACACCTCCCAGGGGGGAGCACACGTTGTGCTTCACGCCAGAGAAGATGGGAGCTGTTACAAAGCTCCGGCTGCTAAGTTGTTCGTGTTTTCATCCCTGGAAGCCCTCGGTTCCTCAGCTCCGTGACCGCTGGCCAGGAGAGGCTTGCGGATAAACAATTAAACAATATTGTCAGTGGGAAGTATTCCAGGAGTTCTGTAAAACATTGTGGTCAGCTGAAAACAAAATAAGGCCCAATCCCTGGCAGGAGATGTTCAGGACATTGGAAGATGGAGCCTGTGCTGAGCCAAAACAAATCCCAAGGAGCAACAATAAGTCAGCAGCCTCCGTGCTGAACACCAGCTTCCTACAGTTTATCCACCTCTGTGGTGTTGCTGCTTTGGTGTCCAGGTTCTGAAGAGAGTGTTTTCGCAGAGATCAGAGGTCAGAAAAGATTCTTCAAAAGCAATAGACACCTCTTCACCTCTGACAGTATTAGGGACCACACACAACTGCCTACACTGCGAGCTATGGGCATGCCTCCAGAGACAGGAGAAGACAGCTTTGGCAGTGCTGTTAACTTCAAATTTAAAGGTTTTACTGCTATTTCCTTATGAAAATAGTAATAAATACTGTATCTATCAGGCACAGAGAGAGGTTGCCCCAGGTCTGCACCTTATGAAAGCCCTCTTTGATGCTGTACATCATCCTCTAGCAATGCATGGACAAAGACAATCTGTCCATAAACAAGACTCTGAAGGTATGAGTCAGGTCAGGAAGATCTTTGTGTCTGACTCCCCGGACTACCACACAGATGCTGTTGACAGAGGGTAGTGCACTGAACCCAGATTCAAAATGTAGATTGGACTTTTCAGTGCAGTTTGCAAGACTTGGGCACAGAAGATCTGAATGAGCAAGGCTGACTTGGGGTAGGGAGTGGAAAACTTGCTATCTCCTTTGGCTGGAAGAGGGGAAAGCTTCCCTTTTCTGTCCCTGGAGCAGGTAAGAAGTGCCCTCTCCCAGCAAAGAACCCTCTCCATCTGGTTTCTTGTATTGGCTCAGTGCCATTCAACTTCAGATTATGAATTCAGCAAGTGCTGCTTTTTGTCGAAGCCTGTATCCCAGGTATCACCTGAACAGAGGAATTCGTCTGAAGCCTAAAACAATCTCTGGACTTTCCCGTAGCTGATGTGAAAGTGCTGGAGAAGAGTTGCAAGTCCTAAAGGAGAAGTAACTAGCAGGCAGAAGTGCCCTAGAGGTATAGTTTTAAATCGTTCATGGTTTTTAATTTTAAGGCGACTTGTGGATGCTTGGGTTGGGAATAACTGCTAAGGCTGCACACCCAAGGAAAGCATTCTGAAATACCATCTAAAACAAGTGTGGTCTTTGTTGCTCAGAGGACCTGGTCCCACATCAAATCTCCAGCATTTAATCATTGACACAGTTTCACACCTCAGATTTTTAATGTTCCCGTATATTGTCTGTCTTGGTTCTTAAACATCTCATGTTGAGCTTATCATGACACACAAACAGCTATGTCAGAGCAATCATCAACTCGAAATCATGAAACACTAAGGAAGGAGGTTATCCAGCATCCCAAATCACAGTTGAAATAACTACTCTGGGACAGAATAGGAATGTGCATTTCTTTCCCTGCCAAAGGACTAAGTGAATCAGAAATTTTAAAAAGATATATTAGATTCAATTCTAGCTTATTTTGTTACTTACATTTATAATAACCATAATTAAATCTGTTAATATTAAGGGAAAAAAAAAAGAAGAAGAAAACAACTATTTCTGATCCATAGTGTAATGCTGTTCAGGAGAAGATGAAAACATTGGTGCTGTGCTGGGTGAGTCCTTATTCCAGCACATGGGGCTGGTCCAGCTTACCTTTCAGGGCACTGAGCCCAACCTAGTTGCCACTGAAAATGAGATATGCCTTCCATTTGCCAAGTGTGAACAGGCATAGATCCATGGTAGCAGTGCTGAGATGAGTGAAAATAGCAGGATACATTTTCCGGGTGAAAATGGAAAATGGTTGAAAGTCTCTGCACGCATGCAAACTAATATCTTTTTCCTTTCTCTGTCTTTTGCCTCAGGGCAAAATAACACACTGATCCAAGTAACAAAGGGATCCCTTTTCTGTCCTACAGTGACAAAAAGCACAGACATCCATTATACAGAAGGTCTGACTGAAAGAGTAAGAAAGTCAGCAAAGACAGGGGCAGTTTTGAAGACAGTGTTACAGAATAAAAAGATGAATGTATTATGCAGCTTGGGAAACTTCACAATTAGCAAACTCTGCAAAGGAACTTACCTTGTGTTTTCCAAGAAAAAAACAACACAAAGCCTACCTTCATCTTCTCCAGACTCCCCCACCAAAAAAAGAGGAGAACAGATTTATAGCCATCTGGCCACACTGCACTGGCTCTGTGTGGGAATCCTCTAGAGTCATGAGCATTCAGCATCACTTGGCTTTGTTCTGCTCTTTCCGATGTACACAAAAATGAAATGGGAGAGGAAAAGCAAAATGCAGAAGTAAAAGCCAGGAGAGAGAATGTATGGAGACCTAATGAAGGAAAAAGATGCTGAAAGGCCAAATGACAGGGCTGTGCTATTCCACTGGGTGCTGGCACATGGCAAATGGCTCAAGCTGTGTTGCTTCACCACAAGCAGATCATGTGCAGAGGGCTGGAACGTACATCGTGGGCAGCCCTGTAGTTCACACTCCTCGGCCCCATCTGTATGTTGCCTTTTTCCTCTCTTCAGGTTTCCTCCTGCTGCTTTTGCTGCTGTAGTTTGATTTCTGACAGCAGAGTGCATGGCATTTAACCATGGTGACATCTAGGTCTCCACCTGAAAGATTTAGAAAGCGGCTTACTTTCCAAATCCCAGCATTCACAGGCCACACTGTCACTCTGGCTACATTTACTGCCTCCTGGTAAGGACACTTTGGATGGAGCAGCCTGAGCAGGGAAGGAGGAGTGGAGGCACTTACACTTCCAAGTTCTCTATTGCACTGAGAAGATTTACTGAGAAAAATCCTACTAGAGGGAAAAAGAGATTCAGACGATAAATTTAAGCTGAAAATAAAATTAAAAAAAAAAAAAAGGCAATGTAAAAAACAGAAGCTCCTCTAGCTGAGCACAAGATGTGGAGACCAGCCCTTTCCTTCCCTGCTACCCAGGGACCTATTCTCCCCAAATGCATCCCTGCTGCATCCTGTGCCACCAATGCCACATTCACACCCACAGGCTCCCAAAATCCCTCCCGGGTGCTGCTGCTGTGGTTCACACTGCTCTGTCCTCAGCAAGCTGCAGGCAGACAGCTTTGTGCAGAAAGCTAGGAACTAGCTCGTCCCCAGACATCTTCCCATGAGTTCACCATGGAGTGTTCATCTGAGCTGAAATGCAGAATATGTTCCTAATTACGTGCCGGGGTTTTTCCTAGCCTGGCTAGCCAAGCCGTTAAAACTACCTCACTGCCTTCTTTATGCTCTTTCCTTCTGTGAAGATGGGCAGGCTGCTTTATTGCAGAGGAGTAGCAACACAGCAGGCTATGCTTAATGAGTCAGTCGGTGCACAGATGCCTTTTCCAGCGGCAGGGCAGGTGGTTTTGTTATCTGGAGGAGCGTGCATCTGCTCCTGCCTGGCAGCCACAGAGCCTCACCCATCCTGGTTCTGTCTTCCGCACAGCTGAAAATATCTCCTGCAATGCTATCTCCCTGTGAGCATGCAGCAAATTTTTGCTGAACTATGGGAAAAGGTCTGGTTTCAGAATAACAGAGGTAGTGAGAAAGACTTCGCCTTCCTTTGTCAGTCTAAGTTGCACTTGCCTTGGAGGATAGTTGCTTTTAAACTGGTGAATGACGCCATGAGCTCCAAGTGACTAAAGGCAGCAGCTGGCTGCAAAACACAGAGTTCTGCAGATGAAGAAGGTTTAGAAATTGAATGTAGGTTATAGTTTTCATGCAAATAATTCTAAAAAGTTTGCTGATGGATACTTAATAGATTTCCTTAGTGACTGGCAATGAATTTTTAAAGAGTCCAAAGGGCAGTGAGTTGCTTCTAGACATCAGTTGTTTCCAAGTTACTCGAAAATCCACTGTAACACATACTAGACATGAAAAAATTTAAGTACCATCATTAAGCCCATGGTACGTCTTTTCTCACATAACATTCATCCAAGGTAGGACTGTAGCTATTCTGCAGTGCTCAACACCATTTCTGTCTGGATGCACTTTCAGAAGATGGAACATCCTGGACAGAATGGATCTGTGCCGTCAGGAGGACACAGGGTAAGACAACTGGACTTTTTTTACTGGGCTGTAAAGGGAGGCTTGGTTTGGAGCCATCCTCTTTTTGGTTTTTTTTTTCCTTCTTCAGAGTCACATTGGGAAAAAATTTTTCACCTTTGCATATCGTTTTACCTTTGCAAAGGGACAAAATTCCCATACTAGTTCTTCACTCAGAAAATTTTTGACTAAAGGGCCGCCGTGACTAGCCAAAAATTCCTCCCAGAAAAGCTTCATGGAAAACAGTTGCCAGCTCACAGAGTTTTGATTCATTAACCAGACTGCTGATAGGAAGTGGGCTGGGAATAGTCTTGAATTAACTGAATGAAGTAACCCCAAAGCTTTCCGTATTGCTGGCACAGTCTCTGTGCACCAAGATCCTTTGCTGGAACTGCAGGAATGGCTGCATGCCTGCAGCAGGACAGGGTTGGACTCCTCACCTGCATCACACTTACCTGCTCGCTCAGCCTCGCTCACACCAGCACAGTGGACTGCAGCAGAGGACCAAGCTGAATGAGGCTGGCACATGGGAAGGTATTTGTATGACTGTTTTCACAGATATTTCTTCTTTGTTAATTGCATGCAGCTACAGAGAAGGAAGTGTAAGAAACAGAAAAGGAAAAAATTCTGATGTTCATGACCAAAATGAACAGGACTGGGAAACAAAGGGAAAAAAAAAAGGCCTGGAAATGGAAATAACTATTTATCATGCATCCTCTCAAACTCACGTTAACTGTTCCCCACAGTCCTGACTTTGTTTTTTCCAGAAAGATTATTTCAAGTTGTGGAATCCACAGAGCATCAGACAACATCAAGTCTGATTCATATATTTGCAGATCCAATAGACAGTTTTATAACTGAATCAGTGTCCTTGGAGAAGTAACTGCACGTTTGTCCAAAAGCATTATAAAAGCCTTAGCAACAGGTTGAGACAGAACTTCATCTGTGATACTCTACAGCACCAAGTATGCAGCCCATGAGTTTAGCAGGCCTGAGAGCAACCTGTCTTCCTCTGCTTTAGAGCACATCAATTGGCAGAACACCTTTCTGTAGGGTGGGCTAGTTGAGAAGCAAACCTGATTGTGAAGTGATTGTTACACATGTGCAGAATTCCAAGATTTTATTAATTTATTCATGTCAGAGTAAACCCTCATGACATATCCCTTGACCCTAACCCAGCACATCTAAAGTTGCTGTGAAATTCTAGGCAGTGTTCAGGGACTACCTGTGAAATTTGAACTCTGTGGCAGTAAGTGCAGCACAAACACGCAGGAAAGAGAATATTTTCACTCCACTTCAATGCAACAGGTGGAGGAAACAAGATAGGGCTATAAGCAAGTTTTAGAGCTAGACAAGTGCAGCTGACTCACAGAATCACAGGATTGTAGGGTCTGGGAGTGATCTCTGGAGATTCCCCAGTCAAACTTCTCACTAAAGCAGGTTCCCTACAGCAGGTCACACAGGGAAGAGTCCAGGAGGATCTTGAATATCTCCAGAGGGGGAGGCTGCACAACCTGTCTGGTTGACAGAGCCTGTTCCAGTGTTCCATCACACTCATAGTAAAGAATTTCTTTCTATTTTACAGATGGAACTTTCTGTTTTCCAGTTTGTGCCCTATACCCTTTGTTCAGTCACTGGGCTAGACCAGTAAGGGCCTAGCTACATTCACTTGACGCCTGCCCATTAGATATTTATTGGTAAGATCCCTTCTCAGTTTTCTCCAGGCTGAACAGTGCCAGGTCTCTGGGTCTTTCCTCATAGGAGAGATGCTTTAGGTCCCTGGTGATCTTTGTGGCCTTTAGCTGAACTCTCTCCAGCAGTTCCCTGTCTTTAGTGAACCTGGGAGCTTGCTGCCAGAAGGCAACCTTCTGCAGGCCTGTTTTCTTCCGNTCCCCAAGCCTGTAGGGTTGCCTGGGGTTGCTGTGACCATAAGGCAGGACCCGACACTTGGCCCTACTGAAACTCATACAGTTTGCCATCATCGATCCAGTCTATCCAGGTCCCTCTGCACCTGAGATTATCCACGACCTTCCCTGGAACCAAGGTGAGGCTGATAGGTCTATAGCTACCAGGATCATCTTTCTGGCCCCTTTTCAAGATGAGCGTCACATTTGCCAGTCTCCAGTCAACCAGGATGACCCTGGTTAGCCAGGGTTGTTGAAAGATGATGGAGAGTGGCTTGGCAACCACATCCACCAACTCCCCCAGCACTCTAGAGTGCAGTCCATCTGGCCCCATGGACTTGTTAGCGTCCAGATTTTGTACGCTAACATCTCATCATGAATTAAGCAGGGGCTACTCTGTTCCCCATCCCTATCTTCTAGCACAAGGGGCTGTGTGCCCAGGGAGCAACTGGTCTTACTATTAAAGTTTGAGTCAAAGAAGGCATTAAGTACCTCAGCTTTAACCTGATCCTTGATTCCTCTCTGCATCCAACAAAGGATGGAGATTCTTCCTAGCATTCCTCTTACTGTACATGTATTCATAGAAATATTTATTATTGTCTTTCACCTTAACGTCCAAGTTCAGTTCTATCTGGGCTTCAACCTTTCTAATTTTCTCCCTGCACAGCTTCACTGTGTATTTGTAATCCTCGTAAACTGCTTGTCCCCCCTCCCAGAGACCATAAACTTTCCTTTTGTTCCTGAGTTCCAGCCAAAAGTCTCTGTTCAGCCAGGCTGGTCTCCAAACATAGTCAAAAAAGAGGTGAGAAGGCAAGGTGGAGAGGGGAAGGGGCCTGTTACGTGGCAGCAGAGCTGAAGAAATCAACATCCCCAGATGATGGAAAACGAATACTTTGTTTTTGAAAGTGACGCTTTCCATCTGCAATGGTCAAGCCACCTTTTAGGCTTGATTTTTTTCCAGGCAGGCAGATTTTCCAGATCACCTCTAGATATTTATGAGAGAAAAGGTCTCTTAATAACACATCTTCTTGCAAGAATCCATCCCACAAGAATTTCCAATAATCTCTTAGCCCTCACATTGCTTAAATATGGATTTTCCAGCTGTAGGAAGAGACTTGTTAAGCTGAGCAGTCCCAAATCCTGGGATAGCTTTTTACAGCACAGCTCACATGCCTATGGTGCTTTCCACAGTTTTCTCAGAAACACATGTTTTGATTCACTGCAATAATTTAGAAGATGGGTTAGATTATTAATTTGCCTGTTCTGGACAGAGCAAAGATATGTGATGCTAACAGATTTCCAGATTCCTGCTGCACCAGCGAGACTACAGCTGTGCGTGAAGAGACCCTCCTGCATCCATGCACCAGGCTGGGTCTGCTCCTGCTAAAGTCAGTGATCATTACTGTTCCAGAGGGCTGACATGCTGGCACATGGTCTATAAAGTGCTTCAGGTGTGTAATGACTTTGGAAGGTTTGATGTTGTCCCCTTGCTGCATTCACGTTCCATTGCTCCTCTCACGTGCTTTGGGACAGATCCGTGCCTGCTTTCCATCTCTTTGTTCTGTCACTCACTCAGGTTTCAGATGGGATTACAAGCATTTCCTGACCACAGGTGTTGTGTATGAGTTAGCACAGGAGTTCAATGCTAACTCCAGCCCATATTAACTAATGAGTTCTCACCTTAAAAAAAAAGAAAAAAAAAAAGTTTTTGAATTGGTTTTGCTGGTGACTCACCTGGCAGAAACGGGCATTGCTTCCAGGGAAATAAAGCTGACCTGGTATTTAATGAACCACAGAATTGTAGGGTTGGAAAGGACCTCTGGAGATCATCGAATCCAATGCCCCTGTAAAGCAGCTTCCCTACAGCAGGTTGCACAGGTAGGCAAGGTCTTGAATATCTCCAGAGATGGAGACACCACAACCACTCTGGGCAACCTGTTACACCCTTGCTGTGAAGAAGTTCCTCTGTATATTGGTGCAGAACGTCCTGTGCTCCAGTTTATGGTCAATTCCCCCTTTCTTGTCCCCACAGACCACCTAAAAGAGGTTGTCCATGTCCCTTTGTCTCCTTCACTTAAGATATTTATAAACAGTAAGATCACCTGTGAGTCTTCTTTTGTCAAGACTGAACAGACCCAGATCACCCAGCCTTTCCTCACAGGGGAGATGCTCCAGGCCCTTTGTCATCTCGGTGGCCCTCTGCTGGACTCTTTCCAGGAGATTCTTATCTTTTTTTAATTCTGTACTGGGGAGCCCAGAACTGGACACAGTACTCCACACTGTTGGCTCATGGACAGCCTGTCATCCACCAGGACACCCCGGACTTTTTCTGTAGAGTTCTTCTCCTGCAGATCATTCCCCAGCCTTTATGGATACATGTGGTCATTCCTTCCTGGGTGCAAGACTCTACACTTGCTTTTGTTAGACCTCAACAGACTTCTCAGTGCCCAGATCTCCAGCCTGTCCAGATCTTGTTGAATGGTAGCACAGTCTTCTAGTGTGTCAGCCATTCCTCCAAGCTTTTCATCACCAGTGTACTTGCTGAGGGTGGACACTGTCCTGTCATCAAGGTCGTTGACGAAGATGTTGAACAAGACCAGACCAGCATTCTTTCACTCAAGATCTTTAACTCCACCTTTCTCAGGTAAGCATCCGACAAGAGTTGGTTGGTTCTGCAGTCTCAAGCCAGCATGGCACAGTCCAGTGTGCAGACACAGCCTCGTGACACAGTTGGAGCAGCAGAGTACCTCGTGCTGAGGCAGCTCAGAGGCACAGTGTCCTCCAAGCTGTGCTGCCTCTACAGCATTTCCATCCAGTGGGACTTTGTAAGACCTGCAGTGGACAACTCGTGTGTCTTTAGAAATAAAGTCTCAGGATCACCTACGCACTGGGTGAGTCTCCCAGCTTCCTAGGTGTTGATGTTTCTGACCAGTGTGCAGACTTTAGAAAAGGCATTCTGTACAGGATTACAGAAAATACTGTGAAAGAGATCTGCATGAATATAGAAACAGTTATTCATGGAAAGTCAAACTAGTGGCATTGTCAGCATTGGTTTCTTCTTCTTCTTCCTCTCGTCTTCTTTTTTCTTTTTGTGCATGAAGCAGGAAGAGGAATGATATTTTTCATCTTGGATACTGATAAGTCCTCTCCTACTGAGCTGCTTGTACCAATCTTTGCACCTTCTGGTGCAAGATCAGTTATGTGCAGGATTCTGAGGGAACACTGCTTTTTAGCAAAACAACAGGAAAATGACTGCCAGCAGTATTTTTGCAGATATTTGGGTTTACGTGTGATATTTACCGCTTTTTACTACCAGTGAAGCCTACAGAGCCATAACATTTCACCTACTCAGAGTACAAAGGATAAAAGATTGAAAACTTCTGAGCACTGGGCTAGCTCTTCTCTTTCTGGGAGGCAGGGTAATGCGAAGTACAATGGAAGAATACACCTCAGATGTAAGGTGTAAAGTGTAACATAAGGATGTTTTTTTATGCATACATGCAAGAGAGAACTGTGCCTGGTTGCAGAGAGTGTGTGCACTAGGCTGGAGGCTCAAAGGCAATAGGACTCAAACCACTTTGTGCTGACACCACTCCCTGGATCAGATGGACAGAGAGCCCTCTGTCCATTTGAGCTGTGTTTTCAGTTTTCATTTCCTCTCTACAGCCTCCACGCTTCCTTTTTCCAAAACTTTCTCCCTTTCTGATGTTAACACTTTCCAGTACATTGTCATCATGCAGTCCCTTCCCAAGAGCTCATTTCTACTGTTCCCTCATCAGCTGCTGGTGTTCATTCACAAAATGATAGGAAACGCAGTCAGCACTCATGACATGTCTGTGCTAATGAATGATGGATCATTTTTGGAAAGACCTCCAGCATCCTGGCCTCATTCAGACACTTTATTTCTGCTCACCCTGTCAGAGTCTGCTGTTTCTCATGTCAGAGGCTGCTGCTGTGAGCAGTCATAGAGCAGCTCTGTCTCCTAAATGCTCCTACTGCAGCTGTAGGAGGAAAGAGAAGATTTCCAGGATCTACTGATACACTGGGATGAACCTTGGGGGTCAAAAATTCTAGGTATTTGCTAAAGGCAGCCCCATCTTCATGCCTGGAATTCTGAGCATTCCCCTGCTCCTTCAGAAAGCCTATTTTGACCTATAAAGCAAAGGCCAAACACATCCTGCAGTGAGCTCCTATCTGTTCCTTCAGCTTTCCACTCCCTCCACAGTTCTCTGCTTATCACAAACCTCACGGCACAGTGAGGATTTTCACATGATGCAGTGAGTCTCCTCCTCAGCAGATCTACAACTTTGCTGACACCTCTCACGGACAACCTGCTGCTGAGCTGAGCCAACTTGGATTTTCTATTTTCTATCTTCTCAAAAGGAGAAGAAGGGACAAGAAGGCAAAACACTGTACCTGTATTTGTTGTTATCCTCTTTGCTTTTCTTTTGGATGTCAAATTATTTGTTGAAAAAGGAATATTCCAAAGAAAATCACATATCCCAGCAGTTTAAAGTAGATGGATACCCAACTAAGAAGCAGGTAAATTCTCCAAAATCAAGTTAATTAATTTTACTTCTGCTTACTTTGAAAACTATCCTTGATAATATGAACAATTATCTTGTTTTCAGGGCACCTAGAAACAGGCATTTTCCCAACTGGGTACAGATCAGCACCTGAATTCAGAGCTCCAGTTTTTTTCATAACCAAAAGGATTTGTTAAACCTGATTCTCAAGTCTCAGAAATGTATTGTAGAATCATTGAATTATTAAGGTTGGAAAAGATGATTAAGATTAGACTAAGTCTAATCACCAATCCACCACCACCATGCCCCCTAACAATCTCCCTGAGTGACACATCTACATGTCTTGAAAACCTCCAGCGAATGACATGAGCAGCTCACCAATTTTAGAGGTAGGTTTGTAGGCAATGATGAGGATGGAAAAGCTTCTCTGAAACATATTTGCACAGTCATTTTGGATTCTCATTGGCGGTAAAGAAGTTTTAACATTTTCTCACTATCAGCATTAATTCTACACAAGATGTTCAGTATAATGTGGAAAGCTTTTGTTAGAGGTCTAAGCCATTATGTCTGTATGATTCCAAACGGAGAAAATTACATTAGGAAAAAAAAAAAAAAGGAAAAAGCAACAGTTTTTTGAGGGTAATGAGAAGGACATTTGGAAATCCATGTCTGATGCTCAAAACCAGTGCTCACCCAAGTGCTATCAGTGTCCCACAGTCAGAAATGCAGTCTTCCTTCCTGAATCACTGTCTGTCATGAAACACTTCAAAGCTCAATATGCATCTTCATCACAGAGGAAACTTGTCCCTGATATTAATCCAGACTTCAGCCTTTGTTTTTCAGTTCATGTGTTTTCAGGGGTTACTTCACCAAAGTCAGGTTTAGCATTGAAAAGTGTAGGAGTAGTGCCCATATTGTTTTATGGACATAAATCTGAAGATGCTTTTCTGGTTGTGATATGATGATTTAGCATTTTGTGCTGGAACAGAGTTGATTTTCCTCATAGTGCCTGGTATGACGCTGTGGCTTTAGGAGTAGAATGACAGAGATAACACAGTAATGCTTTAGTCATTGTTGAGACTTCTTGTACTGTCCTGCTATCAAGGGGGCTGGAGGAATACAAAAAAAGCAGGGAGGGAATGGCAATCACGTAGCATATTACTTGTTTTATATATATATGTATATATACATATGTGTGTGAGTGTGTGTATTATACATAGTTATTATTACTATTGTTTATATCTTCCTTTTCTGTCTTAGAAAATACTTTTTATCTCAACATTTGAGATTACTTAAATGAGAAGTCTTGCATGCGCTCTGAGACCGTCAGGTCTGTAACTTGAATTATTCTAGAGGCAAATCCCTTTCAATGGCACCAACCTTGTCACACTTGGACAACACATTCCTGTTTAGTTATGCATATGCTTACAGAGAAAAATCCATACTGCCATTTCCTCTGTCTGTACACAGAGATGTAAGGGCACTGTAGTGAGGCTAGTTTTGAGCCACTGTACATGTTTCCTTCATCTCTGATGTACTTGTTTGTTTCAGTCAAATTAAGCATTGTGCTGTTTGTTTAAGCATAACATGACTGTGCCCATGGCCTTGGCTTCTGGGAGGGAAAATAAGAACATATTTCCAGGTATGATAAAGGGGAGGAAAGAAATAAGCCCAACTAAAACTAATGACAACAGGAAACAGAGGGGCCAGCAACCGGATGGCTTGGGCTCCATCCTGCACAAAGTCCAATGGAAACTGATACCTGTGAGTTGGCAGGTAGCCCACAGAAGTTCATGTCAACATGGTCATTGGAGCCCTACTCCACTGCAGGTCGAGCTTTTCATCTCAATATTTATGAAAGGAATCTCTTAGTTGCCCCTGGAAGATTAGCAGGCATGAAGGGACAACAGGCCCTGAAGGGAAAGCCAGGGAACATGTCCAGTAAATAGCTAGGTTATGTCTTTTCACGGGGTGTTGTGGGTTCACACTCTCACCCAACAGACATCTCACCCACTAGTGAATTTGATGCAGCAGGTACAAGTCAGAATCCTTCTTAATACATCTCTTGTTGTCAAGTCAGACTGCTCGAACAAACGTCCCTCTGTGCTGTAGCCATATTTTGGAACTGCATGGCTCTGATTCTTGTTTTCCATGCAAAGTCCATTCACTCCTCTCTCCTCCTAAGTACCACAGGCTCACCTTCAAGAGCACTCTGCAGGTTCACAACATCCCACTGATTTTCCATAACCTCCCTCAGAAGCTGTAAAGATCTGAGTTTGCATGAATGATAGACATGCTAACTCAGGAAATATAATCATTTCCTATTGGAAACTATTTCCTACTGTCAAATAGGCCTAGTGGTGCCTTCCTCATCTCCATTCCTGCAGAAAATCAAGCCTTGCAGTCTCACTTACTTTCTGAATGTGGTCCAGCAAGGTTTGACCACAAATTTTTCAACTTGCTTTAAATCCAGTATATTCACCTTTATCCAGGACTTCAGGAGAGCTGTCTTTGATCTCCTCCAGGACATTCTTGGTGCTATCCCCTGGGTTAAGGTGTTAGAAGGTAAGGGGGCCTGTGAGAGCTGGTCAGCATTTAAACAGCTCTTCTTCCAAGCTCAGGACTGGCGTGTCCCCATGAGTAAGAAATCAGGGAAGGGTAGGCAGGTGACCTGTCTGGATGAGCAAGGAGCTCATGCATAAACTTAAAGGGAAGAGGAAGGTCCATGAAATGTGGAAAAATGGTCTGACTGCTTGGAAAGAATATAGGAATGTTGTCAGGCCTGCAGGGATACAACAAGGAAGGCTAAAGCCAACCTGAGATTGAATCCGGCAAAGGAGATAAAGGATAATAAGAAAAGCTTTTTTAATTATGTCAGCAGTAAAAGGAAGACTAGGGAAAATGTGGGTTCCCTACTGAAAGAGAGGGGGTGTTCTGGTAACTGGGGTTAGCAAGAAGGTGGAGATACTGAACGCCTTTTTTGCTTCTGTCTTCACTGCAAAGACTCTCCCTTGGGAATATGGAATCCTGGAGATAAGAGAGTCTGGGGAATGGAAGGCTCCCCTTTGTCAAGAGAGAAGATGGTCCAAGAGCATCTAGGCAATATTAATGTGCATATATGTATGGGTCCCAATGGGATGAATCAATGTGTGCTGAGAGAGTTGGCAGAGATGACTGCTGAACTGCTCTCCATCATCTTTGGGAAGTCTTGGAGAATGTGAGGGGGGCCTGAAGGCTGAAGGACAGCCAATGTCACTCCGGTCTTCAAAAAAGGCAAGGAGGAGGATCTGGGGAACTACAAACCAGTCAACCTCACCTCTGTCCCTGGAAAGGTGTTGGAACAGCTTGTTCTGGATGCCATCTCCAAGCAATTAGAAGAGGAGAAGGTTGTCAGGAGTAGTCAGCATGGATACATCAATGGGAAATCGTGCTTAACTAATCTTTTATGATGACACTACCAGCTGGGTAGACAGGGGGAGAGCAGTGGATGTCATCTACCTTGATTTCAGAAAGGCATTTGACACTGTCTCCCATGACATCCTGATAATGAAGCTGAGGAAGTGTGGGATAGATGAGTGGATGATGAGGTGGGTTGAGAGCTGGTTGACTAGCTGAGCTCATATTGTTATGATTGGTGCTGCAGAGCCCAGTTGGAGGCTTGTATTTAGCAGTGCTCCTCAGGGGTTGGTGCTGGGTCTGGTCTTGTTCAACCACTTTATCAATGACCTTGATGACAGAANGTCTTGTTCAACACCTTTATCAATGACCTTGATGACAGAATAGTGTCCACCCTCAGCAAGTTTGCTGCTGATACAAAGCTAGGAGGAAAGGCTGACACACTGGAAGGCTGTGCTGCCATTCAGCAAGACCTGGATATGCTTGAGAGCTGGGCAGAGAAGAACCAGATAAGGTTTAACAAAAGCAAGGGTAGAGTCTTGCACCTAGGGAGGAATAACAGCATGCACCAGTACAGGCTGGGGAGTGGTCTTCTGAAGAGGAGTTCTGCAGAGAAGGACTTGGGTGTCCTGGTGGATGACAGGTTGTCCATGAGCCAGCAGTGTGCCCTCGTGGCCAACAAGGCTAATGACATCCTGGGGTGCATTAATAAGAGTGTGGTCAGCAGGTCAAGGAAGGTGATCCTCCCCCTCTACTCTGCCCTGGTGAGGCATCACCTGGAGTACTGTGTCCAGTTCTGAGCTCCACAGTAAAAAAAGACAGGGACCTGCTGGCAAGAGTCTAGTGGAGGGCTACAAAGATGATAAAGGGCGTGGAGCACCTCTCTGGTGAGGAAAGGCTGAATGACCTGTAAGCCTGAGAAAAGAAGCCTGAGAAAAGAAGACTCAGAGGGGATCTGATCCACATCTATAAATATCTAAGGTGTGGGAAGCAAAGGGACGAGGCTGCACTCTTCTCAGCAGTGTGTGGTGATAGGATGAGGGGAAATGGCTACAAAATGAAGCATAGAAAGTTCTGCACAAATGTGCATGGGAACTTCTTCACAGTACAGGTGGTGTAGCACTGGAACAGGCTGTACAGGGAGGTGGTGGAGTCTCTTCTGGAGATGTTCAAGACCCACCTGGATGCCTACCTGTGCAACCTGGCTAGGATGCTGCTTTGGCAGGGGGTTGGACTAGGTGATTTCCAGAGGTTGTTTCCAACCCCTACAATTCTATGATTCTGTGTTTCTCTTGTTGGCTTATAAACACTGAACGCACAGTTTACCTTCTTCCATTTTTACTAGTTTTTGGTCTCCAACTGTATTCTCATATAATTCCCTCTTCCTACTTTCTTGTCCAAACTCTTCTTCAAAGAATGAGGTAAGTACATTACTTACCAGATCAGGCCTGAGTTGACATTGACTCAACTGGGCAACATCTGCTTGACTGAGGGACTCTTGAGTGCTGCAGAAATGGCTTCACTTCTTGGTGGAAATGTGGAGGTGCTCATTTATTGCTCTTATTTCTGCTTGAACAAATGACTAAGAGGCATTCTCCATTTTGTTGAATTTGTGATGGGAAGGGAACAGAGAGAAGAAAACTACTGCCCCTTATTGAAGTGAAAAGCTTAGGTACTATGAAAGTTGCCCATAGTCATGTACAGTCTATGGCAGAACCAGGAGGAATATTTGAATTCTAAGTGTTGGCACAATATTTCACTCAACCAACTACACATCCTCTCTTGTCATTCTTTGCATTTGTTAACTGTGTCCTGGACCTCTGGGGTGGACACGAAACCAGCAGTGAAGGCATGGGTTGGTGCAGTGACCAAACCACTGCATTGTATTGGCATGGTGACCTCCTGTGTGGGCACCAAGCTGTGGGAGAGGGGCACACAGTGGGACCATATCCACAGCACATCTCAGCACAGTGCTCCACAGCCACCTGCAGGGGCAAATCCATTCGTGAATGGGCTTTAACTAGCTAGGGAGGAAGGAGGAGGCAGAAGCCCACCCAGCCTGGTGATCTTATTGCAATGGCTCACGTAACTTAATTGATGAATAGCTGTATCTGTTTTGTTTTTCAACGTACGCTTGACTTCCACACAGTGTTAACTAATGAAGTCATGGTTTTCTTTATTAAAATCACATGTATGTCACTGTTAGTTCATAACAAACAACATGGCTTCATAGTAAATCACATATGCAGCGTAATTCTTTTTTTCACTCATAATGAAAAACACTCTTGTTTGGTTTGGGCCACCTCCAGACTTTTCGGTTATGAAGTTACCCACTGAAGGTGGAAGCTTGTGGGAGGTTGCTTTAAGCAACATTACTAGCAAAGCCACTTACTCCAAATATTGGCTGTTCTTTTACTTTGTTTGGATGAAGAGTAATAGTTCCAGAACTGTCTGAGCTACTTAGGAGTCCATGGCCTACATCAGAAAAATTTCACTGGTTCATGCTGGGCTGGATGTGATGTTTTTCCTTCAATACTTGCTTCTTCACACAGTGATACAAAGCACTGGAACAAAGGTGCCTTTTACCAGCAGTTTCTTTGGGTTCCTGAACCAGAATAACCTGCATTGGCACAAGCACGAGTGGGCAGTGCAGACACATTCATGCAAAGGGAATTGTGTTTCTTGCACCATGCTCAGCAAAACGACTGTGGACACATTCATGAGTGGTGTGGGACACTTGGAAAAAAAAGTCCTTTTAATGTTCAGTCCAAGGATTCTACCAGAACTTCATGCTTCTTCAGATAAATAAATTTCTGGGGAAATAGTAGCCAGGCAAGTAAAGGGACAGAGCTCCAGAAATTAACAGAAACAACTGTGCTACATAAGCTCTTTAACTTGATTTTGTATGGATGACTTTTTAGATGTTTTTCTCACAGAACTACTTTTTGTTTACTCACTACCAAAATGGGCAAGTTCAGCCATAGCTGTGCTGCAGGGAGCTTCCAACATGCTCCTCAAATGCTGGGGAGAAAAAATCCCCAAACCCTGCTGCCAAGTGCACTAATCCTACTGGTTGTATCTATTGTGGTAGATACCTCCTGGTCAGCCAACGCAAGCCAGAAATGTCCATTTCCCAGGAGCTACTGGAGTGGTAGGAGAGCATTAGAGTTCTCCACCCTCCTGGTGGGACTCTGTCATTTGAATGAAGCCACACATATCCTTGGATGTACCCTTCTCATCTAAGTTGTATTCATCAAGCACCATCAAGTGCAATAAAGCTGAAGCTGGTGCTCCCCTGCCTCCTCACATCTCCTCCAGACTGTGCCTCCTTCACCCCACAGGGTAAGATCCGCCCTCCCCAACCACATATTTTTCTCTGGCTTCTCTGGCTGTGGGCTGGATTCAGAAGCTGGCAAGGATAGTTTTCAAGGACCGCAGTCCCAGAGCAGCTTAGGTTTATGTGGTTTGTTTAGTAAAGGAAGATGTCATCTATGGATGTTGATTAAAAGCCATAATTTCTCCCTTTATTTTGTCCCTCTGTGCTTTTTCAGGATTTTGTAGCACCTGCACAGCTTCGGGGTGTGTTCTGCATAGAAAAAAAAGTGATGCTGCCCAGCATCTTCCAGTTTTCCACGAAGAAATACAAAATAATAATAAAACTCCCATCCTCTTGAGTGAAAATCTTCTCACCTGGCAAGTTTCCATGGGGTTTATCTAAGTAAATGTGCTGCCAGTGTTGCAATTGAGTTTTAATTCTGCACTTAGAATAAGTCATTAAACACATCTCGTGTTCCTAGACCAAAACAGCCATTTACAACACAGACACTATGCATGCCTCCTTCTGAAAGAAGGTAGGTCTGGCCATCAAGGCCCCAATTCCCCTTGTGGTCTGCTTCCCTGGGGAAACCCAGTGAGACCAGCTTGTGCTTTGATCGACGTGGACTAAAAAGCAGGGCAGGAACACTCCTGATCATGCTGACTGGCATCCCTTTCCATCCCAGGGCAAGTGGGCCTCATCCCAACGTGTGTTCACCAGCACTGCTGTGAGGAGCCTTAGGAAAATGAACAAATGTCCTGGAGACTAAACAACAGCTCATCCCATGGCATGGTCATGCAAGGATACAGTGCTTATGCTCTAGAAATTAAACTGCTCCAGTGTAGGAAATAGTGTTTTCGTGGTGTTTTTCCTTCAGCAATGCAATGGTAGCAGCCAGTGCTCTTGCAGGACAGTGCATCAGTGATAATGACATTCGTATGCCACTGGCATCCTCTCTGACATAATTTTTATACAAAATAATTGTCACTTACTAGCATCCAGTTGTGGCTGAACACAGCACTCACTGTCAGCACAGAAGAGAGGGGTTTGGGAGGCAATAGCAGCTGGCCTAGCTCAAACTAGGCACATTTTTGAGTAACTCCCTTGAACTGAGGAGTGTTTACATATTTTGAAAAAGCAGGATTGCAAAGAGACACTTGAGGACAAGAAGAATGTACAAACTTCAAAATCTGTGGCAGGACGAGCATTAAAATATCCAGATATTGTGAGACTTGGAAAAACAGAGAACTGAAAAATATATAACCAATGTCAGTCCTTGAATCATCTTTCAATCTTTCAGTGGTGAAACACCATTTCTACAAAAACAGTTTAAATTTGCCTTGAGTGTGGGTGGGAAATGGGAAGGCTTATCCTTGTTTCGGTTGGCTTTTTTAGCTCTTAATAAATGAAATACACCTAAAACAACAAATTCTTCTATCGGACCAAAAAAAAAGAAAAAAGAAAAAAGTAATGCCATGAAAAGAGCATTATTCATTCTAAGAGATTAAAAAAAAATAAAAAAGGACCAACTGAAATCCTTTTCTGAACTTGTCAAAAAGCCTTTAAAACACTGATAAACAAAATCCTGCACTGAAGGTAGGAGTTCTCTCCCATGCTGTCCTTCCCTGTCCAAAATTCTTCACTTCTGCATACTCCATGTGCTCTGTTTATTTCTCAATTCGTCCCCAGGGAATTACAAGGAAATTGTACCAGTGGTGGCAAGCACCTGGAGAAGGCTCCGTGGAAATTAACACTAATGAGGAGCTTGAAGAGCTCTTTAGAAAGCTAGTAAGAAAGAGGAAGTCATAGATATATCACTGAATATGTCAGATGGAAGGGACAAACAACAGTCATAGGGCCACTGAATAGCTTAGGTTAGAAGGGGTCTCAAAGCCCATCCAGTTTGAAGCCCTGCTTTTGTCTGGTTGCCCCCCACCAGATCAGGCTTCCCAAGTTCCCATCCAAGCTGGCCTTGAATGCCTCCATGGATGGGGCTTCCACAGCTTCTCTGGGCTAGTGATCTTTGGGTCCAACACCAGGCTCCACCCAAAATTCAAACCCTATGTCTGAAAACACTGTTCAAATGCTTCTTCAGTTCTTGTCATTCTTGGTGATTCTGCAATAGGCATTCCCAAATCCACAGGCATGTGAAGGCCACAGATCTATGTAGAGGCAAGCTTCAGGTAAAAGTGGAGGAGTCCTATTGACAGCAGCTCCTACTGGGACTAGCCCATCTGCAGCACCTCAGTGCAGGGGTGAACACAGAGAAGCTGAAGCACATTGCTAGGATGCTTCCAAAGCAAAGCCAAAAGCCTGGTAGGCACCCGAGGGAGGATAACGGTGGGATCTTCCAGCAAGCTGAAGATACAGTTTCCCAAATGTTAAGAAGTAGAATTGGAGTTGGCCTCCTACTTAAGCACATATAACTCCCATAAGCTATTTTTTCTTTACATACTGGTTAGGAATGAAAATAGAAATGTTTCTAGACCTGGAAGAAGTATGCTACTCACAGCAATGAAGTAGTAAGGAGTTTTCACTACAGGGGCTGGTTTCCTGTCCCTATCAAGATACCTCCTTCCTATGCTTCTCTCCTGAAAACTAGGGCAAGAACTGCAGCTGGCTCCAGGAGAAAAGGCATCCTTAAGTTTCCAAGACTCAAGGTTCCCAACCACATTTGGTTCTGCCATCCCAGGCTAAAAGTAAGGTGCTTCAAGCCAGGTAAGCAATGTCAGTGATAGCTGGGCAGCCTGCATCACACAAGGCTGGAGTCCTGGCCCAAGGACCACACTGGCGGAAGGGGATACTATTTTGCACCAGTAACATGAGGACGTGCACACGTCATTTTTCATCTCAACAGAATAGCTTTATAGCTTCCAAGTCCTGATGGGCCTGGACGTCTCCTGATGGGCCTAGCGTCCCAGCCCTGTGCTGCAGGCTCTGGGCATTGTCACTCCAAGGAGGCTGGATCTCCATGCTCGTGTCTGGCAGGCTGCCCCACTGCAGCCCCATCCTGTGTTGCTGCATATGTTACGTGTTTAATGTTAACAGATTGCCATAGACACAGCCTAACTCTGCCAACAAATCGTGATCCAGGTCTTAAAACAAAAAATCCCAGAGGCACTGCAGTCCATTTGCACAAAGTGTGATTTATTTAGCAGTTGTGTATTTTGGCTTCCTGTTCATTACATCCAGTCAAGCCCACTGGGCTGCTTTACATTACATATGCCATGCCATTTGAAGCCCATCACCAGGGCATTCATTCCTCTTGGATCACGGAGGACGTTTTGGAAGAGGAAAAAAACTGGACTCTTCCCTTTTTATGTTTTTGTAACATACTTAATAATACTCCTATTGATTAGTACTTAGGAATGTCAACTTTTTTTAAGCATCGTGAAGAGGCCTGGGGTTAAGAGGTACAAATGTGGACATGGAACAGAGAAGGGTGGGCAGGCCAGAGACTGGAGCAGAAAGTGATTTACGTGAAACAACCTGCCCTTCATTGTCCCTGCATTTCATCCCTGTGCTGAATCCTGGGTCAAACAAGCTCATATCTCTGCACAGAAACACTTCTTGAATTCCCCTCCACACCCAAAAATACCAGCTCTCCCAGTTCATTTCTTACATGCTCCATATTACACGTGCTAAATACTTTATTGTACTAGATATAACCTCTAAACATTTACAGTAAGTGCACTTAATAGCAAAACTGTTTGCCAAATCTCACTGGCTCTCTTGGTACTTGCAAGTAATAAATATGGTTTTGTTTAAACTGGAAAACAAATGGGTAGATTCCTGAGTCTCTCACATACACTTCTGGTTATCAGAAGTTTATCACAGGCAAAAGGGAACATTTCATGGAGGCTCTTTTTAAAATGCTGGCAGCTTATCACTGGATTCAGTTTTCTTATACTACAGAAGACAGTGGCAGAGTTTAATATCCTTTTATGTTTTTATAACTACCTCTTTTTTTTTTTTTTTTCTCATTGATGGACTGAGAAAATAGTAGCTAGGTAAATAACTGGAAAATCCTCTCAGAGGTGAAACTGGGAAGAAAGAGAAAGGTACGTTGTCTTGAAGAGACGTGGCTGGACAGGGTTGGGAATTAAACTTGACATAGACTTTTGGAAGTTAGCCTTTCTAATCCAACTATAAAGCCTGGGTAATTTGGTTCCAAAAAACTAGGAGACTGCACTTGCAAAGACCCTCCATGCAGTTTAATCAGTGCGCTGCATAGACTGACTGCTGTCTGCAAGAACTGGTGGGAAACAGAGATGGAGAGGCTTGTATGGTTATGTGAAGGCATACCAAAGCTCTCCATGGTCTCATTACCTCCTCTGTGGAAGAATCATTTGTTTCTTTCACTTGCAGATTTGGAACAGACCCATAGTACTAGTCATGTCTAACAGTTGGCAATTATCTTTCAAATATTATGTTACTAAATACTGATATGTGCCTACTGAGTTAGCAAGCCTCAAGGACTGCAGAATCATAGGGTTTAGAAGAGTGTATCATCCAGTCCAACCCCCTTCTAAAGCTGAATCCCTATAGCAGCTTGCATAGGAAATCACCCAGGTGGGTCTTGAGTATTTTCAGAGAAGATTTCTCAGCCTCTCTGGGCAGCCTGTTCCAGAGCTCTGTCACTCTCTCAGTAAAGTTTTTCCTTATGTTTAGATGGAACTTCCCATGTTCCACTTTGTGCCCATTCCTGCCTGTCCTGTCACTGTGAAACAGCAAAAATTGCCTACTCCCATTCTGCCGACACCTGTCCTTTAGATATTTAGGAGCAGTGTCTTCTCGAGACTGAACAGCCCCAGCTTTCTCAGCCTTTCCTCATAAGGAAAGTGCACCAGGGCCCAATAATCTTTGTGCCCCTCTGCTGGACTCTCTTCAGCATTCTTCTGTCTTTCTTGAGCTGGGGAGCTCAGAACTGGGGAGCTCAATACTCCAGAGATGGCCTCCCCAGGGCAGAGTAGA
>VXAB01010425.1:313035-413690 GCA_013399175.1 Odontophorus gujanensis | reverse complement strand
TCCTCGATGCAGCTGATCTGGTTGTTGTCCAGCTGCCTGCGGAGAGGAAGGGAGAGGGTGAGGGAGGGCAGAGCCGCCCGGAGCGGGGCCGGGTGTCCCCGAGGCGGTGCGGGGCTCTGTGGCTGTGCCAGCGCCGCACGCTGCGCCGGAGCCTGGCAGGTCTCAGTAAATATTAATTGCGCCTTTTTTTTTTTTTTTTTAAAGGGAAAAGGGAAAAATNAAAGGCAGAAGGGAATAATTTCATTACATTAGGGCATCCAATCCATTATGAGCTTTTACCGTCATGTCAGTGAAACAATTTCATTAAGCTAAAGGCCTGTAAATCATTGGAGGTCACCGGGCTGCCCTCCGTGACCTCCCACAATGCCTTTTCTTCTTTTACTGGAAGTTGGAGTCCTCTGTCCTGACGGTACTAAATCTCCGGGCTTTATCTGCCCAAGAGCTGTGAGAGCGAACAGGGAATACACCAGTTCCAAATTAGACTCAACTAATCTAATTTTATAGTCTTTTTATTATTCTAAGCACCAAATGTCTGTGGTGGTTCGATGCCTCTGCGCATTGTTACTGGCCCCATCTGGTAGCCCATTCTATTGAAAGATCTCTGAGCGAATGCAAAGCCTGCCTAACTGCATCAGGGAGCGCGGCCCCGACACGGAGCATCCACACACGGACACTCACGGCACCGCGCTGCTGCCAAATGTGTCACTTAATATCTGGGGTGTAGGCTCTCCCATTTGTCTGCCTGCCTTGCATATGCATTACAATATATGTGGACGCAGTGGAACAGGTACACCTGCCTCTCTTGTTGGAAAATTACAATTGTAAGTGGTAATTTAAAATTTAGCAATTACATTTTCAGACATCTGATCTCTTGACTGTTACACCTAAAGAAATACACCTAAAGAAGTACAATGCCTGCACCTCAGATAAAAACTAGAGCAAGCTCCCAGCTCCATACCATACAGCAGAGCTAGGTGGAGGGAACATCTGTCCCATGTGTGTCAAGTGTTGAGTTGCTATTAGAAAATAATACACAAATCCACGCAGATAGCAAGTACATTACACCTGTGTGCGATATATCTGTGCGGCTTTCCTAACTTCCTCCAGCTGTTTGCTGCATCTTTGGATTAAATAAGTGTTTGTCATTACACGCCAGGAAAACAGACAGAGCATGACACTGTAACTACAAAACAAAAACCAAACCAGTATCTTCCAGGGCTAACAAGCACAGGGCAATCCAAGTTCAGAAGCAGCAATGGTAAATACAGTGGTAGTGGTAAATACAGTGGTTATGTGTCTTTATACAGACTCAGTTGCTCCACTAACACTGACTGTCCCTGCTGTGTGTGTCTGGAAACATAGGCGAGTTGCCTATGAACATCAGGATTTGTATGATTTAAGTGAATGAAGTATCACACAGACTACAGCGTCTACTGAAAAGCAAGCATAAAGGCAGCTGAGGCTTCTCACTGCTCTCGTAACTTTGGAGAACTCACTGAATCTGGCCAAACTTCCAGCAGTATCTCCTATACCGACATATACCGGGATGTAAAATCATCCAGAAGGGATTCTGTACCATGACAGCTCATGCATATTTTAAATGCATGTTTATGCAACTATATACATAGTTATTTATTTATGTTCTCTCTGCCACCACCCTGCAAAGATGCCAATAGCTATGTACATCCAACTGCTGAGACGGCGAAGTGGCTGCCGAGTGGCTTCTCGTGAGATTGCTCTTTAATTGAGTGGGTCGTTAGCATTCTTTTGCTCAGATGGAAAGAATGGTGGATTTCAGGAGGAATAAACTTAGGATGAGTTAAATATAACTGCAGTTGCATGACTAAGTACTTTACACTTCAGTTGGCTTTATTAAGCATACTTTATTAAGCATAAAGCTGGCACATCCTAGCAAGATAAAGAGAAAGCAGGAGCAATCTGAGAACCACCTCTCCCTTTCCTTCTACAAGAAATATTATATATTGCCTATTTTTATTTGAGTTACACTACAATATTGATTTTTCTGCCAGATACACTAAAACAAGCAAATAAACCCAGCATGTCGCTCACAAGACCTTCTATTAAAAAGCTTCATATGCAGTGCACTGCTTCCCTAAAAACATGCTCCTCTCATTGACTTATTTTTGTTGAAAAGCACAATGACAATGTTAATCATATTTCTATAGGCCCAGCCACGCTATTGCTAACAATGAAGCTCAGCCTATGTAAATAACCCACAGAACCACTGTAAGGGAAACCTCTAGACACAGCAGAAGACATGAACTTAGCAGGATGCTCAGTAAATTGGGAAAATTCTCATTATAGATGTCACTTGACACTCAATACAGCTTGCTTCTTTGTGCTCCATAAACTAAATTTGCGTCTCTGGATGGCACCCACATGTGTAATGCACCCTGGGAGCTGCAGGGCTCCTGACTCCTGATACACACTACAACCAAACACTGCAGTTCTGTGCCTAACTCTGAGCATGACAATTTCTTCCCAGAAGTAATGGAGCTATTAGTTATCTCAAAATTAAGCGTGACAGTGTTTAAGACCCTTTACCTCCTAATTCATTTCTCTGTGTGTAAAAGTGGAAGTTCAGTTTTTTGCATGTATGTAGCAGCCCTATGAGAGGTTGAGCAGAGATCTGAGAGTTGAGAGTCTGAACAATGACTTCCAACCAAGACAACATGTTAGTTCAGTGTTTGGGAAAAACCCCACCTACAGCCCTACAGAAAGCCAAAGATGGGTGTTCAGCATATCCATGTATATCTGTGAAAGCAAAATAAAATGCACATAACATGGGCCAGCAGCCAGACCGCACAATCAAGGTGTGTTGGCTGTGCTCTTCAATGCCCAGAGCAGAGTGCTCAACATCCACTGAGAAGAACTAATCATATGCACAGAACGTAGAAACTCAATTTCAGATAAATGTAAAATTCAGCATTCAAGAGCAGCTGGACATGCATTTCCTTGAGGAACGTGAACACCACTCCTGTTTCCTTGACACTGCCCTCTCCATGGGCACTCACCCCTCCCAAGCACCATATTACACAGACTGCATCAGCTGCTCTGGTCTCAAAGACATTTAAAAAATGGCCTCAGCCAGCAGAAACATTTATTCAAATTTAAACATTACTTCCATTTGTCAGAGCCTTTACTCTTTCTAGAATAGTCTTCTCTTTGGTATTTGTCATGTATGCAATGGTGTAATGCAATGGCCAAAAAGAGAACTCAGATGAAACTAGCGCAGATTTTAGTCACTGTTTTTCAATGGACAAGGTTAAGTTTTCTATCTCTGCTCACTCCTGCCTTTTGCAGGAACCCAACACTCATCTCTGGCTTATCTATAACTGCCAAGTCATTCAACTGCCTCTAAAGGAAACACATGTTCTCATGACTAAAAAGTGTTAAAAGAGTGTGTGCAATGAATGAAGACACAAAGGCGGAGCTGTGCGAGACAGCCAGACAGCGTGGCTGGCACACTGTTAGAGCTACAAGGCAGGGGATGAACAAGAAAGCATGGCCAAACCTCACACTTCCAAGTTCTTGCTGGGCTAGATGAATCTCTAACATTTCTTCAGGTGAAAGCATGTGTTTGGGTGCCGGTGCTGAATCTCTCCTATAAGAGGCACAAAGCCCTGTGCTGGGCTCCTGGCGGGCCAGCACACACACCCAGCTTGGATCTCCAGCCCAGCCCAACAGGACTGCGGGGACACGAGATCTCCATGGCAGGCAAGTGGCCAGCTGACAATGCAACAGCTACAGAGAACAAGCTGGAAACCCGGAGAGCAGAGCACCTGCACGAGGAAGGAAAATATTTAGAGGGCATGTGGGGTTTACGTGACATGTAACACAAATGCTTGCAAATAATGCTAGAATGTGTGAGATGGTCTAAAGAAAAAGGCTCCTTTCATCTGGTAGAGATACAGTGATAATGGTGTATGTATCCAGCCCCATGACTCCAAAGCTTATCTCTGTTTCTGTTAAAAATTATGATAATGACATGACTAGTAAGTACATGCCATAAATCATTATCTAGCCTTAAAATTTATATTTTTAAAACACAAAAAAAGAAGTTTTAAGGCTAGAAAATGAGACATCACCTCTCCATGAAATGAAAAGTAACACTGCATCCCAAAAGATTTCTTTCACAAGATGCTCTGTGGTTTAGGCAAAACACTGCTCTAACTGTTTAAATGCAGTTCCCCTGTGTAACACTCTGGTTTAGCCAGTTAGATTTGAATGTTATCTGTCATACTGAAGAGTTACATTTCAAATAACATTTGGAAGGAATAGGATTTTACACTGCTGATACTTTTGCCAATTGAAACAATCCTTTAAATAGAAAGATTTAGAATTTTTGCTCCCAACAATAAGAGCATTTAGTTTTCAAATGCCTTTGAGAGAGAAAAATCAACAACAAAGATACAGTAATTTTTATCATGGTACTGGATTTAATATTAATATTTAAAAAAAAACAACAAACAACAACAACAACAACAACAACAAACGAACCAACAACAACAAAAAAACAACAACAACAAACAAAACCAACAAAAAAACCAAACCAAAACAAAACAACCTGCTATAAAGTATTAAGGATTTGAATTAATGCAGTAACATTATCCCAAACTGAAATTATCTCATCTTTTACTAACATCATAGAATCATAGAACCTCCAAGCCTGGAAAAGACCTGTGAGATCATCCAGCCCAACCATCCACCTATGGCCAGTATTTCCCACTAAAAATTCACAGTGACGTATCCCTAGCATTTGTTACTCATGTAACACCAGGTAATCCAACGCAGCCTATAAGAACTCCAGCTGTTTTTCCTGCAATATGCCATACTCAGATACCTGGAGACATCCTTCAACTACCAGACACTAACATCCCAACAACAAGAGGTGAGATCAGTGCTCTGTACTTTCTTTCAGCTTGAGTTTCTTTTCATTGGTTGGTTGGTTTTGTTCACAAATATTTCTGATGTACTGCAGGGATCAAGTGTTTGTCTTGTTTTTAATTACATTGTGACAGTAATTTAATTAACATTACTTCTTTGTATGTTTTCTCCAGAATCTAGTTAACTTTCGAATAAAAGCTTGCGTTAGCCAGTGGTGTGATGAATACCTTTCAGACGTTTTTGTTTATCATGGTTCAGATGTTTAACATACAAAGAAGTGCTATAGACTACTTGCGTATTCCAGAAAGTTCTGCTGGTACAGATAGGAGATTACTACTGCTCTATATGTCTACTGTTCTAGATCTGAGCTTCAGCATTTTCCAGTTACTAAAACACTGTATTGCACATTTTAGCCGCAAGTATCCATGTTAAAGATACCGCCCTGCAAATATATTTAAAACTCATGACTTTTCAACAGCCATTTCAGCAGAATTTAAATTCAGTGCAGCATACAGAAATTGGATTTCATTAATTAAGCCTCCAACGGAGCCACAGTTTGGACAACATTTTCTCCCAATTTTTTCTATTTCTTTTCCAATAAGAACTGCTCTGTGCAATCACTGTAAAAGTTGCACCCCAGCACTGATAGTATTCAATAAACAGTAAGAACTAGAAGGGTGCTCTGCAACACTTACTGCCTGGTCTCCAAGGCACTCCTCACGTGAATACCTGAGAATGCCAAGAATTGAAACAAGTGGCCTGATAGGCTGGTACGTTGAACTTCTCACATACCAAACTAAAGGGCTCATCCTTTAGCTGATAATGAAGCACTACAAATGGTAACAGATGCTACTCTGAGCTAATACTGAATTTGAATTAAATTGGCATAAAGTTTCTTTAAAGCCACTTCTAGTGCATTTTTCATATATAATTTGTAGTCCTTATTGAAGCATTACTAGAATTATTTTATAAAGCTCACTTGTTAGAAAATTAACAGAATTGCAACATTAAATTCAATGTTAAAGCAATTCTCAAGTGGAGTAAATTGGTGGCACAGAACTCGGCGGATGGAGCTGCAGTGCTGTGGTTGTGTCAAAGGCTCTGGTTGAAGCACTGCACAGAAACCCATCAGCATGGCACGGCTCCGGGCACCAGCCCTCCCATGCCTCTGTTGTGGGGCTGCTCGAGGAGGGAGGAATGGCTGATGGAGTGAAGAAATGCTTGTAAATATTTACTCTGCAGGCTGTGCAAAAGTACAAGTATTTGCACTAAGTTTATTATATCAACTCACAATTCAAAATGTTGCTGTCAAAAACCAGACATCATAATAGCTTAATGCAAACCAAGGTGACAAACAAACAGGTAGAGTCCTGCCTCTTCCCACCAGGATAAGTACACACAAACCAAGGCTTCCTTTCAGTATTGGGGGCCTTAAAACATTTTTTTTTATGTAGAAAACCCCTCCCTCAGGTTGCTGATGTAACAAATGGTGCATACCCAGCGCACAAATGGCTGTCTCCATAGCAATTGGGGCAGGTTCTGTGTTTCCCTAGTTACTCCTGACTGATAACCATCTGTTGTTCTGCTCTGCCACAGTCCCAAAGGGGAGAAGGGGAAGAAACAAGGAAGATAAAATGGGTGTTAGAGAATATAAAAGTTATTTACTACAGTGGGCTTTACACTGTCAGAAGGTCTGCAGTTACTTGCATCTTTTTTTATTCTTGCTTTCAGTTGACAAGTATGGAGTACCGCACACAAAGAAAAGCTGCAACTCCAGAATGTTACCAACCATTCACCTTACTAATAGCAAACCATACAGGGAATCATATTAGGAATATTAAAAGGAAATCACATCATTTGAATGTTATTATGAAACCGTGGAAAATCTGGAATTAAAGCACTTAATGGAGAAAAAAACTCTAGAGAAATTTCATTTCAATAATTAGTAGAAATTAGTAATGTAAGAGTCTGGGGCAGAGGAGGTGAGGAGGTCAGCACCCCCTGACTGCCACGGCCAGAGCAGGGTCCCTGGGCAGCCCACAGGACAGCCAGGAGCCCCCTCAGCTGCACTGGGGCTGCCACTGGCACAGAACCATGGGCCCCTCCTCCATCCATGTGCCCAGGGAAGATGCAGGCCACCCCCATCCTCCTGGAAGGGAGCAACACCCTGACGGCCTCGCTGAGACAGGGATTACACATGGGAACAGGCCCATGTGGGTCTATATGTTCACATGGAGCTAGTTGTGCATGTCTGCTTGTTTTGCAGAAGCACAAACAAGCCTCCACAGGCTGCCATTACAGCACATTGATACAGCAGCACGCATCTGGAATTGGCTTTGATTTTCTTTGAGAAAGACTCTACACATGTTCCATACAGCAATAAATCCATTACAAAACAAAAACTTTTGAAAATGGGATGCTTCAACCCTTAATGTTCTGTCGTCTCTCAGACACACAAAGTTCTCTGGGGCTATTTCTCCAGCAGGCCAGGGACTGCAGGACTTCTGGAGAGCAGGGTAGCAAGGAGGGCTCCAGCCCCACAGGCTTTTCCCCATGGCATGGGGACATGCTGGACACAGGGATGCAGTGAGGGCTCCCAGCTGCATGCCTGGCTCCGTCCCACCAGGGCGCAGGGAAAGGTGCCCACGTAAGTGGGATGCAGCAAAGCAAGGTGTTATAACAAGGTGCTTGGTGAAAACCATGTCGAATCTACTGTCTGTTTGTTTACACATCCTTGTTATTAATAATTTACTAAATGCAGTTTTGAGAGGAAAACTAGGGCTCTCGTGCCTTTAAGAGGCTTAGACGTTTTTAGCAAACATGAAAATTACATGATGAGATAGTGGCTATGGCAGAGAGCAAATGCAATAGACCTTAGCAATTAGAAGAAGGTAAACTCACTCAAGGCCCAGACACTGAAGCACCTATTATACGCAGTTAGGAAAATGACAGAGCAGAAAGGAACCTTGACATTTGATCTCCAGATATCTGTCCCCTTTAATATCACATATTATATTAGATTAATCCTATCACCTGCAGTCACACAATAACTTGAGATATCTTCCAGATATTCAGAAAAAAATCAGGAATAAATAATGTCAAAACAGTAAGATGTGAGTAAAGACACAACGGTGTCGATCTTGCTCCATAGCTGGAAAATTCAAGCAAAGAAGTAGAGATTCTTGTGATTTGACAGCTTACTATTAAACAGGAAATGAATAGAAAGATCTAGTGGATGAATATCCAAACCAGGAGCACCTCACATTTATGAACTGTACAGTCTCAGTGTAACACACTGACTAACTGTAAGTTGTTCAAAGACGTTTTGGTAAGAGATGCTGGCTGATCACAGCGCCTTCAAAGACAAAAAATAGCCAGCTGATGCTAGAGAGGGAAGAACAAATGTGAGCATCTTGGTGCCCTATCTTGAGTTTTGAGTGTTTTGTTATTTATGGATTTATTTTGTCATGATTGCACTCAGTTTTCCAACATGAAAGTAGTGGCAGAATAACAACTAACGCCACAGTCACTTGATCACATTTTATGAACACCATATTTCAAGAAGCTGCATCAGTTTTAAATCACTCAGGTAGGGGCTTCCAGTCCTGATCCTGCACAGCACAGACTCCCAAGCTTCCTATGGGGCTACAAAAGGCAGGACATTTCATCTTCATGTGGGCTTTGATTCTGGGATAAGTGGCACTTCAGATGAGAAGGGATGGGGACACTCTGCTTCCAAGCTTTTTGTTTGTTTTTACCCTTTTTATGTTTCCATCACACAGTATTCCCTCACACTAATCAGGCAACAGTAACTCTATTTGAGGTATGAAAATTATTCTAGCAAATTCTGTTGTAGGACACTAAAAATAACCAATGAAAAATATGAGATTTTGAATACATTAAGACATGAAGCCACTTGGCTTAGCTGCAGGTTTCTTTTGTTCGCTGCCTGCTTGTCTGGGAATTAGCAAAGTCAGAGATTTGGGTTTTTACTTGCAAGTGCTCCTAAATGGCTGAGGTCCAGAGGGAGCTCCACATTCTGACTCCTCACTTTGATTACACCCTACTCTGTGATTCCTAGGCCTGCTGGAAAAGAGAAAGAAGACCCATGTACATATGCAACTCTGCTCTTAGGTCTGTTGCTTTCTTACTGGTAGAAAACAATACCAGCAATGAGTACTATAAAAACATTTGAGATTTGTTTTCTAGCAGTTGCTTCACTGCACACAACATCCTGATCCTCTGGCTTTAATCGTATTCCTTCCTAATTGTCAGTTCTTAGTGCTGTTCTTTACAAGTCAGACCTGTGGTTGACTTGTAATCAATACCAAATAAGCATATGGGCAAGTTTAGATGAGATGGCACTAAGGGTAGGAAACACATTCGAATTTATCCTGAAGCTTCTGAGCTTTTAAGGCATTTACATCAACTTCATTCTCACTACTCAAGGCAATGAATGCTCAGTGAAATTCACACTGAAATTCATATGGTTACAGGCCTGTTACCCTAGGAATGCTGATAAAGGTGCAAGCAAGCACTAAACTTGCTCCTTTGCTGTTGTTATTAGAAAGCGAGTATTGTCTGCAAACACAACAACACAAAGAAGTCAGCACTCCTGAGCCAGAGATGTTCCATCTCCAAAAAGCAGTGACTGTGGGAGAGGCTCCAGGACATGGAGGGGCTGTGTTGCTCCTTACCCATGAGCTAGCAGAGGAGTGCAGGAAGCCCTTTCATCACACAGACATCAAAACGTTAAGAAATTGTTTCTGTGGAGAAGGGGGTAAGCTATGAGCAACTGCAGGATGGAGAGCATTTGACTGGAGGCTGCTCTGGACCATACCACTGTACATACTCAGCTGTAACTATCAGACTCTGTGCTCCAAACTCAGCAGCTCTTGTTTCAGATATGCGTATTGCCTTGTCCTATTTGCTTCATGCTGAGGTCCGCAGGGGAGGAAACCTAATTTCTGTCTGCATTCAGAGCCTGACCAGTCCCACCTGGCTCATTATCAGCAGTACACTCACAAAAATGAAACGTTCATTAGGCAGTGACATAGGAATCTATCCACCTTTTTCCAGTACTGATTCAGGCTGTTTTAATCATCTCACAACACATGTAAAGAAAGTGTCACGCAAACTCTGCCTTGGTGAGCTGTGTCCTCCTCTGCTACCCAGTACTCTGCCCGAAGCCACCACATCTGGAACAATGGTGAAACACCTTCCTACCAGCACAACCAACAAAAGCCCAGAATGGTTAATAAGGCATATACAGAGCAATAAAAGTTAAGAAAAGCGACCGGTTGCTAGTCAGAAAGAAAGAATTTTAAAGCAAAGTCAATCAAAAGGAAACCCAGACAAGATGTTACGAAAGGAAAGCAAATAAATGACCTGATATATTAAATGGGACCCAAAAATAATGTTGCTTTTACTCATCTTGGGACCTAGTAATACATCAATTTTGAAATACTTAGAAAAGTACTATGGCAATGCACAGCAAACAGTATCACAGTTGACACAAAAAGCCATTTTGTTTTATTGTTTCCAAGCCAGCCAAATTTATGTCATCTGAGAAATGTGTATCACCCAGGGTAAGGACAGCAATCCATCCTGCAGATTTATGTTTACAAGTGTTTTGGAATAAATGTTCCCATTTGAACATCCATACAAACCATAAGCATCCAATATGTTTGGAGCACTACATTCAGTTTTTGTTAGCAGATCTCTAACTTTCTGAGCAATGCTTTACCAAAGCAGTGTGGCACTACTATACACCCTGCAGGAGCAGAGCACGGAGCATACGTGACAAGTCTTCCACATATTCACCAGGGAGGGTTTCTTTCCTCCTACATGAAACCATAGGACTATTTATTTAATTCACTAAAGCAAATGGTATTCATCTATTTTTGGCATTTATGTGATGGCTGTAGTATTGGAGTGCCTCACTCTTTAATACATTTATTCATTCTCCCTGCAGACGCACGGCTGTCAGCGGCACAATGAGGTTTTATAACGTTTCAGGAACTGAGTGCACCGCTTCCATTTCCACTTACCTACATCATTTCTAAATTAAAATATGCTTCCCCAGCCTCAGGACATGTAAAATACAATCCCAAAGGAGAGAACAGGGTGAGTTTGTGTCAGAAACACTGAATGTCACTTATTGCAGTGAATAATTACTGATGATGTTAGCATTGTTGCATACCAAACTGATAAACATATAGGTAAAACATGTCTAGCAGCATCATCATTTTACTCATTTGCAGTGCTTGAAAGTAAAAGCATCCTCAAAAACCCTTCTGGTACCTGATCATGCAAACTCAGTTCTTGGATGGAACATAAATGTAGCCAGGTAATAAAGCCTTGCTTCTAGCTTTCCCTCTGGATCACTGTTAGCTAGGAGGAATGAACTGCTGGACAAGGAATAGCTTAACCCTGGGTATGTAACTTCACAGTTAGAAATCCTGTACGAAGGGACACTGAGAGTCTGCAAGACAACACTGCCAAAACAGGATGATGGGCCTCCTCCAGAGGGCTTCATTCCATCTTGCAGAGGGTAAGGTAATTTTAAAGTCAGCAGCTGACTATGAAAGCAGGAGCAGAAACGTGAAAGAATTATTCCAATCAAAACTGGTAAAATCAGCATCATGAAATGACCACTCCTCATTCAAATTTTAAAAGGCAATGGCATATTATTAGAAATATAGTCAGCATCTCAAACTCATTTTTACAGCTTACGTATAAATTTCCCTAGAAGTTAAAGACTTCAGCATTTTTGTCTGAACATATCTTAGTGATGTACTTCTTTTAAAGAAAAATATTTCATTTTAAAAAGTAATCCCATCAGCCTCCAGGTCATGTTAGACATTGTGATTTCTTAAAAATAAATGGCTGCATGTCTAAGCTGTTCATTCGCATTTTCTTGGTAGCCTCTGAATAATGATTCTACAAAGCCAACAAAACTGAAGCCATTAGCAGAGACCTAAAAGTAAACTTAATCCGTTCAAACTTTGAAACTTTTGTGCTGAGTGGCATGGTTTGTTGGATTTTTTGTTCTTCTTTTTTTTAATTTTTTTTCTCCTGATAGTAATCCATAAATCTGTTCACAGCAGACAGCTCCTTCCTCTGCCAGGACTGCAGCAACAAGACGGAAGCCTTGTGCAAGACAGTTTTCACTCTTAAGTAAGATCAGGCAGCAGTTTGGGATGAAACAAGCATACTCATTGCCTTAACTGACCCCTTAAACAAATCTCGAACATGTAGTTCACTTTGAAATATGAAAGCATTTAAATAAAACAGGCAGAAAAGCCCAAGCCTTCTCCCTTGCAATCAAAACAACACATCTATAAGTAGGTAAAGAGGGTACCTGCACAACCCTGGCTCCAGTGCACCTCTCCCATCCTTCTCAGTCACTCTTGAGTGCTATGCACCCACTTGTGACAGGCTGCTGCATGCCCCTACATTAACCCCTAGTGACACCCAGCAGCTGCTGCACAAGGAGTGGGAAGTCACAGCTCCCAGCAGCGCAATGCTGAGAGCTTAAAGGCGAGATGCACCCCCACCCCACACAAACCCCACCACCAAAACCCCAGCGAAACTGCTCGGCCAACTGCGAGCCCTGGGTTTCAGGGAACCAACAGAGGTAATCCATGTAGCCTCCCTGCAGCAGCCACTGTCCAGTCAAGACTGGCTTTAAAGGCAGGATGGAACACAGCTGATGCTGCACAGGAGCTGAGCTGAAATATATAAACAAAAGGCAAAGGAAAGCAGGTGCAAGGGTAAAACTTGTGCATGGGGCTGCCAAATAATTCAATTTCTTTCTAATACTGCTGCTCACAGCTGAAGGATCCTTTTCCCACTGCACATCACAAGAAACTGTTTTGAATGCACACAGAAAACAGCAAGGTTAGCTGCCCTGAGAAGCAGTCTGGGTTTGGGAACACTGCAGGAATGCTCGAGGGACCGAGTGTGAACCCCTTCTGTGCACAGCCCTTGTGCACCACATCATAGCTCTGTGGGAGCATGTTAAGTTACCTGCTTAAATGGGACTTAATTTATGACTTCTTTTCATTGGGAAAAGAATCATTTTATATTCTGGTATAACTGCATTGTGGTTGCCTCATAAGCAACTTTTGACTGACAGGATATTGAGATGGAATTATACAGTGAAATAATCCTGATCATTGCTGAGCGTCCCATGTTCCTTCCAAAGGAGGATTAAGAAATCCTCACTTCCTCTGGTAAAACAAAAGAAAGGAAGGAAAACGGCAGGTGTGAAACCAACAAACAAGCAGTACGTGCACATTACCACAGAGTTACTGTTCCACTGCTGGAAATGAGTTGGAAAAATAACTCCAAACAATACAAAGAACTGGAGTGGAGTTTACTTCCACATGAAGATAGAATTCTCTCATTTGTTCCTTTGACATTTATGGAACTAGCAAAGGATAAACAAAAGCAAAATTAGATCCCACAGGCTTTGTTAGGAAAAAATAGTAGAGGAAAATGGTATTCTGTAGCAAAAATCAGCTGTGCAAATGGGACCATCATCTCAGGGCTCTTTCCTGTACTGCTAGCCTACTTTCTTCCACCTGATCTTAAACAGAATAATTTTCATTGTTATCTACCTCAGAGGTATTTCATTAAGGCTAATATCAGACTTAAACCTAGACAATCAACATCACATTACTCCTGTTAACCTCCAAACAAGTATTTGAGTGTCTGAGGATTCCTTCTATGCTTCATTCAGAGCTAGATCCTTATTTTACATTGGGCATGTTGAAAACGCTGCAAATCCCAAGCACAAACATTTTTTAATTAAATAAAAGAAGAATCCTCCAGTGGATCTCCATAAGATCCGTGTGTGAGCAACCTGATCCAGTGTAATTGTCCCCGCCCATTGCAGGGAGTTGGACTAGATGACCTTTAAAGGTCTCTTTCAACTCAAATGATTCTATGATTCAACGTGATTTACACAATCTCAGCTGCATACAACTGCGTAACATCACTTACTGTATAAACATGGCAAACATATGTTCATTCAGGAAAAAAAAATTAAAAGTCTGTAAAATGAAATTATGCCAATACAGTTGAAGTTTTGTTTTCCTCCAGAAACGTTTTCCTTTCAAGGCACAACAATCTCAGACTGAAGTGAATTGCAGATGGCTTTGTTTTCCTAAGGCCCCTTTATCTCAAGGATCCACCCAAGTGCACCATGGTGAATGGTGAAGCCGCGTACCAGACTAAACAAGAAGCATAAGCATTCCCTTCTGTGCTTCCCATGTGGCAAGAAATTGCACAAAAATTGTTTGCAGCCAGCCTGCATGCACAGAGGGGTACAGCAGGGGAAGCTGTGACAGCAGCCAGGCAGCAGCCATGCTAGGGCAGAAGGAGCATCCATCTCATTCTGTGGTCAAGGAGAAACAGGGCAAGACATCTAGTTTCCTGATCAATCACTGGAATTAATTTCTGAACCGAAGTCATCGCCTCCGGGGGAAAACAAGAATTCATCGACTGGTTTGCACCAGGTTTTCAACACTTTTTTTTATCATTATTAAATACGAAGAAATGAATTTAAAGTAACGTTTGCATTATCCAGAAAAGTGATGCAGGAGTTTTAAGAATTAAGGGAGCTTTATTCACCCTGAAAGGTACAATAAATCTGTGAGTACTTCTGCCTATTTACAAGATGAAAAGTCAAAACTTAATCCTGATGAAATGGTAAAACAGCTTCAGAGTGGGGGCACCTGTGGCATTTCTGTCTGAAAACCAAAGCACTGCCTCTCCCAACCTGACTGCAGGCAGCAGCCTGGCACTCCATGTCCTGCACAGGAAGGCTCCTGCAGCAGCAGCCCTGCCCTCTCTGCACCAAAACTCAGGCTGGGTGAAGACTCAACTTTCGGCTTCACCTTCGTCTGAGTGGAAGGGTCAAGAGGAGAATGCAAACTTTATTCTGGTGGTGGATGGTATTTAGAGCCCCCAGTTATTCACGGGTGCTGCCCTGCAGTGCTGTTGCTGTGCTGCTTTGGCTTAGAGACGACATGCACTGACCCCGGTGCCCAGCGCTGCACCAGAATAATTCAACACAAAAGGTTTGCATTAAATGTAATGAAGCAGATGACAAAATCAATAAACCTGGAGTGGTGTGGCTATCATAAAAATGATGTAAATTCAGAGTTCACAGTGGTTATGAAGCTATTTAGGATTATAATTAAAACCAGCGCTTTTTTTTTTTTTTTCAGAATAAAAGCTCCTTTGACAATCATAGATGAACGCTACAGGAAATTTTCAACAAATGTATTCAGAATTAAGGAATGGCACAAAGACAGCATAAATTACCCAAAGATAAACTGTAGGCATAGGTTAGCCTAAAAAAGTACAAAATAAAGAAAATTTGATTTTCATCCTTTTTCAATTGATGTCACATCCCATTTTAATCAAGTTTTATATCAAACGGACGGTAAAAATACCACATAGCCCGCTTTTAAATCGTGGCACTTTCTGGAGTTGATTTCTGTCAAAGAGACTTCTGTAAGAGTACTAAAACAAAAAGGGGCCAAATCTGCTAGCCATTACTCTCCATCAGAAAGCAGTGCTGCAGAATGGGTGCTGTGTCAAAAATTCATCTACGCTTTATTAGCAGAAAGAACAACAAGCCCAGAAAGCAGCACGCAGAGCTCAGCAAAGTGTGCAAGTAATCCCTGGGAGCACCCACAGCCACATTGGCTTTTGGTGGCTGCCCCCAGCCCCTGATCACAGACCTCGCCCCAACTCAGGGCTGAGCCTGAGCTCCTCACACAGACTCTTCCTCGCACGGAGCCCTGCTGCTGCTGAGCCACCTGCAGCACTGTGAAACCAACAGCTGCAGGACAAGGCAAAGCAGCACGTGAAGCACAGAGCATCACAACGATCAGAACAGAATCTGGAGTAGATCCTGCTCCGCTTAGCTCTGTGTGGTACATGTGTCTGTCTTGTCAGCAGCATTAGGATCTTACCAGATGAACAAGGAAAGGCACAGCCTTCAGATTTTGTTTAAAATAATGTTTCCCAAAAATAAAAATAAAAAGGTTATTTATGCTTGCCTTAAGTGATAAGGAACATCTAACAATCTACGGTTCGCCTAAAATCAATGTCGGTTACAGTGAACACACTGCACACAAAAGTTGATTGAATCAAAATGACATACAGTCTTATTGGAGGTGCTGAGTTCTGAGTGCCAAACTATTCATGTTTTGACAAATATTAAATATCATCATGTTAAAAGTCCATCGGTTGGACTAGATGATCTTGTAGGTCCTTTCCAACCTAATGCATCTATGAATCTATGAATCTATGAATCTATAAATGCCATCAATTAAATGCCATTTCCTATGCTATTATGTACCGTAAGCGTACATACTTCTATTTTATCGGTAGAGCACACTTAGTAGGTATTTCAGCTTTTATTTATCTGGCATTTCACTAAAGGGAATGCAACCTTTAGAGTGAGGAAATCTGTTTCTTGGGAGCGATGCTTTGGCTTTCAGGAGTTGTTGGTGACAGATCCCTTGGGGCTGCTCGAGCCCACAGCTATGGGCATCCTCAGAACAAAGACACCTGAAATGCAATTGCAGCACAGAGCTGACAGCCACCCCATTTAATGCAGGTGTTTTCATTTAAAAAACATCACTGGTGCACTTTCAGATCTGTGAAATCAATCTCAAGTGAGGTACAAATGGTAGTTCAGTGCATTCAACAGATTTCAGATCATTCTGTGCTGGCGCATCCACCTGGTGTTTTATTTATTAGCTAGAGACATGGGAAAGGGGATTACATAAACCAAAGTGTGTTTTAAAAAATGCAAGCTTGGTGTAATCACACTACCAAATGCAACATACGTTTAAATACTTCATGAAATGGTTCTGGAGTTTTCCAGTGTTGATCAGGCATGTTGCAGTTTGCAGCTTATTGCTCTGCAGACATTTCTGCTACTGCACCTTTGTGCACTTGAGGCCATCTCAAATCGCATCCCCCTGGGCAGCCCTGCCCACAGGAGTGTCCTGCAGCTCAACATGTGGAGAGCCCACAAAACAGTGCTGCAGAGCCTTCACAGAAATGGTCTACCACAAGTGAAATAACTCACTAAGTACAATACTGTTGCTGAACCAGCACCTCTTCCAAGCGGACAGTGTAAAAATCCCACTAAACTTCTCCCCAGGAAGTAATTCTGAAGAATGATGACTCTTTACGATGTGAAGAGAGGCAAGCAAATGCGCCAAGGTTGTAATGACACTTGGAAAAAATAATATTGCTTGGCCATCACAATAATCTGGTAGAGAGCACAGCTATTCAGAAGGTACTCTTCAGAAGCAGCTTTGATGCTTCTGATGTAAATGGGAAAGGGCAGGCAGCACGGCAGCTTCAGCTGGGGACTGACACAGCAATGTAATTCCTCCCTCCATCTCCTGCCTACCGGGCCAACACAGCATTCAGATTTTCTTGATTTTTTTTTTTTGTCTCCAAATTTAATATAATGTAGGACAAGAAAAATTATTTAGAAAGATCAGAGTAGGTAGATTCAGGTTTGTGATTCAGAACAGAATAAACTGGAAGAGAGGAAAGCCCTATGTGCCAAGCTGCCCTCGGGCAGTACCAGCAAGCAGCAGTTCCCCAGGCAAAAGTGCACTCGTAGCCAGGGTCAGTCCCTGAACAGGCAGGTACACAAGGGAGACAGCCTGGCCTGTGCCTGGGGATGACCTGTGCACAGGACCAAGCAGAGATGTGCAGAGATAAACATCCCAACTCAGAGTCTCTGCTCAGTTGGCTTTGCATATCTCACCTTAAGTGCATTCTGCGTTGTGGAGGGAACATGCATGTGCATTTCAATCAATCATATATTTTAAATGAGGTAATTGTGAAATATATGCATTTTGCATTCATTATAGGGGGTAGAACAGATGGCAAAAGCTCAAACCAATCTATTCATAAAATTAACTTACGCTGTAGGTGATGTTTCTCCATAGAAAGTGGGAAGTTGGTAACATGCTATTTTAATGTTATAATAATATTGCATCACAATGGAACTTCTAGGAAAGCGAAGGCGATGGCCACAGCGATACCACCTGAATTCATTACAGTCACTATCACAATGAATACCAATTAGAGGAGATAGAGAGGAAGACATTGTTGGAATACATTGAGCACAGTGTGAATTTACAAATAAGGAGGAGGAAAATAGTTTACAAATTATTATGGTTGAGGCAATATGATCTTTTCACCCTCTGCAGAGGGCAAGGGGTCTGTCTCTGACAAGTACTCCTGAGGGTACTTCAATACCTCTGAACTGTTTTGCCAGCTCTGAAAGTGCATAAAAATATCCACTGAAATCAAAGCAATCTGAAATTTGTTACAAAAGAGAATTCTGTATCTTGTTTAAACTTTTTTAACTACTGATTTTAAAAAATATACTGTGCCCCCTTTCAGGCACATCATCAGGTAACTGATGCCTACTGTTCAGCCAGTCAATGATACATAAGCAACCCAACATCAACAGTTGGTTCTCTGGCTGCCATTCACTGCTTTGACTTGAGGTTAAGCCCAGACTTCAGCAGACTTTATGCCAAACAAGCAGGAAATCTTGCCAACTTTTTATCTCCCTCCTTTAATTTTTCATTACTGCAAACAGCAACAGTAAAACACAAACTGTACAGAAAGGTCTTGAAAGCAGAGCCAGGAATTTAGGATGGTTCAGGACAATGGTTTCCTTTGGGAGCCCAGTCTACAGCAGGTTGAGCTTCTAGCATAACATTTCATTGAGATATACTCTGTATTTACGTACAGCAAATAATTCACCATCAATTTCTTTCTGCTAGGGAAATGGCTACACACATCAATCATCATTTCCTTGGGCTTATTCATTATTTTAACTAATTTGACAGGTATATTTAATTATTTCTATTCTATAGCTGACTAGTGAATATGAGAAATATGTTCTGCAGCGCTGGGTTGCAGTGAAACATTTTTGGTTTGTGTAGGTGAATGCAAAATACCTCTCAACCTAAAGAGCAAATTCAGCTTTTTCCAAAACCTGAATGTGCAGTGTAGATGTTTAATTTCTGAAAAAGTCACAAGGATCAATGGTAATAGCAGGTGTATGCAGAAAAAGTGAGAGCATCTTCCAAGAGAAGCCATTCAGCAATAGTCACAGGAGTATTTTACAGTACTTACACAGCTCTAATATTTATGTTGCACAAGTAATGTAAGTACTTGGAAAATAAACGGTCTTACAGAGGTGGTCAGTGCTGCATGTGCTGACATACATCTGCATATTTAAAAATGCTAAATGCTGAATTTTGTCGTCAAATGGAACCTTTAGGGCTATAAAGCAGATCACACACAATTTCTCAAGTGACCCCAGGGTAGAAGGAAAGCAGCTACAGCCCCTGAAACATGAACTATTCTCCAATGTGCAGCTGTGAAATATGTAGACACATGCAATGAGCCCATATTAACGTGATAGATAAACCTGTCAGCTTATGGTTTTCTGCATCCCACTGCTACAAAATTCTGTCTTCTAGTAAAAGTCTATAAAAGGGAAAAGACAGAAGCTGGGTATGCACAGCATCAGTTTCTACTGAATCAAGAACAAGAAATGACAGCAGCTCCTCCTCAAATAAGTGCATAACCCAGTCTGGGTGAGGGCAGTCCCAGCTCCCCCTGCACTCTGCTGCAGGCATCCTTCCTGACAATGTGCATGGGCTTTCCTTTCAGCAATGTAGAGGGGCTTGCTTGCAGAAGGACATCTTGCACAGCAGTTTGAGCCCTGCACCTTGTACAGACACGGGCCAGTTCCTACCCTGCCCTGCAGCAGCTCGCTGATGTGGGGAATGGGGGCTGCAAAGACACAGCCACTGACTGCAAGTAAGTGCACTCTATCTGTCCAGGATGTCCCTCTGCACTCTGTTTACAGAAGCAGCTTCGCCTTCAGCCTGGAAAGTGCAGGATTGGAAATGGTAGCACAGGAGCAAAGGCTCTGGGAAACATGCAGTTGGTCTGCTGCTGTTTCAGACTCAGACAGTTATCTATTGATTTTCCCTACTGCAATGCTGCAAACAGAGGAACAAACCTCCACCAGAAGATAGCAAAAGGGCAGTGACTTGCTAGGATCTCCTAAATCTGCCCACACATTTCTTATTGGGCAGTACAAGCCCCAGTGTCATCATTCCTCCAAGAACCACAATCCTACAGTGCTTTGCTCCACATAGCTCGTAGCCCAACAAGAGCACAGAGCTGGAAGAAGTGTGAGCACACAGCCTGCAGGTACAGGCAACACCTGGCAGAGATGGCACTGCTGCTAGGGACCTTTGTCTGAGTCTCCTCCACACATTTCTATTCTGGGAATGCCTCACAGGGGAGCACTCATCTGGATGCCAAGGTATGATACAAGCAGAAACCCAGGCTGTGGCTTAATATATTTCTGCAAAGGAAGGCTGCAGCTGACAGTGCTGCATTAGCCCAAAGCTCAACAAGACCCAGACCCATACACTTTAGTTCTAGAAATAAGGGTGCTTACTCAGGGCTAGGTTCCTGCAAGAAACATTTCCTGCTCTCAGGTAATAGCTAACAGAAATTGAACACAGACATACTCTGCAGCCTGGCCCTGTCCTGCCCTCGCTCCTTCAGCCCTTTACCAGAGCAGAGAGCACAATTTATGCATCTGTTCTACAATACTTTCCAAGTGTCACTTTACTCCAAATTCCCATATAAATGCACTTTTTGTAATGGGTATTGTGCATTCCTGAGACTTGCTAAAAGCCACACAATTACTTCTGTATTTTAATAAGAAAAAGACTTGCAAACTTATTTTTGCTGTGTGCAGATTCCTTCTCAGCATTTCATAGTCAGACAGCAGAAAACATTTCATATGAAAATAACTCACACAACTTAACGTGCCCCTTTTGGGAGTTTTGAAACATCACCAGGTGCTGCTTTGTCTCATGTAAAACACTGCCCTCTGTGACACGAAAAAGCACAGATCTTAGTGAGACCATTTTCCTGGGCTCTCTGCTGTGCTAAGAGAACGAGATGAAGAGCTTCTACCATTTAAAATGAAATGCATGGTGAAAAACATCCTGAAACACTGCTTCTCCAACATTTATTTCCTATCATCTTAGATTTTATTTTTTTTATAGCCAAACCATATTGTACCAAGCCAGTCCTGCTGCTAGAGGGACATCTCCATCTCACTTCCATTCTCCAGCACATGCAGGAGCATTTAGTTGGCATTTGTTTAGTCAGTTATGTTACACCAGTATGCTCCAGGTGGAAACATCTACCATTAGTGCTGCCTGTCACAATGGCCATGCTGAAACAGGGCAACTCTCACTGGGCCTGCAAACAGCACTCACCCTAATTCACAGCAAGCCTCCCTCACTGTGTATTTCAGAGCCTATATCTGTTCATGCCCTGCCTGCCTCAGCCTCCTGTAACAACTTTTCTACAACTGCCTGCAAATGGAATCTTTCCAAACTGCTGTAAAAAAGTTTTAATTGGGATTACATTCCTATCGTAGTAACTACAGAGGCATTGTTTCTCTGTGATGTTGGCACTTTATTTGTAAAGGAACTAGAAGAACTTGAGTCCACATTAAAGGTAAAGCCATGAAAACATTGAATCCAGAGTCAGTCTTCTCCTACATGAGTTTTAAAGATTGACTGGAAAGGCTGGGCAGTGTGGAAGACATAGGAAACAGAACCACGTGTTTTAAGTCTCCAAGATTCCTCAAAAAGGTGCTTCAAAGGCTGAACGAGCTCTGAGATGGAGCAATAAATCCAAAAAGTGATAACCATAGAAACAGTCAAGCCTGCTGCTATCACATCAGAGTACCTGTGTCACAGAGGTCCCTGGAGGTTCCTGGTACAGGTGCTGGAGCAGCAGAGTGGCAAAGGCCTGCTCGCTCCCACCAGGTGCTCAAGTAGTCATGCTCACGGGTATGGTCATTTCAGCAGCTCCAAACAGAGCATTTCAGTAACCAGAGGGAGAATAGGAACTGTCACGTTGAAGCTTTCTGCTTACAGCTTTAAATACTGACTTGGTTCAGCTTGCATCACAGTCACTGCTGCAGAAACATTAACGTGTTTCAGGAGTGAGGTGTCCCAAGATTTTGTTGTGCTTTCCTCAGCTACTCATAGGCCACTGGCATACAGCAGGAAGCTGCAGTCATCTAGTGAACCATCCCTGGCACAGAATTAATACATTAATTGACAAGAAAAAGTGAGTGTAAATCTTAGTGAAGCTATGGAGAAGTCTGCTTCTCCCACTGTGTGTTGAAACAAAAGGGACTGGGACTCACACGAGTAGATCCATTCATTAGAGCACTGGGCTCTGCTGAACTAGAGGTTGAGCCAGATGACTGCCAGAGGCAGCTCCCAACCATGATAACATCTGTATTCCTGAAAGATGCAAAGTGTGACTACAAGAAAACAAGTCTGACTGTGTGTCTTTTACAGCAAAATAACAGATACTGTCTAACTTGACAATCACAGTTTTTATTAAAGCTTTAGATCCTGACATTTATGGAGTGCCTCTAAGTACTACAGCCAGCCATCCCTTGATATCAGCTCATGGAAGGGTGAGACCCTGATTCCCTCTGTGCTGAGGTTGGGTACATAAATCAAAGAACACCTGTGATTTTTCTGACATCTCACCAGGGAGAAGTAAATCAACTCTGAATGTGAACTTTGCTATTTTAAATGAAGTTAGAGAACTAACAGTGAATTATGGCTGGGAAAGCTAGATTTTCTGAAACAAAACACTACCTATTCTTCATCTAGATTACACAGAGTAAGTAAAGATCATGCTAATGTGACAAAAGTGCCAAGCTTCTGTCTAAAATCCATGCACTTCTTCCCCTTATTGACTATGTAATAGCAAAGGGACAAGAGCAAATGAGGAGATGCTACAAAAAGAAGGAAAGGAATGCTCACCCATCTCTGAGGACCCAGATTTGCAGAAAATAACTTCTAAAAGAGAGATCTCCAACAACAGATCCATTCTGAGTGGCAGTCAGCCCTTAAATGAGGTCTAAGAGGGATGCAGCCTGGCTCCACCCCTTCTGGTCACACGGGTGAATTGCCTTCACCTGTGCTCCCAGGGCTGCCCGGGGCTTTTCCCCAGGTGCTCAGTCAGTGGTCCAGGCCGTGACTCAGCACTTCCCATACAGACTATATTCTCCAGCGTTTTATCTCCTCTTTTTTCTGTGCCTTAAAAACCAGATTCATTCACATAGGTCCTCTGATGCTCACCCATTGAAGAGGAACGCTAAAGCCCAGGCTTAGATGAGTTTAGTGTACTAGTTATAATATGATTTCTCTTGATGAAGTTTGGGAAAAAAAGCCACGGTGCCTGGATAGCTGAACTCCTTGCTGAACAGACAAACAACAAACACTGAACAATCACCAGCTTGGCACGCCTGCAGAAACAGCTGTTAGTTACATGACGTGTAGAAATCCTCACACTCTCCTTATCCCAGCATATCTGTAGGAACTTTGGACAAAGCTCAGAGAGCAGGAATGCCCCACAGCATCGCTCCTGTGCCTATCTTTTCCAGTCTGGGGGAGGTAAGGTGGAGCTCTGCACTATCCCTGTGATGCAATAACAATTATTTCCAGACTAAGTGCCAGAACTGCACTTTGCCCTCGGATGCAGATGTGATGCTCTGATTCACACCCAATGCCCTCAATGGTTTCTGTGCTTCCTACAGAAAAAAAATTCACCAGGGCATTTAAGAGGTCAATCGGGCAAACAAATGAAGAGAAAGCACAAATGTGTTGCAAGACAGAAGTGTTTCTTTTTACATCTCCAGCAGGTTTTTATACTTTGTAAATGAAAAATAAAAAAACAACCCTCACACTATTTACCCTGTGCTTACTGTATTTAATGTGGTGGGGGCTCAGACTTCAGCTGGGCTGTGAGTGAGGTAACACTGATAATACTGATGGCTCTGAAATGGCTCAGGAAATCCTGGGTTTCTGCCAACATGTTACCTGTTATTTCCTTTTTCACCTTGTGTTGACTCTAATGATGTGCTTGTGTGTGTGTGTGCAGGTGTGCACACAAATGCATTTCCGGTATGTAACACATAAACAACCTGGAAACATACAACTGGAAGTCTTGTCTATACATTTATATAACCACACTTTAGAAAATGACAAATGCCAAGCTAAGACAGACAAGATTCATTAGCACCAACAGTGAAGTTCATCCTTTAACTGCTTTTAAAAATTCTTTTCATTTTCAATACTGACTGTCACAGGATGAACAGCTAACTTCTCACATGCCTTTTCATCTCTGGAAATTTGTGCTCAGCTCCTGTGTCTGTGTGCCACATGTTCCATATTTGCTTCCTAACAGAGGGGCGGTACAGAAATTATCAGCTGAGAAATAATTAGACATCACCCCCAAATTCTGTCATATCTTTTCCTCTGCATATCTTCAAGGTTTGGATCATGATTTCACCAGATTTTGCAGCAGAACGCTGCAGGGAGAAGGAAAAGCTTTAACTATTCTTTTTTCTTTGCTCAGAATTTTCCCAGGTGTTTTGTACACATGTGCTTGTGTGTGTCAGTGTGTGGGACAAAGCAGTGTGCAGGAGCACAGGAGGGCTCTCTGTGCAGCACAGGGCTGATCACGGTGTGCTCAAACAAACTGCAACAGCTGGAGGTAACTGAGGGAAAACATTCTGCACCACAAATAGCGATGAAGTTGTTACTTACAAGTTCTTCACATCAATGATTCCTCGAAAGGCCTTTCTAGGGATTCCTTTTATCTGGTTTTCACTGAGGTCCCTGAATAAAGGAAAAAAAAAGAAAAGGACATTCTGTTAACAAAGGGAATGTATTTCTCAAATCTACATGACATAATGGAACAAAGTATGCTTGGAAAAGGAGACTTTTCTGGGTCTGTTACACCACACCACTTCCCTTTGTCTTCTTAAAGGTCTGTGGCATGAGCTGAAATGACTCTCCAGCCAGAACTACCAGAATTTGAGATAAAAATGAGCAGATGTTCGGAAAGCACTCAGATGTACATGATATGCACAACTCTGTGATTCAGTCGCAGAGTTTCTAAGGCTAAATGTCATACCTCAAAACTGCAGCCTTATAGCCTAAATAGAACACTGGCTTAACTGTGCTCAGATTGTAGCCTCTGATTTTTAATTAATATTCATGAAAAATGTGACAACCATTACCTTCAATTGTTTTGTAAGTTTATGGCAAGAAAAATGTTGAGTACAACAATAAAAAAAAACCAACAAAACACACTGCACTGTGTGTCAGTGGGAATAACAGAATTTTTGATCTTTTTTTAAAAAAACAGCAATTCAGAATGCTGTCATAGTACTTCAAATGCCACGAAATCTTCCAGTTTAAATCATTACAGTTTAAATCATTACATCTGCATTGTGAGGACAGGTGGAGCGAGGAGCACTGCAGTTCCAGTGCTGTTACATAAGCTGCATGCAGTTGCTTTTCCCTTTGACACACTGTTAATATTTCAACCACAGTTTTCCAGCTGTACAAACCTTGATCAGCCACAACAGAGAAAAGAGAGCTGGCGTTGGGAATGGGAAGGAAAGAGACATGAAATCGGGAAGTTCGATGCTGTCATACTAAGGATAAGGAGCACTCAGTGTTTGCTGGTGCACCATCAGCCTGGGGTAGGAGAGAAGAATTTGCTTCAGTTCAGAGGATGAAGTGAGGGGAAGCATTAAGTGTAGGGAGGCAAAAGGAAGGCAGGAGATGAGGAGGGAAACATGGAATTTTAAGCAAAGGCAGAAATGGACGGCAAAAGGATGGCTGGAGGAAAGGACAAAGAACAGTGATACCACAGGACAGGATGTTACAGGATCTGTTATTTGGTGTGATTGTGTCACTGGGTTATACAAATCCAAGGATCCACCCCTTTTTTGGAAAGTAAGTCTGGCTTTCTGGTGGCTGTTAGGACAGAACGGCAGCCACCCATACTGTCCAGCAGATACTTGTCTGTAAGCACGTTTTGTGCTGCAGCGAGCCTCCTTTCCAGTCTCCACCAAATTGCCTTTATCAAATGAAAGGCCAGAAATCACTGCCTGTCACAAAAGCCCACACTGACACTGCAGGTCAAGACGTGTCATGCAGGGCTTTCTTCTGTTTTCCATCAGGCAGTGAGAGAAAAAGGGGACTATGTCCTTGTCATGAGACTAATTCAATTTATACCAGTCATGCAGTCTACACCAAATTCTCAAAGTAGCCACAATTGTTCATTCAGACTATCACAAACAAAAACGTGCTGCTGGATACAAGTCTTTTTTTCAAACCAGATTAAAATTCTTTGTGACCTTCACAATTTGTTTAACACTGATCCACACCATGACCCTTCCTTCACCTCCCCTTTCTTTTGCCAGCAACAAAATATTAGTTCTTTAAAGACAGATCTTCTACCCAGACAAATGATCAGGCAACCTGCAAGCAGAGGAGTGGGAAGCAAAGTGCATTTCAGACCCGTAGGAAGGCAGTCCTATGCTAAAGATGAATTTGAGGTCAGGGAATCACTCTGGTGTGACAAGGCACAGCAGAGCTTGAGCCAATGGTAAAAGTGAGACAGAATTGCCTGGGGGGGGGGCAAAAATAGCAAGATCAGGGGGCAAACAAAGCATACGAAGTGCAGCAGAAAAGGCTTGAAAAAGTATAATTGCAAGTTAAAATGAAATATGCAACAAACCCACCAACACCTCCAATTAGACTTGCCCAGAATTTTACTGTACAATACTTCAAACCAGGTTCAAAAAGAAATATAAAAAAGTAAAGTTTTTTTTTTTCTTCCTAATATTATCATGGTCTAAAAGGGTTAATTTATATTCTTACTTTCTCTTTCTCTTTATGCTTGGATCTCCCCTGCAGTAAAGCAAAAACAGGAGACTGGAGGAAATCTGTCCATTTTCTATGACAGTCTTCTCATAAATTATATTTATTTTATTTCCCGTTTAGGCACTCTCTGGCTGACAACACTGCTTCTCTAAATCTCCAGATCCGTGCACTGATTTCATAAATACCCGTAGCGGTCTGGAGCAGGGACAGCCTGCATGGTGCTGGGGATGCAGCATGGATGAAATTCACAACTGTGTGCTTCAGTTTCCATAGCTGCCCTCTCACATGTACGACTGTGACTTTTTGAGATGGGTAGGAGAAGAATTCACCTCTTCCTAACAACAAGCAAATATTTTGTGAAGCATCCTCCACAGGCAAGCAAACCCTGGGCAGACTCAGCCCATTCCCTTCCTAAAGTGTGCCGGGAGCCAGGAGCAGCAACCAACTGCTTGTCCTCTCAGTTTATTTTAGAGCTCCAGCTCTGCAGTCCCTGCTCCCCCTAACAGACATCAATGGGAAGCTGTCCCTGATGGTATGGAAAATAAATACTAGTTATTAATAGTAACTGCAGAAAACCAGATAAACTTGTGGGAGGCCAAAAACATCAAATCAAAACAAAACTCTAAACAAACAGACAGAATTGTGATATACAAGAAGACACAGTGAATCTGAAGAAAAATAAACAATGATTACTAATGTATTTCCTATTAGGCAAAGGTTATAAGCCATGTATATCCATAACAGAGGACAAGTTCAATGCCCTGTTATATAATGAATGGAGCCTTGAGGAGGAAATGAGAGAGACAAATCTAGCTTTAGAGAAATGCACAATTCCAAAAATCCTTGGTTTAGTAGGGAAGGTTAGTGAGCACTGAAGGGAAGCACACGATGTAAGGACAAACCAAAACGTGCCATATGCCAGCAGCACCTCCTGCTCACTGCTGCTCAGAGATTCCTCTCATACAGACCCCAGCAAGCCCAGTACCTTGTGGTGCACATGCAGGCAGACAACGAGAGAAAATGAAAGGCTGTTTAGTGAAGTCACTGACCTCAGCTAAAGGCTTGTCTGAGTGTGCACAGCCCTCAGAAAGAAGGATGCCGCGGAAAGAAAACTTGTCCTTGAAGTTCATCACAGTCTCTCCTCGGGCACTGATACTACAACAGAGACACCTGAAGCAGTTTCTGGATCCGGCCAGCGGCTGCGGTGTTGCAGTCCCATGGGCACATCCCAGTCCCTGGTGCAGGACTCCTGCCTGCTGGGCATCAGCTAGTGGGGGGATGCTGGGGGAACACCGCAGCTGAGGAGGATGCTGGACCTGCAGTCAGTAGCTCGCAGAGCCAGCAGCATGTGGGGGTGGACACAGGGTAGGACTCGCATTTCAGAGGTGGGAAAACACAGCCAGGGACATTAGGGGTCCTGGGATTCAAGTTTACATGAATTAGAGACAAGGGAGCCAGCAAAATGCTGCAGCAGCAGCTGCTGACATGCCCACACTGCACAGCTCACAAGTCAATAGATATTGTAGTTTCTATTTTGTCTAAAATGCTTTGGACATAGATTAACTCCCTCTGCACGTATAATGTTGTTTTGCTGATCTTCAAATGGAAATTGCAAGAGCCTTGCTGATAGAAGGGTTGGGAAGGAAAAAACCAAAACCGCTGACATTTTCTAAGTGCCTCTGTAGCCCACTACAATGCTGGGTTTTAGCTTCCTGCTTTAATGCTGGCTGCTGCATCCTAAGTGAAATATCAGCTGTCTAATACAGCTATAAAATGCATTATTTTTTTTTTAATTTGCCAGTGACAGAACATAAACCACTTAGTTGGAACACAGAGTCTTCACTTGAACTATGGATCTAAAACATGAAGCTACGTTAGCACAGCCTGCAAAATTACAATGGTACCAGCAATTAAGTGTAGTCTGTGAACATACACATTGATAGCACTATGCTTAGGTTGTCCCCCTTTTCAAGAAGGGAATGAAAGAAAAACTTAAAAGACCTTTTGCATATTTTCTATTTATTTTCCAGATTATTTTTGGTGTACAGATTCTAAAGTTCAGAGCAATTATTTTTAAATGAAGAACTGCCTGAAAAGCAGCTTGTCTAAGAGATATTTATTGGGCTTGGCCACCGTTTTCTTATATCTCCTGCTCAATCAGGCTAAAGGACAAATCATCATTTGGCGTTACCCAATAATGACCCATTGCAGACTTGCCTGGAATGGCTGAGGAGTTGAGTGAGAAGATGTAAAACACAGTTATCAAAGGATAATGTCTCACAGCCACAGCCCAGCGTGCACTGCACCTCTTGATCCCAGAATGAAGCAGAAACCTCACAGAGTGAGCACATGGAACCAACACTCAGCTAACAAATAAAGGAGAAGCTGGTCTAACTACTGGGGTAGTTCCTCTAGGTGCTTTTCAGGCTATCCACAGTTCTGTGGTGTCTTAGGAATACACGAGAGAGCTCACACAAAGCACACACAGCCACACGACAAACGCTGATTGATTCCGCTGCATGCTGCCTGAGACCGCACAGTAACCAACTGCTTCCCCCAACCTCTGCCTCACACAGCAGGACAGGAGAGTCCTCACTCACAAAGGTATGAGTGCTCACCTTAAGGGCCAGCTACTACCAGCTCTACAAACCCAAGGTTCACTCCAGTTACAACATGCACAGCTGAGAAAAATGGGAATTAATTAAGCCATGCTTGCAGACTTTTAGCAAACAGGATTTCTGAGTTAAAAGCATTTCAGTCTCGTGCATTTATCCAAATAAAATTAAGTAGGTGTTTCTGAAACTTTGTGCACTACTAAAGGTTAGTAACTATTTCTCAACCCAACATATTTACAACCAGACTGAAGACAGAGCTGCTCTGCAGAAGGACGTGCTCTAACAGGAATTGGTCCCTGCAATTTGTCTCTTGGAAGTAGTTTTAATTTGAACAGTGTGTTGAACACAAACTCCACCCTATAGTGTTTAACCAAACTAAACAACTCCAAAGTGGGGAGTAATAGAATAATCTAGAGAGAAGAGATCTTGTCAAGTATCACCTAATAAAAGACAGCAAGTCAGCATTTCCACGCAGCAAAAACTGGAGGGAAGATAACTTCCAGAGGGTAAAAAGGGAAACTAAAGGGACCAGTGCTTACTAAGGGACAGAATGGGACAACACGTGAAGAGGAAACCCAGAGGGGGAAAAGAAAAAAGTTCATTGAATTATAACAAAGCCAGCACAAAATATTAATATAGGCCGAGATTTTTGTTTTGCTATTCCCAAGGGAGTTTTGTTGTCTCCCAAGATTTCTATTACAACCTACAGCAACTGGCAATGCCTCAAGCCCTGCTCAGCCTCAAGCACAGCACAGCCAGGATCAGAAAGTCTGTAGCATGGATTCTCTTCTAATTGCTACAGATTCTTCTTGTTAATAAAATGTCTCTTCAAAGATGTGAGCAATGCTGCAGCTCATCTGGTCACATCCTCCCATACACCTCCAGCCACTTACTGCCAGGAAGCAGTGGAAATGGATGTGGATCTTTCTTCTTTGTAAAACGCATGCCCTTGCAAAGGCTGCTGTTTAAGAAGATGGAGTCAGGAGAGTGACTCCCATGCTCAAGGTATGCAAGAAATGGAGATGCATTCCCAGTGTGGTAAATGTATCTGGAGGTGTAAGAACCTGTACATACAAGCTCAAGGTTGCAGACAGTGCAATCAGATCTAAACAGTCTCTAAATCTGTTCAAAGACAATTTTTAGAACACCTTTGAAACACGTTAAACTGTTGTTTCATTTACAGTAAAGAGTAGAAGTTTTTTTCCCTACTCTGCCAAAATTGTGCCTGTTTCTTAATGGTTAAGATTCTATCTGATACTTCCAACAGCTAAACACTATTCATATCTAGGAGCTACTGCCCTACAATTTGCAAAGCTGTTCAATATCAGTGTCCTTCCTATCCTGTAGCTGAATTAACAAATAACTGAGTCCATTGCTGAGGACAATTCAATATCTTTGAGCCTTGTAAATACACATGACATATTTAAGATATTTATCATCTTCCAGGTGGGAAAAGCATTGACCAAATCACCCCAAGTAACAAGAACAAGCTGTGGCAAGCTCAGGACTCACATCAGCACCTCTGTTCAGGAGGGGCCCTATGCACTCTGTGAGGCAAGGATTTCTCTCCTGCGTTCAGTGTAAAAGATGGCATTTCCCTATCATAAAGCAGCAGTTTATCGCTTTCTGTCCAAAAGGCAAAATTTACATGCACTGCTTCCGATGGGCTACAAGGGCAGAGCTTAAGAGTAGCAGCACTGCACAGCATTACTCAAGTTGAAACTTGACATTCCTGCTTGTTTTCTGAAGGGAAAAAATATCTTGTTGCTACTACTGCAATAGAAGTGCGGATGTTGACAACATCCAAGTTCTGCAAAATGAGAGCAGGTCATACAGATGTTTTGTACCCTGAGCAATTCCAGGTGATTGTGTTTTCACTGAACAGTACAGCTGAATAGCATTTCATAAGCTGTGCAGCTGTTGAGAAGATCTTTCTGGTTTGGTTTGTTTTAAAGTGGGAATTTAGCTGCAAAATTCCAACCAAACCAGTCCTCAGTACTTTCACACAGCCACACACTGCCACAAGCTGCCAGAAGACAGGCACTGTAATTTCTTTGCTGGTGGGCTTGTACTGCAAGGAGACAGGAGGCAGCTCTACACCTCTGTACATCACTGGGCATCCAAAGCCTCCTGGAGCCCAACTACACACGGCAGAGACGGACACAGAGAGCAAGAACACAAGGACATGGGTACAGGCTGACCTAATGCTGGAGAAGGGTGCTAGCTAAGCAGTCGAGGAAGGAAAAGACCTCAACAGGAAATAGCATCATCTTCCTCCTTCTCCAAGACCAAATTCAAAACCATCTGTTAATAAAACTCTTCCAATAGCTCCAATCTGTGTGGACTTTGATAGGCTCATGACTTCTGTCCCGCTGCAGTTACAAGTGTTGCTCAGTACACTGTGAAATTGTTCTGCATGCTTAAAAGGACAGAGAATGCACGATTGTGTATTCTTTGAGAGAAGATTAAAAAACATTTAGTCACTTCAACCAAACAAAAGCCCTTAGATTCTCTAAATCAGATGAAGTATTACATTCAGCTGCACCCAAAACAAAACCAGATAATCATATCCACCAGAATCCCCCTCAGTAAATGTTTTTATAGAATTCTAAATGAACAATAATCTGCATGTCAGTGCTCGTTTAAGGACAAATCTTTCCTCCCTCCTGCCATTTACAAAATACTGACCAAATGCTGAGCAGACAGTGTACTGGAGACTCCTCTTTTAAAACCAGTTACCTTGAGACAGATCAGATTTTTCCTTTTAGAAATCGACACCTGTTGTGTCTTTCAGAATATATGCACAAAAATCAAACTGTCCCTCAATGGGTATGCCCAGGAGAGGGGACTGACAAGTAAAAAATTGGACTCCGTGGAAGCATATGAAGAAGAGAAGCGCTCCTCAAGAAACAAGCAGAGCTTCTAATAAATGACAGTAAGACTTCTTTATTAGCAGTATTTAATGTAGGTCTTCAGTGCTTTACCAAGCAGTATCGAGAAAATTAATCCTTCTTTTATTCAGATGGGCCAAGAGACCTGGAGACAGTATGTGACTAAAGCAAGGTGTTCTAGCAGTGGATGGGAAGAGACAGGAAAATACTTGAAAGTCACATACAATCAGTAATTCGTTTTATTTATACCCTAAAACTTCACACATGCAGTAAGATTGGCCTGTCAGCAGAGAAACAGCACACGTGGTTTTAACAACGGGCTTAAGAGGGATTAGTTTTGATAGATAAACCCTTCTACGTGTGCCTTTATCCAGAACCATGTTTATTCTACCAAGGGATTCCTGTTTTGCTGTGCTCCACCCAAGTGAGATTCCAGCAGAGACACCGAATTGATTTCACAGGAACAGAGTACACCTCCAGTAGTTGGGAGCAAAGCCCTGACATCGGTGACAGGAGAGAAACCCTATGCATCTGCAAATACAAAACAAAAATCAGAAGGCAGCATGAGCCTCTTCTCCACAGCCCAGATCCTTACCCTTGTTTAAGCACAGTACGACTGCTTAGCAAAAAGTTATTTGCAGTTTACTGGTAATGTGTTTTTGCTATGTAAAAAAATGGTGCACCTTTAATTTCAGAAGATTAATGTATGCATTCATAGGGAATAAAACAGGAGCTAATAAACTGTGCCGTCACTGAATAAGCGATCAGCATCTGGAGGAAGGCTCACTCTCAAATGATCTCTTCTGATCTAATCCCGCCTTTGTTAATGATAAGTGTTTTCATAAGCAAGTAATTTTTTACTCTTATTGATATCCTCAGAAAAATACCTCCCTGACCAGTTACGTTCTGGTGCACCTGAACATCATACAGCAGAATTAAAATCACAGGGGTAATAGTATTTGTTTGATCCAGGCTGAGATCCTGTACCTCAGCTATGAAAACAGATTATTGGCATAGGAGCAGGCAGCAATTGCAGGTGTAAAGGTGTAGGCTTTATTTGTTATGAACTTCTCAAGAAAGAGGCCAACTATTTAATCGGTTTGCATAATCACCAATAGCATTTCTGTGGCTAGAAAAGTAATAAAGAATCCATAGACAGTAAAAACAACTACAGTGATATTTCATTCATTCTGGTGAGGTAGAAATGAACTTCAAATTATTTGAATGCACTGCTGTAAGGAAAAGCAACATTCTGGTATAGCTAAGCCCTGATTAGCATGACATTGTAATTCTGGTAAAAAGTATACCCGTGTAAGAGGGGTACACTTTTGTTCTAGCTGTAATAGTTTTTAGAATTAAATTATAATACTGGGCCAGTAATATTTACTGCAGAGTTTTCAGCAGCCTGTACTCCATTAGCAGCTACAGAAGCCATAAACAATGGAGAAAACAGTTTTACACATCTTGTCCTTTCCTTCATAGTATTTTAGCTTCTATTGTGACTCCATGACTCCACATTTATATATCTTTCCTTCTACGAACAGTTTAATCCCTGAAAGCCACCGTGAAACACTGCAGATGTAAGAAGATATGCTTCAGACTGATTTGTATCCTTAATTCATTTTCCTATGTGGATCTGATATTTAGATTTATTAGACCAAGATGCAATACCATAAAGTGGTTAACTCTACTGGGGATATTCATGTAAGACACACCTGTTTAAGCAATTCTTGCATCTCCCTGTTACGGTAGGCTCCACATACCCACAAGCTATTCAATTATTTCAGAGCAGATCTGCCCTGACCATCACAGCTGCATGATACCTCCAAACCTCATTCTGCTACTTTATACATACATAAAATAAATGATTCACTGAAGCATAACCAAATCATTTCTTTGTTGAAAGGGTGAAGAGCGAAAGCACTGACTTCAAGAACTCCTTGTCATGAACAGACATTTTATCATTCAATACTGCCAGGTTTTAAAAAAGGAATATAAACAGAAGATGGATTTTGTATGTACAGAAGATAAAATCAGAGTTTACTGGTAGAATGAGCATGCTAGTTAACATAACATAGAACTAAGCCCGATTAACTTTTCAGCTAAAAGGCATCTGTAAAAGAATAAATTCCTCCAAAAGAAGCTGAACTTGTAATCGTGTCACTTTTCTTACAGAGTCCTTTGTTACTTCAGTGTTTCGGTAGACCACCTACCATGGATCTGAGGTGTTACTGAAGATGAAGTTAAAACCAGAAGAATTCACAAGATGTAAGAGTCTCCCCAGAACTTCACTGACACTTACAAGCAAGTCTGAATAAGTTAAGAAGTGAGTTCTGCAAGTCCAACTGAACTCTGCACTCTGAAATCATAGAATCATAGAACAGCTTGGATTGGAAGGGACCCCAAGGATCAAGTTCCAACCCCCTGCCACAGGCAGTGCCACCAACTTCCAGATCTGGTACTAGACAAGGTTGCCCAGGGCTCTATCCACCCTGGTCTTGAACACCTCCAGGGATGGAGTATCCACAGCCTCTCCAGCCTGTTCCAGCTCCTCACAACTCTCTCTGTAAAGAACTTCCCTCTGGCATCCAACCTAAGCCTTCCCTCCCTCATCTCAAAAGCATTCCTCCTTGTCCTATCTCCATCTACCCAAATAAAAAGTCTCAGATCTTCCTTTGAAAACCAACTCATCTCATGACCCCAAAACACAGAAAATACTCAGAGGGAGATATGGGTGTTTCCCTATGTTTAAATTAACAAATAAAGTTTCTTGTGGTACACTGGGAGCTTTATCCCTGAAGAAGACAAGGAACAAGGGCACTATACTCTGATTCATCAGCAAATGCCTCACTTCACTGATCTGCAAGAGGGTTGATTTGCATGAAGCCACTTCCAAAAATGAACTCGGCTTTCCTCTGAGTCACTGCCAAGCATGTTACTGGATTTCAGATCAACAATGTCAGCTCAGAAAATTAAATTAAATTTAAGAAAAGCTGATAGCGGGCTGGAAAAAGAGGGAGGAGGGCTCCTTGTACAACAGACTCCAAAGGGAAGCAAAAAAAGTCTGCACATTGCTCGTTTACCTCGGAAGCACTCTCAAATCAAAAGATATAAAATTCCAGAATGATTTGACTTCATTGCTGCTGGGAAGGATGACAACTTCCTCTGAAGTCCCCCGCAGCTGTTTCAATCTTTGGAAGAATCTATGTCTGTCAATGTGTCTTGTAATCATCCTAAAGTTTCTTCAATTTATGACACAGCTGTTCAACTACTTCAACAAGCTTTTAAAACACGAGTAGCCCTCAGGTGTCACGCATACGTAAACACCAAGAACAGCGATTGGCACAAGCACTTTTGATGGTAAAGATGCTTTGTTTTACCTTCAAAATACAGTGCCACGTCTGGAATAAATCACTTACAAATGAACATATAGAGAACTTATATTGTCTAGACAGTGGGAGTCTCTATTTGCAGCTTCAGATGGTCTACTACATTCAAATTGTTACTAGAAGATGAGTAATGCACACAATAATGATAATTCATGGCATTTAAAGATTATTCTTATTTTTACTTCTATTTTGCATTACTTCTTTCAGAGAACAACCAACCTTGTGGCCAAGAAGTGGGCATCTACAATTATTATTTTGAATAAGATCACTACACTTTACCAAAGTGGAAAAAAAATCAATTAACAACTCAGAAGGAAACCAATTGCCCAAGAAACACTGAAATTAAACAGCACAGACATTTTTAATGCTGAAGAAGGACAGAGGCTATCTTGCAAAATGGTTGTTCTACACTGCACCTTCATGCACATTTTAAATAATTTATGATTTCTCCTCAAATCTTGTACTTGATACTGTAAAACTGTAACGTTTTTCATATGATGCAAACAGTTCTATCTTATCAAAAAAGAAGTTTAACCCGATTTTACAGCTTGGAAAGCTTACATTCTAGTACCATTTCCTCACATCATTACTTCCAGATGCATGGATGTAAGAACAACAACCAAGAGGCAGAATCTAAAAGTCAGTCAAGACACGCATCAATTTCTGCACTGTAGTTCCAAACACACAGGTTGGGTTTGCTTTGTGGTGGAGTCTGGTTTTATCCCACCTCAGATGCAATCGCCTTTTGTTTAAACAGTTGATTTCTGGAAAGAAAACCCTAAAAACTGAGGAATTATGTCCAACCCAGGAAGTAGATTTCTAGCTGAACCTATCCCACCCTGTTAAACTTATATGATTATGATATGGATTATGTACAACTGTAGTACACATGGTTTCAATACTGTTTCTAGCTTGCACTCTTTGTTCAGTCTTTGTAAATCATATATCAAAAGAATGATATGAAAGAAGAAAGACAAAACAGCAGTAAATGGGTGGAATGTATTACCAGTACTTTACCAAAAACAGTAATACAGCAGAAACATAGTTTTATATCCAATTAAATAATTACAATTTGCATCTGTAACATGCATAGCAGAACACAAAATTCATTAAAATAGAGAGGAGACCATTCCTTCAGCTTTTCCACTGTGTCTGGTAATTAGAAATATTTTAATCAAGTGAAAAATCATCACAGGAGAACTCCAGTGCCCCACTGTACTCTACCAGAGCTACTCTTACAGGTTGCTGCAGTACCTTCTACATTTTAATACACGTTACCTCCCACTGGGTCTGCATTAGGATTTTGGTCAGTTCATATAACAGATAGCATCTCTCACAGAACAGACACAGACTGCTCTCCCTGTGACACCCCCCATTCAGATGCTGAGCCTGGGTTATGGTCACGAGGCATTCAGAAAACCACTGCCTGCTCAGCAGCAACTGCCTGCCTGTTTGGCTCAGCTAGGTTTGCAAGGATGAGAAGGAAGGCCCAAAGAGACACATAGGGTATATAGTCTAACTCCCTCACATTTAATTCATTACCTTCAAACTGAACCTGAGAAGCACAAGGAAGGTGCCCAGAGCTGGCAAGCACAGTGCAAGGGCAGGAGCACAGGCAGCTGCCCACCTCTGCACCAGGGCTGCCTTGCTGCTCCTGCTAAATCTGTTCAAAAGCAGTAAGAAAAAAGAAGAAAACACCTGTATAAGCAGTTTCATAGCATCATGGAATGGCTTGGGATGGAAGGAACCATAAGGATCTCCCAAGTTTCATCCTCCTGCCATGGACTGGTTGCCATCCACTAGAATCTGGCTGCCCAAAGCCCCATCCTCGTGAACACCTCCAGAGCTGAGGCAGTTTTACTCAGAACAACTTCCAAGCTAATTGAATAATCTATTAATAGTGAATTAACATTTTTTTTCTCTCTTTTTATTACTGACACAACACACAAATCCTGCAGAAGATGCTTAGGAGCTGTCTGCATTGGGATTTTCTGTATATCTGAGTCTTCCACACTGCAATCATCTTTGGTGAGATAACATAAAATTTCAGAGCACATAGTTAATGTTCAAATGGCAGAATATATTGATTCTCTGCCCATCCCCTAGTATCTTAAGTTTACCCAGAAGACTATTTTATTTAATTAACTTGGTGCTTTATTAATATAAATATTCCACTATTGATCATAAGAGAAGCTGACGCATGTTTGAGTCAGGCATACATCAGATCCATTTAATGGAGCTCCACTTAGAAGAGTAGTTGGCTCTAAATCAAGGTAAATGGTAGCAAGTGCTCCTTTGGGATGACAGGGCTTAGCTGAATCTATAACATTTTTACAGAGCTAGTTTTTTTAAAAGCAGAAAGCGTATGGAAATTAGATATGAAAATGGTCTCTCCTTGCACGTATCAATTAAGCATGTCAATACCTTAATTAAATTGCTCAACTTAATGAGATTTATACCAATGAATACGTTTTATAGTTATAATAGCTTTTTTGGCTACTGTTCAAGATGTCAAATAAATTGTGAAAAGAGGATTAAAAAAGTAGTAATTGACATTCTGAACTGAAGCCAGTTTTTTTTTCTCTCATTTTTTTCCTTCATTCATGTGATTTTGGAGAACATATAAATAAGGTAATGAACCCTGTAATAGCTTTGCTTTTAAAAATGTCTTCCTTTTCCAGGTCTAATCCTTCTTATCAAATTCTCTAAGTAGCACAGCACTTGAATTAAGAAGCACTTCAACCTAAATGATGGTACATCTTTTTCCCCTTTCGGGCTCACTATTATTCTCATCCTCTGAGTTTGAAAGAAGTAAAACATTTCTACCCAGACACGTAGTTACTGTAAGGTTGTCTTCATCAGACTATGGCAGCAGAATACCTGGCGATGCATGGATCCTGCTCTGCAAATATCAGGGACTTCTGCTCTTATCCTGGACTTGCTTTCATTTTGCATGAAACATCTCTGAGCAAACGTATCTTTCTAAAATCTAGACTGTACCTGAAGAAGTGGTGCTGAAGTGTCAGCAAATTTATTTTGGAGAAGAATCTGTTCCAGTCCTTCAACACTTCACAGTGCCCTAACTTGCAATTGGAAGTATCAATAAAATATATATTGAACATTTTAAATAAAATTCTAACCCGCTGCTTTTAAAACGTATCTCCAGAAAGAAAATTATATTCAACGTGGAAGCTGCTTTCTCAGGTTTCACTGACCTCACTGGTCACACTTAAAGGGAAATGTAAGTAATGTTGATCAGAAATACCTGCTGTATTGCAAACCCTAGAACAGTGAGCTCCAGTTTGCAGGTTGCCAGCTCAGAAATACAAAAATATACAACACAACCTTAGAAAAAGACATAACCAAAGCAAATGTCTTCTGCAGTTAGAAAGATGGACAACTCTCATCTAGGGAATAAAGAAAAGTATGGGATGCTGCAATTTCCTGGCGTAATTATTGGCTCTGTCCTAAATGCACTTCTGCAACCTTGGCAAAGTCATCACATGTCTCAGTGATTCAGTTCCCTGGTATATGGCAAGGGGCACATACCTTTACTGTGAGGTGTACCCAGCTCACATGTAAAAGTGTATATGTATGATCCAGTGAAAAGTGCTACAAAAATGCCTGTAATTGCTAGCAGACTGCTCCAGCAGGGCTGTGAGTGACCAGACAACACAAAATGCCACCTCTTTTGCTGAGAGCAGACTAATGAGGAAGTTCTGTTGGTGCGTGTTCCTATCATTACCTGGTAACAGATACAGAAATAGTGAAGATAACAAAAATCATCTGGGGAGGCATACAAAAATCTAAATAAAGTAACAGCATTTATTGCTCTTTTTTTTTTTTTTTTTTGTAAGAAAAACGATGACTAGCTCAAGCCTTTGAATAATTCCAGTTTCAGGTTTCTGTATGTTACACTCCTATTGGCAGATTTTGCCTATGCTGGGTTTTGCAAAAGTCCTCACTGAATTACAATTAAAAGTCAAGTATGATTTGAGAGTGTTCATTCAGAACTAAGAAATATAGCAGCCCCTTTTTCTGCTAATCACCGTTCCCCTTATAGCCAGCTTCCCCAGCCTTCCCTCACTCCAAAGCTACCAATAGTATTTTAAATGATACACTTGAACAACAGTAAGAGACATGCATTACAAGTGCTTTGACTTTATTTCTTACCCTTATTAAATGTCTCTCTGTAATGTCAATCTAATTTTTCTCCTTTGTCAAACCATTAAATCAATTTCTTTAGCTGAATTCCACGGCACTATCTCCTGTGACAGTGAAGGATAAACTCCCTGATATAAATCAATATTTTAGGTAAAAAAAAAATAAGAAGAAGAATGATGGCTAAAATGTCAAGAAGGAAGAGGACTAATCTGTACAAACCTTATCCTGCCTCTCTCCAGTACTCTTACAAATATTTACAGGTTGCTCTGAAATTGCCTCCTATTCATTTCCATGGGAACTATAATAAATACAAAGAGCACAATAACACTATTTGATAGAGAAAATTCTCTGCTACAAAACACCATTTTTTCAACAAGCACCATCATCAGCTCTGCATTTTCACCAGCGATGAACAAGAACCCACATGCTGTGCTTGTAAACATCTCAACCTGCAAAGTTGACCACTGCTACTGCTGCCACTGCTGGAATGCACTCTTCAGCCCTCACTGTGCTCACATCCACTGTCCAGCCTCCACAGATGTTCAGTAAGCATTGCTGAATGCCCATAGGCACCACTTTTTCTGTCGGGAGGAATTCAATTCCACCCCTTGCTTCACATGCCCTTCCATGTCAGACACCATTGTGTCAGACTGCCCTTCTGCTGCCATCTGTCACACAGCAACACAGGGTAATGGAATATTGGCAGGAAGGTTCAGCCTCTGCTGCCATCCCACCAACATCCACCACTGCTGTCGTGGACTGCCAGGATAAAATAGGAGGCATTACTTTCAGAGCAGTTGGTTACACGAGCAGAATTTTGTACTTACAGAAATGTTTCTGACATATCACAATACCACTAGTTACGTAAAGTGCATAATGATGTCTTATTTCATTTCTTATTTAATTAGGGTACCCACTGTTTTCTATATGCAGTCGAACAACAACCATTTGTTCATTGTTTTTTCACCTGCACTGATTCCACAGTCTATTCGTGAAACATCTCTCCTTCATTCATGCTTCCATTTTATTCTCATTTCATTCTTGAGAAACTTCATCTCATGTAAAGATGGCTGATAGACATGACATCCCAATATATGTCTATCAAGGGACAACAGAACCTATATGGTTACCAAAACCTGCCAAATCTATATGATCACCAGACCTTCCTTCCTTGCTTTAGTTTTTAGCTTTCCTACAGAAAGCCTAAACTGAGGAAACTGAAACAGAATATAAAAAAGTAATAGGTTTCATCTAACTCTTAAGCAGGTATTCATTTCCCATGTTTTCTTTCACTAAGACTGAAAATCAGCACTGGTTTCAAGTTAGGAAGTACTACTAAGAAAAGTTGAAAACCCCTGAAAATAAATGAAGTGTTCCACATGTACATAATAACAGAGGGGATGTGATTAGTTATGAAAGAGTAACACTCATTTCACTCCACAGTATTTGGGCTAAGCCAGCTACCCCATTACTTATCAGATACACTGTGTTCTTCTTGGAAAAGGATGCATAAAGAGGTACATGTTTTCAAAACAAAGCAAACCATCTAATCAAAAGACCTTATGCAGAACCAAACCATCAGCCATCAGTCATCTCTAATAAGAAAGTCACATTAGAGCACTTCAGTGTTTGACTGATTTATGCAATCATTTGAGAGTGGGTTTACTCATTGTTCTGTTGTTGTTTGTTGATGTTTTTTTTAACCTCAGTGCTAATGAGACCCAAGATTTGGGTAACTGACTCCAACTCACAGAGACTACAGAATCAAAGCTGGAATGCCCTAATGAGCACATTTTCCCAATAATAAAGAAGTTGCTCTGGATTTCTCTCTCTCTCTCTCTCTTTTTTTTTTTTTTAATAAAAAAACCTAAGTCATAGTTTTTATGGGCAATTTAAATGGTGGACATGACCTCACTGTGAAACTCAATTACTTAGATTTCACAATGCTTGATGCCAGTATCACAAAGGAAATGCCCACAAATGACAAGTTGCAGGAAACTCAGTTTTGCCACAACACTGAAATCCACTGTTGTCGCTTGTTGGAGAAGTGTCTGAAAGTCTTCTTTGGAGAAGAATCTGTTCCAGTCTGTCTGACATTTATTTCACAATGACCTAACTTGTAATTGCAAGCATCAGCAATAGGTTAAAAAATACTGATCTGTTGCTATTAAAACACATCTTGAAAAAGAAAATGATACTCAGTTTGCAGGCTGCCTCCCGGGGTCTCGCTGGCTTCCCAGTACACCAGTACTCACGTCTCTCAACAACTCTGCTGCAGTAAACTCTAAATCAAGACCTCAGAAAAGAACATTTTAATTTTATATCTGAAAGGCAAAGTAAATTTACTTTAAAACCAGGCTAACCACGCACTTCAAAAATAATAACTGTTCTTCAAATCAAACAGAATTCACGGCTTTAATTATTACTTTCAGTTTTACAAGATGAAGATGTATATCCTAGTTAAATGCCAAATTATTAATAAAAATGTACTTAGCAAGGGAAAATAGAGAATATGTATCTTGTGAATGTATTTACATTTAAAATAAGGATGTTTCTTCAAAGCTAAGTGTGTTACTATACAGAAGACAAAGCCTCTAATACATGGAATGTTGGCATGTAACAGTCTATTGTTTCATTTTAACTGTGGTTCTTTAGGATGAAAAAAACCATTACAAATATTGCCTAAAACTAAGAAAATGTACTTAATGCATAACAGCAATACTAAATACCTTCTTTTTAATCAAATCAGATAATACTAAATGAGCCAAGGATGTGTACAGTCAATGTGTATTGGATAAGGGGATGGCTTAATTCTTACAAATGTAAGACGGAAGAGGATGATTGCACGCTCCACTTCCCCACTAGGTCTGCTCACAGCATGTGCCAGAGATTTTCTCCATGTATGACAAGGGTTAAAGCCCTTCCCACCTGTGTCAGAAAGAGTAGTGATGTTTGAAGGGAGCCTGTTCTGCCAGAACCTGCATGGCACATCTAAAACATGGATGGCACTTTTTATTTCTTACTTACAATGGGAACTTTCAGCATTTAAAATGGAGGCAGTAGTTTACGCACAGTCTTGGTCAATATTCAGTAACTTTCAAGGCAATGTAAAATTCAGCTTGTTGTTTCTTTTGAGAGAATTAATAAAATAAATTGCAAAATACTAGACAGACACATCTGGTTGTTACCAAAGTCCTTCCTTCAACAACTCTTAGGAATAAGCAGAAATTCCCCTCCAAAGGTTGGGCTCCTTCCATGGCAGAAGGCCGAGGCACACAGCCCCCCACGAGCCTCCTTACAGCCAGCCCACCCCATCCCATGTCCACGGGGACAATGTGGGCAGTGCTGGCACTGCTATGTCTCCTTGCTCTTCCCTTCACAGGGCTCCCTGGTGGACCAACACTTCCAAAGCAACCTGAACATTCGCAATAGGCAAGGGATGACTCCCACTATGGCTATGGTTGTAACAATAGAAGTCTCCATGTACCCCAGGCCTAGCTTAAAGATGACATTCTTTAAAGTCACACGCAGGCAGCTCAAGCTTAACAGCTTCAGGAGCTACTTTTCCACTCTGCTGTATGTAAGCAATCGGCTCTAAGCCAGAGCATGGTGTGCTGGAAATGCCATAGAAGCCTTCTCATAAAAGAAAGCAGGAGTGTCCCCGTGTCTCAGGAAAAGACCCTGGCAGAGGTGGCTGCAGGGGAATAGAAAGGGAGAAGTTTGTTGCCCAGGATGATAGCAGCTCCTTTTTTCTCTCTCCTTTTTGTTTTGAAAGAAAATTATGAGTGGGTAAGGGTTTCAAACTGTCTTTTTCAGCATAGTTTAATGGCAAAGGATGTTGAGCCTCATTTCCAAAATCATATGATCTTTTTACACCCAAATAATTGTTTTTCAGGTGAATTTACGCGAAAAAAAAATAACATTTATCCGAAATAATCTTTAAAACCACCATCCAAGGCTCAATGAAATCTGTGTTGAGGATTTTTTTACTAATATTTTCGCTGCCTGTTCAGTAGCATGTGTGCATTTTCCCCTTCATACTTTTTGCAGCTGTTGAACCAGTACAAGTCCTTCTCCTTGTCCTTACTCCAGTGTAGGCTCCAGTTCACCTAATCCCATCTCTGCACACTCAGTCAGTATCTCTATGTTCCTCTCTGGTTGCCTTTCCCTGCCTCCACATCTTTGATGGTTCTTTTTCACATACGAGTTTTGTCACGAGCTCCTTATTCCCACCCACTGCCCTTGCATGAATTCCAGCTCTCTGGGACAGACAACTTGAGTTTGGAGAAGATGAATCTTGAATCAACACACTTTTAGCTACACTAAATGTCACCTGGAGCCAGTCTGAAATCTTTCAATTAACTGGAGTTGAAATGTTTTATTGTATTTTATTTCTTGATAATGTCTCCTAATGACAACAGTCAACTAAATTCCTTGTGTGAATAAACAGGTTTTGTCCTCTTCTCTATGAAAAATTATAAATTCTGGCTTGCATTGTACCAATGAACGGTGACAAGGCGAGAGGAAGGAAGAAGGGAAGTGGAAATCCAACACCTGTGAACTAAAAATATTCCCACTGCAGATAGTGTCACTCTTTCTGGGAGTGTCACTCTTTCTATCTTACTGGGACTACAAAGTGGTGACAGTGCCATGGCAGATCCCAGCACAGCATGGAGCAGTGGGTCTGCACTCATCTGTGTATAAGCATCATTTACTGTACTCTGTGAAAACATTACTGACTGCCCTTCATTACTGCTAATGGAATCTCAAGGTCAATGACCAGTCATAAACATCAATTCTAAATAAAATGCATTGAAGATATCCTGTCCAATGTCTTTCATGTTCGTTTCTTGTGAAACTAGGAGTGTCAAAACCCAGTTGACTTTTTGAGATAAAGACATTATCAGCTCTGTGGATTTAGATTTTAATCTGCTTCAATTAAGTGTACCCACTATTATTATAAATTTCCTGTGTGCTACTCATAGTCCGTGACATGTTTTATCAGCATTTATTTTCTCTCCTCTATGGTCATGGCACTCTCACGTGTTGGTCTCCTGTCATGCATATGCATGAAAACTCTGGTGGGAGCGCTGGCATTATAACAGTGCTGTAACACTCTTTGGTATTTTGATATTAATAAATATATATTTCGTACGTTTAGTTTGTATGTCTCTCCCTCCTGACACAGAACAGCTGTAAGTCATTAAGAATAACCCCACAGTTCTCCTCAAACAGAATAAATAACATTTGAATTCAGAGAGATAGAAGGAAGACATATGGACAGAGAAAGTAAAAGGAAACAAAGCAACAGCAAAAATTTCCCTAACATTTCTGGTCAGCTGTGGCACTGGACACACTTGGGGCATCAGCAGTGAGCAGGGCACCCTCTGCTCCAGCACGGGAACTCAACTCAGATTCCTTGCAAGCACTGGTTTTGATGACATATGAAATGAACTGTTGTCTTAAATATTTCATGACTTCCTATTATTGTAGAGAGGAACTGATTTTCTGGAAGACAGAGAAGGAGGAAGAACTGAACAAGGGCACAGGCTGGGAGGACAGAACTGCGTTGACTTCTAGCCCTGGAAAAAAGTAATAGAAAAAGCAATTTTTGTGACTAACAAAAACTATATAATATTGAGTACCGATCAGAATTAACCAGGGTGATCTTCTTCCCTTCAAAAGGACATACTTATTATTAACAAGCTCTATTTCAGCTCTGAAGAAAAAAAGCATAGGAGTGGGAAAGCTCTGAATGGATCCTCTGATGAAGCACTTGACCACTACAGCTAACACTACCAGCTCAAGAACAAATAAGGAAGAGAAATCTTACCAGTGCCAGAAGACTACATGAGGAAAAAGACTGGATTACAAAAAGAAAAAAAGAAAAAATATATATATAAAATTACAGAAGAGAAAAAGGCAAGCCCTAGAATTAGATGGAGAAAAAAACTATCTCAGTGCTATCTGCATTTCTGACTGGTCAGCCAGCCCAGCTGTAGGCTGATACATCACTTAAGGCATTTCTAGAGAGGGCATCAGGTAACACATGCAGTACTTGCTGTGCTACAGCCATAGAATACTACTGACATAGTTCTTTTTGCCCATTTGAAAGCCAATTAGCAATCTGCAAGCAGAGACCACAACACAGGGTGTGACAATTCAGTGGACATACATAACCTAGAGTTATTCCTGTCAAACTACAGCTCTTCTGGTGGAAGCTACAACCAAGCCAAATAGCCTTTTTGTAGTCATTATCTTTACTCCTTATACTTGTTTAACCCAAGGTCTGTTAACATTTGTGCTCCTGGCCTTTGATCATTGCAATAAACAATTTTGTATGATGCATTTCTGCATGATCATATTATTTTCCTCTACATTATATTCAGAAGTCTGACCTGCTTGGGTTACGCTTACAAGTATCAGCTATTGCATCAGGATTTATCACTTCCCCTAGAACTGAAAGTTATAGTAGAGGGATTTACAGCTTCTCCAAAGAGAATACTAAAACTGCTTTATTCATATTGCAGATCTGCAAAGTTCTCTTCAGTGTTTCGTTTTTTTTTTTTTTCTTCAGTGTAAGGGAGAAACATCTTCTGGGGCAGAATGTAAAAATACTGCTTTTAAAACTGTGATATTTCACCCATTAGATGGGAAAAGATTTAAAAAAAGATCAGATAAAAGTATGTTCTGAGTTGTCTAAATAATCTGTGCAGAGCAAGAACCACAGTCATACTGTACAGGTAGAAGTTTGTTTACAAGACAAGGGTTAATTTTCTAGGGGTTTGTGCAAGCATATTGTTTTCTTCAAACAAGCTGCATTAGCCAGATGTCAAGCTGATACAATGAACAGCCATGCCAAATCTAATGAATTAAGAGAAAGACAACCACATGAAGAAATTTTCACATGAAATCAGGTAATGACAGGAAAGAAAAGATATGTTACAATGCATAAAATAGTTTGATAGTCGGGTCACAGAGATTCCAAACATGAGAACTGATATGCTGCTGCCTTTATCATATCTATGCATTTTAGCCCAGTAAGTCAAAAACACTTTACTTTCTCATGGAAGCAGAGTGTCTTTAAATAAATCCACAGAGTAGTAAGCATTCCAACACAAGGGATTCTATTTCTGCTGAACGATCCCAATGAATGACATGACTAATAAAAATTTTATCGTACCATTTCTTAGAACAAAATTTTGCATTTAACTGCATTGCTGTGTGCTTAATGCCCATATCCAACTGGCCTACAGAGGCTTCTTGATTACAGGCAAAAGAAGAGCAGAAAAGGGATGCCTGTGCACATTACAGATGCTAATGCAGTTTAATGAACTATTTATTTTTTTATTTATTTGTAACAAGACAAAAGTGATGTAGGAGTCCAACCGTGCTGCTAACAGAAGCTAAATGAACTGCAAAATGATAGAAGTACTGTGATGTGCACTATTAACCCCATGCAAGATAAGCCTGCATCAAGAAAAGTACTAATGGTTCAGGAGAACTCACTACTTTTCAGTTTGTGCTATTGGAAATGCTTTGTATTTTCAATCCCCTTTCATACGGATTGTGTGAAGTGGCCACGTACCTGTAGGAAAATAGAACAGTGAACTGGAGAAACAAAGCAAAATGTATATAGTGCACAGGGCAGTATAAACTAACTGGAACACTGACACACATCTGTGCCTTGTTTTTCATACACACAAGTGCCTCTGGTGAAAGTTACACTGATGCTATGAGCTTGGTTTGATCCAGTATGGGTTTTATTGAGTCAACAGCCCCCCTGCTGGGGCTGCAAACAAAACAGGACCAGTATTACCATCACACAAAACAATGCTTAGAATGAAATGCTCAGCAGGATACATCATACTGCTAACATGTAACTTCTTCCTATGCTGCGTTTTTATTTGATTTTATAATACTAAACTGCTAAAATAATATGGGTTGGAAAGATATCTGCAGTTGTAGTGGGACAAAACACATATCAGTTAGGATTATATACTGTACACTACACCCAAACCCAAAAAAGCTTTTAAAATGCATATGTTTTGTAATTTGCAAACTTAGAAATCAGCTAAAACATGTCGGATTGAGGCTTCTGTTCCAGCAAGCAGCTGATCTCACTGTCTTAGAACCATAACACCCCTATGAAGTCAAACTGAGGCAGTGCTGTGCTACAGTCTGAAAAAAACCTTCCCTTGCCTGTGTTTATGTGAACCTAGAAGAAACTCAGGGCCAACTCACAGCTCGCACCGCAGCAAAACCATTTGGTATCCTTTGCAAGAATTGTTTGAAAAGCTAATGTAAGGTCTGTATGAAGTTTCTCTACTAAAGATTACATAACTACATCCCACATAAAAGAACAGTATAGATAATTTAGAAGATTCATATGAAAATTCCAGTGGACAACTCTTTTTAGCCCTATTAAATCCAAACCACAAATGTCAACCAACAGCCTTACCATAAAACATCATTCAGTTTTCTCCAATGGAGGCAGCCAGATTACGGATACACAATTCAGAAGTCACTGCACTGCAATACCTTCTTCATCTGCAGTACCACTACACTGATAATAAGTTATTTCATTTTGGGTTTTGATATTAGATGCAAGATAATAAAAAGTAAATTGCAGCACACAAAAGGAAGAAATATCTTCCCCAGGAGTCGATGTTATTTAAATTCAATACAGTAATACAAAGTGCTTATGTAGCAAGCAGACAAATCCCCAGTAAATATAACAAATGAATCCTGACACAAGTCCATTTAATATACTTTCTCACATATCTCCTTGTGTATGCTCCTTCCACTAAAAAACCATTATGCCAATCTACTTCAATATTACCTTGTGCTGAAACTACTGTGTCCTGAGCTCTGCCTGCAAGGTACCTTAGGAACTGGGCCCTTCACTCATCTCTTCATTACTAAAGGATAGAATAGAAAACATGTTTAAAAGGTAATTCAAGAACTACTGAGGTTTAAACTTAAGCACAACTGTACCGTTTGGTGTCTGAGAACACTGTGGAATTCCCATGAAAGAAAGGAAGAACACATCCTTTAGCCCAAAGATGTGTGGGAGACTACATGAACTTGTTTCAGAAAGCAAATGGGCAAAGTTCCTAAAATAAATTGCCACTCTTACTCTGAAAAAAGATTACACAATATTATATAGAAGCCATTACAAAAGATTATACAATACTATATAGAAGCCATTACAACCACGTTACAAAGAAATCTGCTGAAATAGAAACTGCTGCGTTGCAAAAATCCTGATCTTTACACACGCCAGCATCCTTTGCCCTGGTACCCTTTGCTCACAGGGAATGCAAAGAAGCTACTGAGTGCAGAAGAGATGGATAGAACAAAATGACCCCAAGTTCAAACCCTATAAAATACCTCTAGCTACATTTTTACAATCTCTTCTTAGAGATGTGTTTAATTAAATAAAAGGGTGATATATGCCACTGTACAAAGCTCTTCTGACAACCACACTAGCTAAGAAATAAGGACATAAAAGTTCCCCTTACGAGTTATTTTAGAAAGGCACACAGATTACTGCATCTGCAGCTTGTGGCCGATTTATCACATGCCTACTAATATTTCCAGTGCTTCAAGCACGTTTCGGGAAGAATTTATGGAAAAAGAAAATGTTTTCTTTTTTTTTCTAATCTCTGCTTCACTGAGGGGAAAGAAAAGATCTATTGATATGCTCTTGTTCTAAGGAACATTTTGAAAGAAGAATCAGTATTTAAGCCAGCTGGACTTGAGCTGATGTTCAGTACACTTCTAGTTAAAAATACAGTTTGCCAGGACAGGCCTGACTGGAGAACCTGCTTGCAGGGAGCTCTCAGTGCCACACCAGGTGTACCTGCTCCTTATCTGAGGGCTTTGTAGACACAAACCCAGAGAAAAAGGAAGAGAAAAAGGAACCCTGGCCTCCTCGTGGCGATTGCTGAGTATTTCAGTGCCCAGACCCACGATGCAGTGCTGCTCCTCATCTTTTTCTTGGGAAGACAGTGGAAGATGAACCATACTTACTATCTGTATTGACGCTTACATAAATGTTATTTCTGGTGACAGAAAATATGTGGAAAACCAAACTGTTATTGTTGAAACACTTCAACTTCACAGCATACCCACTCCAGGATGGTAAGCAGCTCCTCTGCAGCTGCTGGGATGAAGCGGAGCACGGCAGCAGCCAGGATAAGCCAGCACGTGTCCCCAGCAGGGCTGCAGGATGCAGGGCTCCTATCCACCACCTCTCCCCGCAGTGTTTTCAAGTCCTGACTTGACCTCTCCTTGCCTTATTTTGAGCTCAGCAGAAAGGAGACTTTATTCTTTGCTGCTCCACAAGCCATCTGATTTTCATGCCTCCTTATCTTCAGCATGCCTTCAGGAAACTGGACTGTAAATAACAGTCTCTTCACAAACACCACAAGAAGGATTGCTTTACGAGACAATTATGGATTGCCAGCAATTAGACAAAGCTTTCCAAGCACAGGTGGCCCCTGACCTGTACCACTCTGGCCACACAACAGCTGGGCAGCTGTCACCACCTCCTGCTCCTAACTAATGTGCTGAGGGCAGTGCTGGAGTTCACGGTTTTAGGCAGCCCTCCTTGCACAACATAATGATGTCCTGCAGCAACCATAGTGATGCATGTTTCAGAGCAATTCTCTTAATCGTATGAAAGATCACAGCAAAAGCACAGGTCTGAACAACTCTCACTGAAATAACAAACACAGAGGTGTCAATTAATAGCATACACAATGCAGCCCTACTGTCATCCTCAGCATTAGGACTTGGTTTTCATTTGTTGTTTGCAAGAATTTTCAACTTGATTTACAGCAATTCAGACCTTTATAAATTTGTCACATCTGTCAAGTCTTGTTATGAGACACACCAAGCTTGCCCACTCTTGACCAAGGCCACATGCAATGCAAACATTTGGAGGAGGACTCTGTAGAAAAATAAGCCTTCAACACAGAAGATAGGAATGAACTCTGGCTAGCACTGTGCTACCATAGCCTTAGGCCAGAACATGACTTCAATGCATTTTTCTGCCTAAAAATAGCACTGTAAGACAAAGTTTTCAGAACAGACACATTTGAAAGAGCTTCTGGAGATCATTTAGTACTACTTCCTTCTTGAAGTAGGGTAAGCAAGAACAGCTTGTTAAGTTTCTGAATAGCTCCATTTTCTATATTTCAATTTGTGCCCATCTTTGTCACCTTTACCTTCCCCCACTGGTTATTTGATCAAAATGGTGAAATCCACTCCTGCACCACTCCCAGGCTTCTCATCTCTAGGCCATGCAGTTCTAGCTCCCTCAGCCTCTCTTCCTTTGTCAGAGGCTCTGAAGCCCTTCAACTCTACTGTGTCAACTTGCTGAACTGTCTCCAATAAGTCCATGCCTTGTGATCATCCATGTGATGGTAACCAAGTCCATCCATGTCATGGTAACCAGCAACCTCATCCTATAGATTACCAATATAAATCACACGCAATAAGCCATGGAAGAACTTACTACACAGTCTTCAGCACTCATATCGTAACCCATACTTTTGGAAATGTCTTCCAGGTCTAATACAACAATATGACCAGGCACAGTCCTCATTTTGCAAGAAAATATACAAAACTGTCCATAGTGACACTCTGTCCTCACTTTTTCACCAGCTCCTTTCTGCTGCAAGGCAAAACATTTATCAGACAGGATGCAAAGATTACAGCAAAATGGAGCTAGTCTTCAAGCGCCATCTTTCCATGTTTAGTGATATCTCAGAGTAGCCAATAACATGCCAAATTAAATTGAGTCAAGATTAATTGGACAATTTGTGCATATATTATTAGAAATTAAGATACAAAAAGACTTTTAGTGAGGAAAGGAATGCTCTTTCTCTGTCCAGCATGTTGGTGAATGTGGATTACTAGGTAGGAAACCAATCAAGAGAAATCTCTTCAGTTACAACTATTTCTTTTACTCCCATAAGTATGATAATGCCATGCTATATCAAATGTACAGTAAATAAATGTAACGCAATTTCAAAAATCACCTTGGAACATATTTACAACCAACCCAAGGCATTTTATAATCTGTTGACATCATTCATGTAAAAAGATGGGAATAAAGAAGCCTGGTTATAAGTTCCAGTTGTTTAACAATTCTCTCTTTTCCTTTTTCATTTACCCTACACGTTTTCCCTTTCAAATAGGTGCAAGCACTCCTTCAGCCTAAGGAGAAAGAAGTAATCTTGCACTCGTCTATAAAGTAACCCGGAGGACAGACTACAAATGTCAGACATGCTCTTCTTTTTGAGAGGGTTCAAACCCCACCCCCTGCATCAAAGCAGTGGCTGCGTCAGTCCCTGCCAGCCTCCCTCCTGGAGCTGTGCCATCAACAGAAAGAAAAACAAACTTTCCAGAAAGTCAGAATCAGGAATAAGCAGGACCAGAGTGCAGCAGCGAAAAAAGTTGCCTGGAAGAAGGAAAACCTGGGCTGCCAACACTTGCTGTGAGGCTACTACATGCTTTACCAATGACATGCTCACAAAAAGTGAGCTCTTGGCACAGGGCAGCAGCCGGTGGTCTCCCAGGCACTGAATTCAGCCTTCCTCTCCCACTGCCAGTACAATGATTTCATACAGCTGACTTTCAAGATGAATTACTTCTGATGCATGCCTGCGTGAAGTCAGAGTAAACCACTTAATTAGATTAACTGATCTAATAAGCTGGGAGCTGCACAAAGATCTTAAAGCTCCAGCTTTCTTCCTCCAGGGAAATCCTTCAAATACGTACCCTGAGGGACTTGTTACCATAATGACAAACAACAACTCTGTAAGATGCACCCAAATCACTCCAGCAATAACCTCTCTAGAGGTCTTAAAACCCTTTAGCATCAATTTTCAGGGTGAAAGAATAAAAACCCAGCGAGTTACATGCATTAAAACATCAGATGTGTTTCATTGTAGGTGAAGTACACGGTCCATTCCTTTAAATTGATACAAAAGACATTTCCTTCCCCTTCTCTGCTTGCTCCCTCTTCCTTTTAAGAGTAGCATAGGGCATGCTGCTTTTCCCTTAAGAAGCACACCAGATTTCCTGTCTTAAACACACTCTATAATTAACAGCCAGCGAATAATGAGTACCCAGGATATATAAGTCTATTAGAGTGCTGGCAGTGCTAAAGACTCATGCTGTTTCACTGTGGGCTCCACTTGAAGAGGTGATTTATGGAGGACATTTTTTCATTAAGTAATAGCAAATGGTTTCCACCCTCACAGTACCCAGCAATCTTCTGGGAACAGAACAGCAATATTGAGTTCTTTTTTGGAGAGGAACGTTTCAAGGACCTTGGCTAGAACTTAAAATGACAATCATTTACTCAAGGTCATTAAAAAATAAGGGCAGATACAACCCAGAGGTTAAGCCTGGCTATACTCGACTGCATAAAATCTGTCAGTTACAGAAATAATACAGTTGCATTCAAAACTGTAACTGTACCCTCACAGAAAAAGAGGGAGAGCCAGATTGTCACCAAGCATCTCAAGTTATCGTTGCTATTGCTACTTTTTCAATATTTATTATTGCTTCTAAGCAGCTAAGCTCTTATTTCCCTTAATTACTCTAAATAATTCTACCTTGAGAGATTCATATAGAAAGCTCCACTATACAGTGACAAAGCTTTGGGTTCTGCCCACGTGCCAGCTAGGACCACAATAACATTGGTAGCTAATCATTTCAATTACTGACTTCCTTCTCCCCTAGGAGCAACCGCACAGAAGAACAAAATATAATTACACTGGCACTCCTGCTATTGCATCTGCTTTCTCTGCAATTCTCCAGTGCTATTTACTACAAAGCTGTGTCTGCTAATAGGGATTTCTCCAGTGTATGGATATGCAAGAATTAAAATATTGTAATTATAATGCCTTGCCTTCCTAGGCAACTCATTTAAGGAGTTCAAATATTGTAATAACATTAAAATAAACTTTATGGTATTCATGGGAATTATCCTTCATATTACCAGCGACAGCACACCGATGTGCTGGCAGGTGTAGTAAAGTACTTTGCAGTCTTGGCTCCTCAAAATCCAACACTGATTTTTAAAAATGTTTTCCCTCATCACATTAATAAAAAAATTGCCTACATTGAAAGATCTCACTTAGGATTCCGAGTAAGTATGTACAGCTACTAACACAGCTTCGTTTTCTGAGATGCCAAGAACAGACTTGGCTGTGATCTGTTCCCGCAGGATGGGAATACCAGGGAAAAAGATCCATTTATTAAATTCATTTAATATCCCTGTAAACGCAGTCTTTTTTTCTTGTGATTCAGTACAGTCTTAAATCATGACAACAGGATGGAAAATCTTCAGTCCATATAGTCCCAGTGTAATCCAGAGAGTGAGGTGGACACTGCAAAAATAGTTTGTTTCACACACATCCCCCTGCTCTGAAAGCCCCTCCACTCCTGCAGTGCCATGGCAGAGGGGAATGGATGCAGTGTGCAAGCAGCACCACCACAGAGCTACAGTTACGTGGCTGTCTGAGAACAAGGACAGGGGTTTCTGTGGCACTCCCTGCAAATACAGCCAAATGCACTGATGCATCCCACTCCTGAAAGCATGAGAAACTGGAAAGCATAATTTTCTCTCAACAGTAAGCATGTCGTTGGCTAGGTGCTTACTGTTCCATTTAAAATGAGTCTGCAGTAGTCTGAATGTGACAGAAAACAACATGCAGGGCCCAATAATTTCTTCAGTCTTTGTCACTTTACTGCTGTTCCTAATTTCTTTTCTTTAGTGCCTCATATAATGCAGGAGATTTTGCAAAAACTACAGCAGGAGGAAATGCTGCACTCTGGAATGAAAACTATTCTCAGAGAGCTTGGTTAAGCTAAAGGAGGGGGAAATTGGAGAGGTGTCAGAGCTACGCTCTCTCTGGGCCATGGTGCATAGATGCAGGTTTCTGAAACACAGGGTAGACCAGGCCCCTCATATGGGGCAAGCCCATGGCTGCCAGGGTGGTGCAATGAAAGATTTGTGGATGCACTGGTCCCAGCAGCTCTTTGACCAGCTCTACACACACTGCCATCACTGCTGGGAACTGTACAGCCCCCGAGGCAGACAGGCGCTCTGCTGGGGCTGCCCAACTCATGCACAACATTGAGATGGTAATCACAAATCTTACATGATAAAGCATACTTCCCATAATATATCTGTGAAAACACTTCCCAACTCTTCAGTGACAATCATTATTTTATGTTCATCTTTCTTAAAAACATTGAAACCGCTCTGTGAGTGCCCCAGGGGAAGAAGGATCATAGCTGCAGTTGTCTTCGGCCTGTTTTTCCACTTATGCTAGCTTGAAATGTGCCGTGTTTTCAAACATCCTTTGTTTTTCACCAGCCTCCCTCCTCCAGGAGCCAGAAGGCGTGCAGGCTGTGGATGCTCTCAGGCCCTGCAGCACCACACACTGCATGCACACAGCACGGCTCTCCTCGGGGGCACCAAGGACCGAATACCGCCACACTGCAGCAACTGCAGTGCTCACATCAGCACACCCCGCTTTTCTGTCATCTCCTCTCTACTTGTGACATTTGCTAGACATTTAATGTCATAACTTGCAATGTTTTCAGAGAATGGTAAGGGACAAAAAAGCAAAGAATAAACCCTTCACTTATCCAAATTCCTGCTCTCCCCAACACTGCAGAGTGCTCTCATTCAGAGCCATTTGCATCCTCTGAAGTATTTAGGAGTTCCTTCTTAAGTATGTGATTCTGAAGGTTAAACTCATTGACTGGTAGTTTACCTGGTTTGTAACGTCATAATCCATATTTTTCTTCTTTCAAAAATACCCCGAAAGTTTCCTATATAGAAAAATCAGAGTGCCTTGATTCAGTGCTTAATGATAATGGAAAAGTTCCATGAAACTGAAACATTGCCAAGATACCAAATAGGATTAAGTAAAATTATTGATAATAAAAGATTACTTGATCCACTTCTCTGATTCCAGCATTTCAAGCTAAATGACATTGCTCTTCTAAAAAATCTTGATTTCATATAAACAGTAGGTTGTTAAATTACCCTCTCCCTTCATTTCTTTATACTCTGTTAACTTCCAATGAAATCTCATTAGAGATGGATTTTCCAGCAGTACAGCACAGTTCAAACACTCAGCCATGCAGTGTGTTTAATACAAGAGCACCTCTATTAATCCAGATGATTAAAATATGTACATATCCAACACATTTTATGGCATGTCTGCTTTAGGAGCTGCAGCTAAATCAGCAACAGAGTAAAGCTTAGAACAGGGTAGGATATGTTTCCTTTGTGCCACCTCTGTGGGTGACTGCTGGGAAAGTAATGTGGTACTCTTCTCCACGCATCAGCTGGGGCTGGGCAGCAAGAGGGGCAACCTGCTACAGGCTTGGACACTGATTCGTGAGGCAAAACACAGCAAATTAGGCACCTTGCCTAAATGTTCATTGCTTCAAAATTTAGTGAAAAGCTGAATATAAAAAAAGTTGATGGAAAAGTGACATACAAGCAGCACATACAACAGTAATGCAAAATACTACAGTCGCATTATGCTAAGAACCAGTGAGGTCAAGCATTGCATTAGATAAGGTGGCCTGTTCACAAGTACTTTCCTGGTGGAGACAGTGTTTTCCACATTTTTAGAGACCACACAGCACATAGCAATAACTGCAAGATGCCACCACCCAGTTTGTCCACCTCGCAGCTTTACAAAAGGCTGTTTCCCAAAGAAATGAACATTCCTTGTGGAGATGGCAAGTTACCCAAAAGTAGAGAAGAAATTGACTGAAAAACAGCAGCTGAAATTCTGTCCCAGTACCTCTTGAAGACAACTACCTCACCCTTCCCAAGTCCCACAGAGCTGGGTAAAAGCTACACGAGAACCAGGTTTGCTTCCAGACCTGGACCTTCACCCCACACCCCCTTAGCCCAGCTGCAAGGTTGCTACATCCTCCATCACTGTCCTGTAACATCAGCACAGGATCACAGCAAAGACAGCACTGCTCACACCAGCCAGAAAATGACACGACGTGGGATGGGGCTGAGGAGGCCTTTATCAAAGTCCAGACCCAGAGCAGGAGTGACAGCCATCCTGAAGCTGCCTAGCGACAAAAACCTGCTTTCACACAAGCACGAAGCCATGTGCTACTGGGAAAGGTGAAAAAATCCTGCTCTAAATGATTCTCATAGTCTTGAGATATCCACAGACCGTTACCCAAGGTAGCATATTGTAATTTACTGCGAGAATAATAAAAGCTACTCTGTGTTCTTAGAAGAGAAGACTGTGAAAAATAATAATAATAATCACATTTCATATCCAGGACGTACCAAACGGAATTCAGACTTACAGCAGAAACAGCAAGATGTAGTGACTCTATGAAATAAAAGCCAGTAGGTATACCCTCAAACAAAAGCACACCTGGATGACCCTCTTCAGTAAGTGAAGGGCAATACCTTGTATTCCCATGTAGAAGGAATACTTTCCTGTAGCCAACAATATTGCTATAAAATGTGTAATGATTTTTTTACTGATTTTCAAAGGTTTTTTTTTTTCTAAATTATTTTTTAAAAGCCAAAGATGGCATTTGTTCATATTTAAAAGAAAACTAAGTCGAAATAAATGAGGCCAAATATGAAGACTAAAAGATGGTTAAACCTCATTCTACTTCCAATTACCTTTTGTAACATTTAATTCAGCAGGCTATATTGTTCACACTTCACAATCAAGGAGCTCCTTCAAATGCAATAATAAGCCACACTCCACAAAAGATGAAAATAAAATTAGTTTTCTGGATCAACTGCAAAGACTGAAAACAGAAATATGAACACCAATGGACAGGCCATTGGACATGAGTTCTCAAAATAACAAAGATCCCCTAAAAAGGCATATATATACATAGTTTTGATGTTGCTGCTAACAAAAGATTTAATTACTAACCAATAATAACATATGTATCACCTCAGTTTACCATGTGATTAAGCATCTTTGAATGTGATGAAAGATTAGTGATGTCAGTGGAAAGCTCTCCCCTTTTTCCCACTCTGGTGGATCAGTCCAAAGAGTTCTTGTGTATTTTTAAAACAAGCAAACAAATCCTATTTCATGGTATTCTATTTAATGAAACCTAAAGTCACACACAAAGGGAAAAAAATCCTTACTTTAATGCCAATAGGCTGAGATTGATGCAGCTAGTCTTCAACTTTTGCAGACTTTAAAAGCATTGTGTCTTTGCAGAAATAACTACTGCCCATGAAAGAAATGTCACAGGCAAATGGGTTTGGGCTCTGCACTGACTCTCTTTAGGGGTGAAAGAACTCAGACAACAAAAAGGAAAACAGATGCTTTATAACAAGGTGTTGTAAACTTCAGAGCAAGCATAGCACTGACTAAAATCAGAAAAGAACAAGTAAGAGAATAGGGGCTAGTGTTCCTTTAAAACATGATACAAACGGTGACATAATACTCATAGCACATAATTTCAACATGAATCTTAACACTTTTGCCAAAAATATATAAAAGGAATCCCAAGAAGCTCCATAATGATGCGTTTTTCTCACTATGTACTAAAATAGGACAGCTCTTAATACATAAATTCCATTTATGCAGGCCTTATGTAATAAGGTTTACAGAGTGTCTTTGGGGAAAACAGCACAAATCAATCATGTTGCAAGACAATACTGATGAGCCTCAATACTCCAACACCCTGGGAATGCCAGAAGCAGCCTGCCTGATGCACTTTGTTGTTGCTCCAAATTGAAAATTATATACAAAGGGAAAAAGGTCATATCCATGAATTTTCTAGGATTAGTCACAGTGCAGATGAAATCACCAACACCCAGTTGGGCTCACTAGTTCACAGAGCTCTCATGTCATTTTTAGATTCTTAATATAATCTGTAGGACGTTAATACAGCCCTATAACGTCTTTGTTTTATGACTACTCGGTATTAGCTTGTGTGAGAAAGGCTGGAGCTTAACGGTGTGAAATCAGAAGACAGAGTACTCATATGGTGAACTAAATCAGCCCTGGAATGCTGCCTCTGAGTTTTAGTAGAAATTAACTTTTAGAGCAAAGTTTGTGAGTAAATCTATCAACTTCAAAACATTAACATCAAAATTGGTTCAGTACAAGCATCCAACCCAGGAGCGACTAAACACATTACACAAAGTAATCACAGCATCTTCACATCCTCATAAAAATATTGTGTCATCAAATCAATACAGCCGAAAGTTGAAGCTACGAAGACTGAGCATAGAAATGAGATCTGGCCTTACTCTTATCTCTCTTTTTTTAATTTTTATATTGTCTTAGACTAACAGTGCTCCACCAACACATTTTTAATTCTTTCTTAATAACGATCACATGAATTGATCACAAATACTGTATGTTATATATATATATGCCATAAACACCATAATGATTGTCACCATACTTCAAGAAAAACCAAGTTATCGGCAGCATATGCTAAAAGCTAATGCTATAGTAGTAGAGCAGTAAAATACATCACTGTTCTTCATAAAACCATAAAATACTCAGACTTGAGATGAAAAATGTTCATTGTAAACATATAAAAATTGAGGATAGGTGCAAAAGTACCTGAAAGTTCAGAGACCTCCCGAGCACTGCTATTCTTTGATCCACTCAAATCTACTTATACCTATGCTAACTCTTCTGTTTCACTGCATGAAGAATTACGCTTCAAGTTTTCTTCCCTTGAAATAAAAGCCTTGGAAAACTGAATTACAACCCCCTGAAAACAGAGATTTAATAGAACCATCAAAAGGACCGCAGCTGCACTATTGGTTACTGCCCTAATTAATATTACATAATCCATACAACACATGTGATCAATTTAGAGGTCCCAGGCGGTTCTTAAGTGAATGAATGCAATTTGTAAGCTCTGATCTGTCACTTCCACTTAGAGCAGAAGTGTCTACATTTCATATTACATTGTAATGCATACTGTAAGCCTGTATCAGAACTCCAATTACTCATATAATGATCAAGTTTCATGGATGTAATTAGGAAACGGGGAAGACAGGACCCATAAAGTCACAAGATGATGGCAGAGGAGATGTAGGGAGAAAGGGAAGAAAAAAGTTACTGAAGGGTCAAGTGCAATCTGCCTGGAAAGGCTACAGTTGGTCACTGGTTGGCACTGTGGGGAAGAATTTGGCAAAATTTGCTTTACTTGAAGGCTGTTTTGCATGGAATGGTAAAACATAGCATGTGATACTTCCCACTTTAAATGAATATTAGGTGCTGAATGTAGGAGAACTTTCTAGGAAAGCTTTCTACGTGTCTTATTTCCTGAGCATATTCTCTAAGTGATGTTAAAAGAAAACAAACTTCCGTTGCTTCAGAAGCTTATCTGATAAAAAAAAATGCATGTATTAATTGTCAGCACATTATCAGCTGATTGGGTTTTGGTCAGAAAATGAACTTGCTTATCTAAACCATAAGCAGGAGCTGCAGTTTTCACAGTAAATTTTACAACTTCCAAAATTTGACTGACTAAGCCCACTGAGAGACCAAAAGGTTACGAGTTACCGTGTTTGAAACTTGGTTTTATTGCAGAAATAGGAAAACTGAAATGTCTATCCAAGATCATCCTAACAGAATAAGCTTCCTATTTAAAATACAGCAGGAATACCTTCATTTTAGCAAACAAACAAACAAACAAAATAACCACTGAAACCTATTGGGAATTTTTCCTGGAAGATCGTACACATTGAAGGAAGATAAGGAAGTATCTAAATCTCATACAAAACAAAGCATACATGCCATCTGTTTTAATGAATCAAATCCAGGGAAACCTGTAAGATGACCCATTACGTTTTTCCCAGGCAGACCTCACATTCAGGTAGCAGTGCTCTGAAATAAAGTGGCTTAGAGCACAGGTCTGGGAAGGAGAGTTGCAGGTTGGCAAACCTGGCTCCGATAGCAACACTAAAGTCTCTTGTGCAGCTATCAGCCTTTGTTTTACAAAGTAGAATACTTTACAAGATATCAAAACAATTAAGGTAATTAAAATCATCCAGTATTTCCTACACAATGGTAAATCTTAGCCAGAACTAAAATAAATTAGATTTAACATTTTAGAGTAAGTAACCTCAAACATGAAAAAAGATACTGTAATTGCAGTCCCTAAATACGGCTCCAGATGAGTATTATGCTGGCTTTTGTTGGGAAATAGTCATGATTAAAATGAACACTTAAAAAAAAAATATTTTTTTTTTTAGGAAAGAAAACCATTTTAGGAAGGGGCAGGAAAATCCAAGGAAGTGACATCTGCAAATCTCCATTTTGTCCTTATTTAATTTTGTAGCAAAGATCCCCTTGACTTAAATGAGAATACAAGAGGGCAGGAAAGAGACAAGCTGAATTACACAGTTTGACTTCAAAAACACAAGTGAAGAGCTGCATGATAGAAACACCAAACCTCCTGTGAGGTAAGGAAACCCAAACTAATGACTGATCAGTCTAATACTTCTTTAAACCATCTTTCAGAGAGAACACATAGCATTGCACCAACAAAAGAAATTTGAAGATTGCAAATGCTGAAAGATTAGGATATCCTATTATGCTTACAATGGACATCAACTATGGTGGCAACACAGACAGCAGCAGGCAGCCAACACAACGAGAGAACAATTAGACACACACTTCTCTTTTCCACTACTGAACTGTTTGCTACAAAAATCTGTCCTGAGAGCATGCAGGAGCTCTGGAGCACCGACACACTTCCTACACCGTGTGTTACTCAGCCACCAGCACCAGGGCTGCCATCCCCACCAGCCGGCGCGGCTCCGTTATGCTCAGCCCTGCTCGGCAGCTAATCTCTTTACAATGAGCTCAATCCACTTAACAGCAAGAACAGTAAAACGTCAGAGTAATTGGATAACAGCCTGCAATTCTGTAATTATTCCATTAGGGCGGCAGGCGAGGTTTAAGCAGGGGACACTCACCAGCACAGAGGGGTCACCACAGTGACAGGGACAAATGGACAGTGGAAGCATTTATGAATGGAAAATAATGGTATTGATGAGAAGAAGAGTGTTATTTCAAGCGTATAACAAAATAGACAATAATATTTCCGTAGAAGTCACCTGATAATATTAATATTATCCATTAATAAACAGAGTGCCCTAAAATCCGTATCAGTGCCACGTGCACAGGTCCACCAGAGAAGGTAGAGCTGATCCTCACTCGTGTGGACCAACAGTGACATCTGGGGGAGGCAGGACGAGCAGAGGGCGTTGCATTTCCTCAAGTACTCAGAGCCAGCAGAGAACAGCTGTGACCAGCCCCCGCCCAGCACACCTGGTCCCCTGCCCAGCACACCTGGCCTCCTGCCCTGCCATGGGTCTGACTCACTCTGCAGAAGTAACTCCTCAACATTTGGGCTCTCCACTATTGCCACTGGACCTGAGCACCCTGGGCTCAGCTGAGGAGCGGTGCTGGCTTGCCAGGAACTGCCACTAAAGTGACCCCGCACTGTTCCACACCCAAACAAAGAGAAGAGCATGAATATTTATATTCTTATAGTTAGTTATGAACTTTGTAAACATTGCCCTTTACAGGTGTAAAATCCTTGTAACAAAAGCATTCATGTTTGCTTAAAGAAAACAAAGAGCAACAACTGGAATTAAAGTGTCATTTTGGACTAAAATAATAAGATCTTACAAAAAATGAGATTTTCAGAACGGTTTGGGGGATCAAAAGCTCCCCTTGGAAATCTCTGTAGTTTGTGTTAGTCACAGAGTGAAAATGCAAACTTAATTATGCATTAAACAAAGGAATAGATGACACCCACACATTCCCCTTGCCTCCTCCCATCCATGCTGGCTTCTCAGCTCCCACACTTGACTTCTCTGCTCCCTCTGAACAACCTGACCACAGCAACACCATTTAGTTATTCATCCATATCTTCAGGGCAGAGGGCTGCGAATTGTTCCTGCCTGCACTGAGCAATCCCCCATTTCCTCTGCTGCAGTACAGGAAGACAAGCAGCTTCACCAAACAGAGATGGGCATCTCTGCAGTGCTCTCCCATGGGGCATGCCTGCAGTCAGCACTGGCTGGGTGCCCCAGTGGGGCAGCAGCAGCTTCCATGGCCTTGTGTACACTAGAAATAGTTCCAGTTATTCGCTGCAACTGCTTTACTTGGTGGGTGGACCTAGCAAAAAAGTCTAACATTCCAAAAATAAGCTGCAGATTTTCAACAAGCATTTCGGCATTCCAGTGAACTGTTGTGGTACCTGTGATAACACATTGTCATCTCAAACATTTATCTTCAGTTACTATAAATCTGATTATCATAAAAACCAGAATTGCTCAGTAGTAAGTAGACAACAGCAGTTTCCTTTTCCCTGATTTCATTTGCTGTCAATAGCTCAAAGCTATGCTGTTTCTGGGGTTTTGCATAAAGAATTTAATTTTTTTTTCTACTTTCAGATGAATATCAAGTAGCTCTCAGGAGCCATTATTTCTTTCAACTCATAAACTGTTGTGGAGAAAGTATTTTTGTACAAGTACTCAAGAGAAGTGGTTCATTACAGTTCTATAACTTTTTTTCCCTCTCTCTTACATGTTTATTTTGCTATTTCATCTCTTCAGAAATTCACCATTCAACAACTCCAGATCATGAACTTCTTTCTAAAGCTCAACGATCAACACTTCAGGTCACTTTTATGCTCCTGCTTAAGCTGCTCTACATGACAGCAGACAGGATTTGTGCAGAGCAATCCATCAAGAACAACTGGAGCCAGCAGACAGTGCTGCAGCTCTTACCTCCCACAGGAATGTGATGAGGATGATACTGGAAGATGGATGCTTACAAACAGCAGCATCTACACTTCTTACTGCTGTAGCAGCAGTGTGCAAAAGCCTTTGTTTCTCCTGAAGATCACCATGTTGTTTGTTTTAAGGCTGCCTCTTCTATGTACTTTAGGAATCAGAAATGAACACAAGGGTTGGAAAGTTTCCCAGGCATGTGTTTCATGTAATTGGCACAGAGGAGTAAGAATTGACATCTACTTGAACCGATCTACTCATACACCTGAAAGTCACAAATTTCAAGTCTCATCTCATCCTGGGGGAAGAGTACATCTCAGCAACAGCAGCCACATGGTTACACACAACAGCAAATCAAACTGTCACAGGCAAAAGCAAGAGCTAACACACACATGTAAGCATTTATGAGTTTGCTGCTACTGCCTGGATTTCTTCTTGACAGCTTCCCTTCTCATATACAACAGGAATGAAATCCTGTGAGAAGTATACAGACATCTCAGTTAATCTTGAGAAAATCAAAGCTGAATCCCTTCTGATGGGAACAACCAGAATATTTTGCCTGTATATTAGGATATTTCCCACTTGAATGTGAATAAAGAACACTGTCAACAAATCAGAGCAAGAGAAGTTAGGAAGTACCTGTGACATGGTAAGGACTAGAAGAATACATACTATTGAAATGCTGAGGCTGACTGCAGTAACATCTGTCAGATAACAATCTTATGAGATTCCTTACTAAAAAAGGCAAGGGCTGAGCAACATGCTACGATCATCAGGACTGGAAATTCCATACACTATTGCAATGTACTCATTCTCTGTAAGTTCAGAGTATAGTTTTACACAGCACCTGATTACAATACTTCCCTTTAATTATATATAAAAGAGCCCATGAAGTGGGATAAGTGCAATATAATCTTAGTGAATCAACCCCACAGAACAGAAGAGAACTTACATTGCACAATTTCCAGCTCTTGTTGTGTGCACAATTTCCAGCTCTTACAACAGCCAGAGGACATTTCAGTCACACTCAGGATACTGGCACTAGGTTCATGTGTTGTAATTACTGGAGTCCCCAGAAGTTGTTTATCAAGGAACAATTACTCTTGAAAACTTGTATAATTAATAATAAATGATTTAGATGTTTTTCACCTAGATGAAAGCTAGGAACAATCGATCAGTAGAAAACAAACACAAATGACTAATTACTGAATCACTAAGTTTGTAACCACACAACTTTCTGCAGGCATGGATTGCTCCCTATGCTGTAGGAGCACAATAATCCCATGGCTTTCCAAAAAACTACAATTGTAAGGTAGACTTGCATATAAAAAGGAAAAGAAATACAAAAGATGTATAAGGACTCCTCATTACTATATTTAATGAGGGAATAAATCTTCCCCCTAACATGGTCACTTGGTTCCCGCCTGATTTTACACCATTGTCAGGGCATAGCACTGCACATTGGAACATAAGACAAGCAATTAGACTACAGGAGCCAGAGCCCATTGAAGAAGATAACACTGGCAGACAGGAGCCCCTTGGGTGGCCCACAGGTACTCCACCAGCAGCACTGGACACAGTAGATCAAGGCATTTTTATGTGGTGGAAGAGGAGAGACATGCACATGCAGGGGTGCACAGGAAGACAGGTCTAGTCTTAAGCCTCCCATTTTCTCTAATATTTAATTAGGGATAAATTTTCAAATACTTCCATGCACTTAGAAATTTAATTGGTTGTGAAATATGTCAAAGAGTTCAAAAGTGCTCTTTGTTATAAATAAAATCATTTATTGTGAAAGATGTTGGCAGTATTATATTTTATTTTTATACAAAATGTTGGAAATGGCCTCTAACAAATTTTACGGAAGATGGATCATTATTCTAAAAGTATGAAATGGACAAGGAGAAAAATAAATATAAGCAGAAGCCAGAGCCTGATATAGCTTAAGTTAAAAAGAGAGACCTCATTTTTCTTTCCATCCTGAACATTACAGCTGTAACAGCTTTATTACTACAGCTTTATATATGTTTACATTTTTTGCTGATTGTTGGCATTACAGCCACATCTGGTATCATTTTTCTTAACTTGCCTTATTACCATTTGTAACATGTTTCCCCCCACTCCCTGAGCCTCTCAAGGATCAATCTTCCCCCGCCATGTGGCCCTCTCTTGCCCTCCTACCTTCTCCTCTAAGTGTCATTCTTTCTAAGACCTTTCTTCAAGAGGTAATGACAACATGAACAAATCTTTTTTGTTCTTTTAAAGTAAGGAAGAATGCAAATAGAAGATCTGACCTGTCAGCCTGACTGTATGCAGTGCTAGCCCCACTCTCACAACCCTAAGTCCAACTCCCACGCTGATATGCCAGCCAAAAAAATATATTTAATTCTATCACGCTGGTAGTACCAGGCCCAGATAACTGTTTTCCTGGCAGCATTTTCCAAAACTGACCTTATGGCCAATAGCTCAGTTTCCACAGCTTAAAATATATTTCAGGCTACAGAGCACAAATTTATCACCCGGACGACACCCCCAGCTCTGTTCAGCACTGAGTTACGAGGAGCTGCCTTCCTCTGTAGCTGAGTCCACATCAAAGAAAAGTTACAGGGACTCCTTTCCTTCTTTAATATTTCTAGTTACGAGTAATTAACAATCTGTGACATTTACACATTTTCACACTAATTGAGAACACATAAAATAATATTTTATCTTAAATAGAGTTCTAAAACCTGAGGGAATCTTCCACTCCTGTTACTAATGAAAACCAAAGTTCAGGTTATTTTGGGTTGGAGGAGTCAAATTTGTCACTAAATAGAATGCAGCTTCTGTAATGGCTAAAATAATTTATTATTATTTAAATGGCTATACTGTCTCAGGTAATTGAAAACTACAGTGTTTCACACTGACATTTAAACAGTAACATTGAATGAAATTTACAGAGCAAAAGGAGAAGCGTGTAGCTGGAATAAATCATTGGGATTTTCTTAAGAGGCCAAAAAATTGAAGACAGGGACAGAGCATGGGGAATGTTCACAGCAAGAAGACAACAAACCTAAATTCAGAAAAATTTGTTCTTCTAATGTCCATGTAGGCATCTAGTACATAGTTATTCTTCAGATGACGTCATCCATTTAAAGGCAGTAGACAAAACTACAGAGAATGGGACATTTTCTCTGGGATGGTTGTGGTACTGTCAAAAGAGGACTGTCACTTTGGAGCAGACTTATGACTGTCGAAGAAGGCTGGATTTGGCAGCACTAAGAGATGAAATCATAGCATCAGCATGAAACCAGTAATCCCATTGCCAAACCAAGTGTTTGTATGTGGCAACAGCTCAGAGCCTCAACAAAGGACAAGGACTCAGCTGTGCTATGAACAGAAATCAGAAGGACCCCGGACCCAGAAACATCCTCATATAGAGATGGATGCTGTTAAGGTAACAATTACTGAGCCCACATATATTTTTGAGCTCTTGGGTTCAGTGATAACCTTCCTTGTGAGCTGCCCGTTACAGAAAATTTGCTGAACAGAAAGTAGGGCCATAAATTAAGACAAATTTTAACACCTGAAAGGTTAATAGTTTTGTTAATAGATTTTGCTCAGATCTATCACAGAGTTTGAAGGTCAAATAATCTGAATATTTCTAGTGGTATTGAAAAACACAGATGTGATTCCTTATGCAGAGTTGCTAAAAATGGGTCAGTTTGAGGAAATCTTGAAATACAGAGGATCAAGAAGACCTCTCTGAGAAAGCTGCAGCATCTCCTTGTGTTCACATAACTGTTGATATAGTTTTATTTATTTATCTGAAATACGGTAATCCCAGTGCAAGAAATTACAAAAGGAGAGATCTTCTTAACACAGATGTGTTGAAGTTTAATCCCATTTGGAGTTTTAGCTCTCTGACTGTTTATTCCTGCCACTTAGAGGCACAAATGATCTTTGAAAAGACACATCAGAACATGCAGGTGTTTTCTATTTCATTTTGACATGCAGTTATAAAGAAGGAATTACAACACAGTGACAGTCTCTGGTGGAAGGTATGGCTTCTAAAGCTGTATGTGTGCTGCCAAAACAGCACATTTTAGATAATGTTGATTTTTCTTGTTTATATGGAACTCCAGAGGTCCCTTCCAACCCCTACAATTCTGTGATTCTGTGATAATTGTGTTTATTTGCTGAGAATTCTTCTCCAACCATTTTTCCCTCTTCAAACTCTTATCTAAGCAGCATTTTTTTTTCATAGAATACAGTGGAAATACAGGTGAAAAAAGCACTGTGGACACTTTATTTTCTATTACCAATATTGAAGAAATAAATATTTGAAGAAAATGTCAGCTCTTCACCCATAAAAGAAATCTTGAACTGGAACAGGCTGCTCCGCTTTATTTTCTAGATCAATCATGTTTTTCCAATAGATTTTGCTTTTCTCAATAATATATATGCTCATAAATAGATATTATATTCACACTATATACATATATATACATATATGCTTAATAAATGCATGAGATGTAGTACCTTTCTAGAAACGGTTTGAAAGAAAACCCAAAATCAAATGAGAGGCAGGTATTCCAAACTGCCTCCAGAGATACACTGTGCAGAAAAGATGGTTCTATGCAGAACTAAGAAAAATCAGTTATTTTTAATAATAAATGGGAGATATTTGTCTGACATGAAGAAGGGTCTGAGTTCTCTAACGTTTGTCTACTTCTTCCAGTTCTACCAGTTAAGTAACACACTCAGGAGCACTCTGAAAAGTGCATGCTTGAGATTTATTTTTAAGATCACACCTAAAGAAGCACAGCTGTTCATGGCTGTAGTGAGGAGCTCTAGGTCGGTACAATCTCAAAACACTCAGGTCCAGGTGCTTCAAAATGTCAGGAAGGAGACATCTGCTGTAATGCAACTGCTGTGCATTCAAATACTGAGCATCCACCTCTGCTAAGTTTGAAACACCAGAACGTATCAGCTTAAACTGATAAGGCTTCACAAGGCAAGAAATAAGAAATCAGCAGAAACTTTTCAGACAGCTGAGGAAATAGGAAGACAGGCAATTTGAACATATACATAAACACAACACGAAGAAAATTTAGGAAAGTCCAGTCGAATTGAAAGAGAACTGCACTAAGCACACAGATCAGTGAGAGAGGGGGAAAAGAATGAGGAGGAGGAGGACAGTCCTAGGAGGTGTTTTATGTCCCCTTGGCACAGGGGACATAATGCCTTGGCACAGGCATCAGCAGAGGCAGAGAAACCATGATATTACACAACTGAATGCAGTCATTCAACTTGCAACATAAAATCATGAACAGCTCCGACCTGTTCAAAACTTTTCTCCCCCATTGCTTTGTAGTAGATGCACGGTGATATTTCTGTTTTATTTTTAGCCTTCTGATGAAGATAAAATGTAAGAGTTACTCAAAAACCTGAAAAGACACTTTCTGAAATGTGTTCAGTTATCAAGAAATCTAGAAAGCCATTGTGGCTTAGATTAAGTGCGCCAAACCTATAAAAGGCAACAGGTGTTGCAAATAAAAAAAGCTTGGCCTCAGTTCCATATGCCTTGATTATTTATTCTTATTTTCTGACTTAGTGTCTGGAGTTGGACAGATAAAGAACCGGGACAGCAGACAATATAACTGGCTAGTGGTAATGACAGCTGTTATCCATATGCTGACAGAAGGACTTTGTTTCTAGCAACTGGGACCCAAAATGTGTTTTTCTGTGGGTACCTAAGGATGGATAGGCAATAATTAGTGGTGCACTGAATAGGAAGCTTCGTACAGAGCCCAGAGCAAAAACAAGTCAAGCTGTTAAATGATACACTCTATACATTTTAATCTGGGATATAAATGTTTATTCTTATTTCTTAAAAAAGAAAAAAAGAAAAAAAAAGTTCTCTACTACAGGTTAAATGTTTTAAATGTCTTAATATTTGTACACCCAGGAGAATATGAATATTGTACTGACACAGTCCCAAACAATCATGCAATCTAAAGAGCATGCCAAGTCTGGAAGGCATATTGAGCATGTTCTCCGACGATGATATCATAAAGGTTCCCGCAATGGGAAACACATGGCACCAATTCCTCACATTCCCTAACCTGTACACATGAAGCTTCATTCAACTCTGATCATTTTAGTGACAACCCCGAAAAGAGTCAGGATCTAAAATTAAGAAAATAAGAACTCCAGGCGCCGGAATGTTGCACGCTAATCCTGCTCTGGGATCAGCATTTTTCAAAAACCCCAGGTGTACTCCCAGCCTCCAAATAGCATCAGTCTGAGAGTCAGAACAACGTTTGGAGTTCACAGCCCATGCAAACATGTAAGCCATGATCCTGAGTTGTTTATTACCAAGCACGCCTCGGAACGGATGACAGTAAAGCAAACTCCTTTCTCCTATATAAACATACATGTTCCCTGAAACACTGAAAAATCTGGCAGAAGCATTCTCTAGCAGTGAAGTTACCAGATGTAAGTGCTGCTGGAGCTGCTGCAGCTCCACAGAAGCACTTTGTCATGCTGAGAAACGATGCCTCTTCTCTGTGAGCTGGAGCGCTATCTCCTTTGTCTTCCTGTGTGTTGTGCACCCTCAGGAGCTATTCATCGTGTCTTCTGCTCCTCATATTTGTTGCAGTTCATGTGCTTTCACATTCATCTTTAACACAGTTCACTGGAATTGTGCTGTCAGTAGGGAGTCATACTAGATGGAGATGTATTTGAAATTCCAGAGGATGAATTCCTAGCACCAAACTTTCTGTACCAAGGATTTGCTTCATCGTGTTTTAGAAAAGTCTATTATGAGAAAACTATCCGTGCTAATGAGATGTAGAATTATGGGTTATGGAAAAAAAGTGCTTGCTGGCCAAAAATCATTATTATTTATGGAAGAAAAACTTCCATCAATGTGGTCAGAAAATAAATATACTTCTCCCTTCCTACTGAGAGAAATCTCATGGCTCCCAGTAAGCTCTTAAAGCAATGCTCTGAAATGTACAAAGTCCCTTCAGTTCAAACAACATTGTTTACTGTCTTGACAGCAAGATATTTGATACTTATCCAAATTAAGAAAATTCCCTAGACAACTTATTTAGAAAGAGAAAACAGGAAAATTGTTAGTCCCTCTTTATACGTGAAACAGAAATGCAGACTATTCAGTCAGTAGAAACACAGAAGGATGTGAGGAGGTGTGTCAGAAACACACCACACTGATTAAAAGAAAGAAAGGCAGAAAGAAGCACCACTGAAAAAATAAGTGAGCTTAAACTCCCTACACTATTTCATCCTTTCTTAAAGAAGGAAAAGCTACAATTTTTACTTGTAGCTTAACTGCATCAAGTAACTGGGAATGAAGTATTGTACTATATCATGCTAAATAAAAGCTCCCTTTCTTATTAATAACTTGTAAATAAAATGAAAGTAAAAACCTAAAAACCAGAAAAAGGACACAGCCAGTAGATCTCTGAACAGTCACTGTAATTTAAAAAACATGTCATGCAGTGTTGGCTGCCTATATGTCACCTTCTACAGAAGGTCCAGACATGCTGTGAACACAGCCACCATTTCCCAATTGCTCAGCATGCTTCACAGATCCACACACTTTAAGATCATGAAATAATGTCCTGTTCTTCAGTGACTACAATGAGCCTGAATACCAACTTAATTTTCAATGCCATAAATGTACAGCATGAGAGCACTGAGCCACAACTAACTGGCTTGCTGAGCTAATCTGCAGCATCAGCAGCTTGCAATGAAGAAGCTGATTTCTGCAACAGATTACAATCAAATAGGTGATCTTAAGAAAATGTTTAAAGTGTTCTCAGATCACTCAGAAATGTTTTAGATATGTAAAAACCTGTACATTTTACGTACTGAGAAGCGTATACAGAATTACTTCGTTCTAGCTAGCAGCCTCTGCTCAGAGGATGTGGAGGAACAAACAAGAACGTGTGTGGGTCTAGACACAGGTGCAGTGGAAAAGTTCCTCTTCTGTCTGCCTTCAATTGTTTGGCTGCAGCCAGTCCTCAAAGCCACTTGGGTGGAAAGATGTATACATATACATGCTTTATAGAGGCATACATGAAAAGATGGCTTTAAAAATTTGATTAGAAAAAATCTTTGTTTTTCCTCCTTATTAATACACGAGAAAAAAATTTTCCTTGAAGTTCAACAACTCCCCTTTCTTCTCCTATTTCTTCTATGGCTTATATATAGTTAGCTACAAGAAGGAAAGGCACCTATTTGAAAACACATTAACAGAACACATTTATCCCAACTGTGCTAAGAGAACCATCCACTGGTGGTGCTGCAGTTCCAAGAATGCTGTCACTAGTATCATGCCATTTAAGAAGCTTCCTTATTGGCAAATGAAAATGGTGTGTAAATAATAAAGATTTAATCTTCCAAGAATACAGTGATTTGCAACCTGTTCTCTCCTAGCTTTCACTTTGGAAACAATAGCATGTGGTTTTACGTGAATTTTTTCAAGGACTGTTTAACCCTTGCTTTGGTTTGTCAAATCTGAGCAAAAATAGGAACCATACTTCCAGGTTTTCTACTTTCAGCAGTCATAGAAAATGCAGTTATCAAAAATCTCTAACAGCAAAAGAAAAACAACAGTTCAGAAAACCAAGTTTCAAAAGATGAGATGGTTTTCAGAAAAACATGACCAAGATCATTCTTCACTACAAAATATGTGAGAAAGACGAACAGTCCACGTGAAATGCCTTCTTTCAAATTCACAGCTGAAAGAGAAACTCTGGCCTTTGAAGATTCTTTGGAGGCAAGCACAGCATTGCCAGCATCATTAACACAGATGCATGAGACACGCATTAGTTCTTCAACCACTCAATAACTATCAACATTGCCAGGTGATTTTAACTTACTAATAACATCCTAGAAGCATTCTATCAAGCTTACTTACACCAAGCATCAGGGTTTCCGTTCTGTTGTTCACACAGAAAATTAAAAGAATCTCAAAGCAAAGGAGTTTTCTGACCTAAATGAATGATTTTTAACTTCTATGGTGAATCACCGAGAAAAAATCACCTACAAAATATTTCAAACCAAAGTAAACTTAGCATCGAAAGGTTTTTTTCTTTTCCTGTAAGTGGTTCTTTGTCACTGGAACTCCCAAATATAACCTTCTTCAAAAGTAGGACTGAAGTTTGCTACTGTAACTGAACAAGTTCAGAAGACAGATGTATGCTGAGAAATAAGAACACAGCTTCTTCACAAACTCTTCTTAAACTCACTAGTCATAAATTGCAAAGTTGAAGGAAACCAGTTGATGCGCTGTACAACACACTGTTTAGCAGACACAACATCTCTAAGTCCTATCTTTTTAAATATGGGTGGGATTCTTTGGAATAATTTGAACAGGAAATTTTAAAACTAATCACATGTGTTTGATCCAGCACAATTAAGACTTAAAAAAGAAAATCAGATCACATAGGAAGTAGGAGAACTAAAAAAACCCTCATATTAGATTCCTTATTCTGCTGACTGAAACATTATTCAAGTTCTGAATGTACATTCATCAAATCAATGTACAGATGATGAAAGCTCTTGTAAAGTGCGACCAGCTCCTCATTAAGGAAGTACTCCAGGCATCAATGGAATTCTGTATCAGCCACGAACAGAATCGCATGTGTTTCTCCACTGGACTTGAGGTGTTCACATCAGGAGGGGTAACACATACTGCTCCGATTCGAAACTACTTAGACATGGACAAGGTTTTATAAAAAAGAGTTTCTGATACGTAGCACAAGAGCAATATTCAAGATCAGGATCTAAAAAGGCTGGCCAACATGCAAACATCCCTGGCGGGGTCTTGCTGGCAGCTTGGTGAAATCTCCTATGTAAGTATCCACAGAAAAAAAGAACTGGATTTGGCTGTCAGCATATTCAGTCTGAAATGTTTCAATCTATTGCAATTTGAAGATGTGCCTATCTGCAATGTTGGAAAACAATGGAATTAAACTAATGTTTAATTTTCATAATGACCAGCCCAGGTTTAATCTTGGATTGATTTAGCGTAAGCAAACACGTAATTTACAGTCAGTCTAACAGCTTTTCTTGGCAAATTAAACCTTGTTTAGGGCCTTTATTCACACCTTGACGTTCACGTTATCTCTTTGCAGCATGTTTGATGAAAATCTCTGTATCATAAGATTTAGTATGAAAGTGTTTCTTTAAGGATTCAGTGTATGTGTTTCTGTGAAAGACTGCATTTTATATTAAATTCAAACCTTGAAATATTGTAAGTACTGTAACGCCTATAGTTTCCATTCTGTAACTTCCAATATTAAATTATTCTGCTTAATGAAATGTCTTAAAGGTGTAAGAATTCTCGACTCTATTCCGCAAGCCAGTGACTTAAAGAAAGAGCAGATTTGCAGCATAGCAATGGGTAAATTACTTAACTACACAACTTTAATCCTCTGTCTAGCCTATTGCTCTCATGACAGTCATCAGTGGATGTAATATAAAGAAAATAAATTTGTTTCAAGTATATACCTTTCATCGTTAACTTGAAATTAAACCAGTGCTAAAAATAGTTTTGTTTTCCCCTAAAATTTGCTCATGTCTTTAACTGTGACTTGTGTTTCTCAAAGTGACACTGCTGATTTATTAAAAAGATATTAATGCAGTAATATATATGTCCTTTAGTTATAGACACCTGATTTATCAAAATTGTCTCCATACCTCCACTGCAGAGCAGTCTATAAACAATTAACTGGATTTAGCATTGTAATAGTTTAAAAACAATCTGATGAGAAGCATTTGCATGGAGTTATGGGGCTGAATCAGACAACTCATCACAGCCAACACTAACAGAAGAAAAACAGGACTTAAACCCTCTTAAAATGGTTCATTATATTAGTAAGCAAATTTTCATTTGCTCACTGCAAAAAATAAACTGCTTAGTGATCAGAATTGTGTTAGGAAAAGCAGCATATTTGTTGCACCTTTTGCAGACAGATACCTGTAAGAACGAAAAAAGCTTCGTAACGTGGGCAAGTTTATAATCCAGTAGTAAAAATCAAAGAGCGTGTAACTGTTCTGAGAGGCTAGATCAAATCTTCTAAGAATCCGTACAGCCGATGGAGGCCGCAAGTCTGAAGGAAATAAATCACATACATCACTTACGTTAGGCACATTCTGAACGGGCCACAAAAGGTGCAGCATATATGGGAAGTGAAGTCCATGTAACCACTGTCCAATTTATTGCTAGGTGAAGCATAGCAGAACATGTAAATGTGACCAATAGCACTAGTCAAACATAGCTTTCCTCCTACTGAAAACACCACCTAGAATTTATGGGATGCTACTCAAGCACCTTCAGAAGAACTTTTTCCTTTACAGACGGCTAAAATTAGCCACAGCAGATGAATGGCAGGACTGAAGAGCAGCTATAGGAAAAGAGTAATCCCAGCCATCATAACATATCTGGAGAAAAGACAAGACCCAAGAATCACAAACTGGAAGCATTTTGACTGGTATTTTCCAGAGGCACAAGGCTACTGGATCTCTCAGGTTCCTGTGGAAACAATTGCTCTTACAAATTATGAAAGAACATGAACAGGTGAAATCTAGTTCAAAAGCTACAGAAACAGGTAGATGAGAAACAGTCACGGAAGTACTGAGCCAGGAAAAGCTTTAGTGGCAAAATGACTGTCCTGGAAGAGTGGGACCACAGCAGATACCTACAGGCACACAGATATGGCACACATGGCTCACCTTACCCAGCGTGCTTAAGAAATAAGCACGTGATTTTGTTGCCATGAATGTCAACATGATGTAATTAGATTGAAGAATAGCATAGAATTACGGGGAAATAAAGTCGATTTATTCAGAAAGAATTCTGAAAAAGCTCTTGTGAAGACATCTGAACACTCCTGTTCACTTTTCCTTGTTCCTGGTACATTCCTCACAACTCCAGAAAGAAGTGGTGAAAAACACAATGGTAGCACAGCTATAATTCATAAAACTACACTGAAAAAAAAACAAATTACAACTTATTTTAAGGTAAATTTCATGTTTATTCTCTATCATCTTCAATTTACTCAGAACTAAGTTACATGAATGGGAGAATACCAGTGCTAAAGGAAAGTGGCTAGAACCTGGTCCTTGAAACATTTATAACAAAATGCAGCAGATAAAGCCAAGCCAAAAGGTAATCTGTTGCTGAGATAATTAATTCTGTTTACCACACAGACATATTGAATGACCATATATTTATCCAAGGTGCAATAATGGCTTGAGAGCAGCCCTGAGGAGAAGGATTTGGGGATGTCATCTGATGAAAGACTCAACATGAGCTGGCAACGTGTGCTTGCAGCCCAGAAGGTTACATGTACAGTTGCCTGTATCATGGGTTGCATCAAGAGAAGTGTGATCAGCAGGTCAAGGGAGGTGATTCTGCCCTCTACTCTGCTCTCATCTTGCGAATGCCCCCTCCCTGGAAGCATTCCAGGTCAGGCTGGATGGGGTTTTGAGCAACCTGGTCTAGGAGATGTTCCTGCCTATAGCAGGGGGGTTGGAACGAGATGAACTTAGAGGTCCCTTTCCAACCCAAACCATTCTAGAATTCTATGAATATTTTCTTCCTTCTTTGCACTGGTACAGATCATAAATTTATTTTGAAAGGGATCCAGATGCAAACCTTCAACATTTCTGCAGGCAAAATAAACTACGACGTATGTTCTCCTTGGCAAATATAACATGCAAAATGTGCCTGGAGATATGCTATACTGATTATGAGATATTATTGTGAGGTTTTATTATCCTTCTAAACAATAAAGAAAGAAAAAAAAAAGAAACATAAAAGCAAGCAGTTCTGCACCAGATGTAAGAGTTTAGTGCTATCCACCCTGTCTAGCACTTGGAACATGTGCTTCAAATATGAGACGTGTGTAAGCCTCCCCAGGTGAGCAGTTGATCTTTTATCGCAATTTCTGCTGCTTTTCAAACAGTGCAAGGCACAATCTAGCAGCTGAATGATCTTAAAAAAATGACAACAAACAGTGTGGGGAGGGGACTTTTTCTTCAACATCATAATCCTGAAGTAAGCATTACATTCGGAAGAGCAATTTCGTTGCAATATTGAGTCAGTCTCAGAATGGGACAAAAGTGTATGGAAATATTTGGGCATGGTAATCCCCACTCCCTCTTTCCTTTACAAGAGATCTTCCCTATGATGCTGCAGTTAGCAGGAAATCTTCACTTGGTCTTAAAACCCCAAATTTAAAAATGCAAGATAGAAAAGGTTTGCAAGTTAATCCAAAAGACAGCTCCTCCTCTTCAATAGGTCTGAACATACTCTCACTCACAACTCGTCCTGAAATGGAAGTTCAGAAGTCTCTCAAGGAGACACATATAAACATACCTTTCTGTTGTACTTTACAGTTGCTAACAAAATGATAAGCAAATTAATGAGGAAAAAAAAAAGATTATTTCTGGGAAAAGTTTTTCATTTGGATGCTATATTTCTTCTTTTATATCCTCTTTCATAAGGACTACTGAGAAGGAGGAAAAGCATCTGTGAAAAAAGTTAGTCTTGGGTTGTTATTTTCTTTGAAGTGGACGTGATGGAGAGTTAAATGAAAGTAATGCATATCTGAACAAGTAGCGAATCAGCTTTCACTTGTGATAAATAATGAAGATACTTGTTCTCCTCAGCTGACATCTGTAGAGGCCATACTGTTAGGAGCATTCAGCTTGCTTCAGAGAAATGTGAAGCATACTGCTGCTAAATTCTGCTTTCCTACTGTTTCTTATTTACAGTAGAATTATTAATTATTTATTACACGGAAAGCAAATTTTCTATGTTGCTCTAATTCAGTGTCTTTCAGCCTAATGAAAAAAACAAAATAAGTTGCTTCGAGTTTTCTTTTTACATGACCCTACAGTGTCATTGCCAAGAAACAAATGGGCCTCCAGTGCTTGACAAGGCCTATATACAGAAGTACCTTTGCCTGAACTTCTGACAACTTGCTGTTTGACAGCTTGCTAAATGAGGAAGAGCAACACTACAATAATAGTTGACAGATGCTGTTTCCACTAACTTTCAATTTCCTTAAACCTTTCCAAAAACACATGCAGAAACTGATCTGCTTGTCTGTTGACTTCAGATTCCAAGTTCTGATACTGCTGGCCTATCAGGTTACATGGGATATTTTCACATTATTCAAATGCACAATAACCACAAATGAGAAGGGATATTTAGTGGAACTGCTTGCAGTTGTACTTCTGAAACACACTACTCACAAGTGACACCTGTGGGAAGTTTCTAGAATCTAAATTTAAAATTTGATCACGGTGTTGAGCTGTGCTTGCCAAATAATCAACTCTCTTCCACTTTCTGGCACCATCCAGCTTATGGCTGTGTGCTGATCTGCATCCTGACAGGTTTTTTTCCGTTTTACTGGGGCTAGCCATATTAGGGTGCAGAGTACAAACACTATTGCTGATGAACACCTGAGCTGGCCAATAGGTCTGAAATTCTGGTGTTGATTTCTTATAAAACTAAGTTCCCTGCCTATTAGTTTTCAAGTTCATAAATGCCATGAAACATATTGTAGTCACATTCTTCTTAATAATTAATACCATTTGAACAAGCTTGCTGACAAAATGTTTTCCTTTAGCAGAGAGTTTTCAACACTCCTATGTGCTCTGCCCTTTGACCAGGAGGGCTGGCAGATTATTCACTACTTACTGGCAAGCATAAGCAAGACCAGATCCTGAAGTGTATGCCCAAGCTTGTGAGCTGCTGCTGAGATCTCCTTCTAATGAGCCACTGCACTTCATGGTATTGCTCATCTCATCTCACCTACCTAAATGATAAGCATTTAGAAAACAATACCAAATCTGGGAATCCTAAACAAAACACCTCCTTTTCATATCAAATCTTTAATGTAACACTGAGATTTGGGCTATTCTTCAGAGTCCAAATCAGTGAAGATCAGAAGACTCTAAAAGAAAGAAAGAAGAGGCCAGACTTAAAATTGAACTTAAAACACGCAGTGAGGTTGGAATGTCATGGGGAGGTTTGTGACACTTGATGCAACCTATTATCAAAAGGGAGAGAATGCACAGCAGCTCCAGACATGGACAGGGTCATCATTAAGAAAACACAACAGTAATGATGTGAATCACTGTAATGTGAGCTCGAAAAGGTTTAAGTGTAGTTATGTTTCTGCAAGTCTAGGACATACACACCTGCACTCCAGGATTGTCTCTCTGAGTAAACATACATTTTTTCCATCCCACTTGCTGACTTAATTTTCCTTCCACATTACCACCATACATGCAGTCTCACCAGTACCACAGATGGAACTCCGTCCCACTTACAGCCAGGAAAGACAACTGTACTGAAGAAGGAAAAAAATGTACAGAGGAAGAAAATACAAGATGGCTGCTCTGATATTCATTCACTGAAAAGCACAACAGGAATATTTTCTCAACAATTAATAGGTAAGTGGCCAACAAAACAAACACAAAAAAGATCACTGCACTGCATTTCCTTTCCAGGCTAGTCTGCATTTTTTACTCCAGGGGACGTGTGACAGCACAAACATCAACATGGTTTATAGAATAACAGAATGGTTTGGGTTGGAAGGGACCTTTAAGATCACCTTGTTCCAACCTCCTGCTATAGGCAGGGACTCCTCCAATTAGACTAGGTTGCTCACAGCCCCATCCAGCCTGGCCTGGAATGCCTATTATTGGCATTATATTGTTACAGGTAACACAGGGCCCTTGGGAGCCAGGAAGTCATTCTTACTTTGATCTCTGGCGTTCAGAGGTGGTACGCAGACAACAGCAGAAAGCATCACAGTGCTCACTTGATCCACTACTTCTAAAATAAGGTCTGTAGGACTTCACACTTCATAGCTGCTCCACAGAATCCTTCTGAAAAGTTATGTTTGCTACCCCACCTGCTCCATGTGCATCTGCTGGAGGATGCCGTGGTTCCTCAGTTACCTGAACCCCTGTTTAATTTCACTGAGCAATACTTCAATGTCCTGGCTGCATTGGTAGGCAAGTAACTATTTTTTAAATCATTTATATAATGTGTACATCTGGGTAGGTATGTATTTGTAACTTAAGCAGCTTTCATATTTCAGTCACTGACTTGTTTCTGTTCAGAGCAGTCGGAGAAGAACAAATGAGATTGTTTCAGGATAAATCTGGAAGCTCTACAGACACAAAGCTCTTGAGTGCTTCAAGACCAGGATTACGGAATGTAAGACTTTGTATTTTTCAACTTGCCATCAAACTGCAATGCCAGTGTCACAAAGCACAAGGAATTTCCAACTTCAGAACCCCTCCAAAGCCGAGAGTCAGTTTGCATTCAGTTTTCTCCAGCAGCATCACAAAACATGATGCTCAAAGTGCACGTCAGCCCATGCCACTCTGCTGACAAGAAGTTCCTGAAGTGACAGCAGCAAAGGAAGGGAAGCTGACAAGGTGTACTTCCCAGAGCTGAATACAAAAGTTATTTAAAAGCTCCCAGTTAACATGGGGATTTTTAAATTCCTCAAGCTTTAACCCGCTCAAAATCTTTTGAGAGGAATAAAAGGCAGAGAAGATAATGAAGCCAACCTTTAAGAAAAGGAGGACAGAAAGCAGATTTTCATATTCACTGTAAGTGACAGCTGGATGAATTACACAAATCACCTGTCTCTCTCTGTTTCCTTCTATCCATCACACTGTATTTATCCATCTCTTCTTCTGCCTATCTTCAGCTTCAGGAAAGACATACAGCACAGCTTAAATTATTAATTTTCTGTTCAGTTCTTTCCAACACCAGTTTCAGTTCACTGACCTGTGTAACTATGATTTACCTTCTGCATTATCTAAAACATCATGTATTATTAATAAGTTTGCTCTCTTCAAACATTTCCATGATAATTCATCAAAATAAAACACACACATGTGTCTGGCATATAAAATGATTTCTTCCTTTTTTTTTTTTTTTTAAATCATCCTCAGTTTTTCTGAGGTGAATCAAACACTGACTGCTCTGTTCCTGCAGCAGTAGCCAGATTAGCACCTGATACCCTAATCTTGCTCTCCCAGAATGAGCTGTTAATCTCTCAGAGCCTGTACACCCTCTGTCATATGTACTATTAATCAAATTCTGCCACACTGACATATACTAGCTAAAAAATGTAAACTGAGTGCTCTCAACTTTCACCAATTACCGAAAGAAAAACAAGAGGTGTTTCATGCAAAGAAATAAAAGGCTTTCTCGGAGTCACAACAAATGTAAAGTGCACTGAACCACCGCAGGACAAACTGCAAACTGCTTGCCCTCTCTCACCTAACCCACACGCCTTGTATCCCAGGGGATGGGAATCCTGGTCAGCGTTATGTTGTGTTTGCTGCAAAGTCATCACTGAATGTAATGTGTTGGGCTGCTACAGATTACAGAAGAAATGAGAACATCATTAATAAAGCTATAAAAAGCTTGAGAAATGACGTGGGGTGATGCACTCTGATATTAACATTAGTGCCAACTTTTATTATTTGAAAAATATGGTTGATATCCATCCATAGTGTCTCTGCCCACTCGCCCTGTTTCTTTTTCCTTAAGAAAGATCCATCGTGTTGTTCTACCACAGCAATCATTTATTTCAGTTACACGTGTGTACAGACTAGAGGAATAGCAGGAGGGAGCTGAGGACATCTTGTTACTCATGAGGGGAAAGGAAGCTGTGAGTTTTAGAAAAGCCTCATTCACTGATTCTTGGGTGCCCTCCTCCATGTGCCAGACTACGAAACGAATGCCACACTCACCCTCCCAACAATCACCTCCTGTTGGTTCCTTTCAGGGAAATAAAAATAAAATAAAAAACAGAAGGAAAAAATGTCGAGCTGCTTTTTTCCCCCTCTCAGCGTTCAAATTTTAATAATCTCACACCCTCTAACATCACAGAGCACGTTCACCCGAGCTAAAGGCAGGAGTCCCACAGCACCTGGGCAGGAGATGCTTCAGGTGAAACATTTTAAAGCATACACCATTAGACTGGAATTGCTGTCGTCTGCTGTCCAGCAACCCGAGAGCAAAGCACGCGGGAAGCACCAGCGGCGCCGAAACTGCAGCCTGCGCTGGGGATGACAGCGGCGGTGCCGGCGGGGTGTGCTGCCCTCTGCTGCCCGCCGCACACGGACAGCACCGCGCGCTGCCCCTCGGCACGGCCCGCAGAGCCCGGCAGCGCACACCGCGACCGCCAGGGCAGGGGACCGCCTCACCTGGGGATGCGGAGCAGCAACAGCGGGCTCGAGCAGCCCGGAGCCAACTGCTAGCACATGGCAGCCTGCGCCCGGAGCCGCGTCGGCTTCCTGCGGCCGCATGGCACCGGGCTGTGAACTGAGGCACGCAGTACCTAAAAGCCATGGCACAACATGCTTTTCATGTCTTAATTTTTTTTTAATACTTTTTTTTTTTCTTTTTGCGGTCTTTTGAGGTGTTGCTCTGTGTACTCTTAAGCTCTTACTCTTCAGACAGTTCTGCTTCCTGAGGCCGAGCAGCCAAAACACAAGCCACCACATTCACTGTTGCATTCACTGGTTCCTCAGCACTACGATGAACTCCTGCAGTGTCAAGAGTGAATGCTCCCATTGCCATGGGTTATGAAGGTGCCCATCAGCACTGATAACATGAATTTTCTGATATATTTAATTGTCACAAGCCCGAATGTCACGCATGCAAAATAAAATAAATTGACAGTTATGTTCCATAAACAATGTTTTGACACTGATATTGTAAAATGTTGTTCATCTAGTGCTTAAAATATTAAAAATCTGATTCATACATAATTCTGGCTGAAACCTGAGGACATAAGTCCATGGGCAAAAAATAAGAACTTCCTTTAAAATTGGGGTCTCACTACAAATAATCACATTTAGAAATTCTATAGCATTTGTCCTGCGTCAAATATTTTACTGCGAGTCAAATAGTCACTGTAAAAACATTAGTCTGTGAATGCTTGGATAAAGTGAAGACTTTTTTTTTCTAACTGCCAAATTAAGGATTCTACACCATCTTGGTTATGGTTAAGAAAGAGGCGTTGTGCTGTCAGCTATTAAAAATAAATAAATAAATAAAAAGCATAACAACTTGTCTACATTGTGATAAATGGACTATTTTTGCTATTATAAATCTCACTGAGCAAAACACATTCATTTCCCTACACTACCTGAACACTTTGACAGCACTTGGATGTCACGGGCAATGATTTGCCTTGCCATGCCAAAGGGAAAAAATACATGCTTCTTGCAAATAAAATATGAGACTCACTTAAAATACGGTGTATGCAAAATTCTGCTTAGATTCATCTCTTACTATTTTTGGTTGTGGCAGTGAAGGAGGTGGGCTGACTCAGTTAGACAAAACTAGCACTCTGTCCTGATCAAGCACTTTATGAAATCATCACAATACAATTTAAACTGTTGGCTTATTTCATTACTACACTTTTTCTGCACGCAGAATGCTGCCCAGTATCTTTACCACAGAGGGAAACTCATTCTCAGTGTAACTGTTTGGACATCAGCACTGAGAAGACACCAAGCACAGCTTGTGCTGGAGGACATCTCCACTTGTTGTATGAGTCAGTGCCCAAACATTTCTTTGTGCATCCCCCACTTCAGAGGAAGCTGGGTGCAGTGCTGCAGAGGAAACGCGATACTTTCACCACCTGGTTTCTAAAAGAGAAGCTCAGGGACAAATGATAGATAAAGTCCTTAGAAAAATAAACTCAAGCCCATAAAATATTAGCTAATGTTTTCATAACTTTTCCAGCATCTATAGTTTCTAATAGATCAACTTGTGGCTCTGCGAAGCTACATGGAAGAGTTGGAGGTGGACATATTGCAACCTTTCCTCTAACACAGATACCACATAATCCAAACTTGCTGAAAAGTACTGCTGTGGTCATTGACTGTATTTTTCACACTTGAAGGTGAACCATAAAGGGAAAGTTTAGATCAAGTTTTTCAGCTGTTATTTCAGGGCAAATAATCAACTCCAGTAACAGTAAAGGTATGAAATGAACAATTTTTTCCAACAACTTAAAGCATCTCTTTCATACTAATAACTCAAATACTCCTTACAAGGGAAATATATTCCAGATAATCCTCAGAGAACAGACTCACTGTTCATTATATGTTCATGGCTGAAATAATCTAACATCTACAGTGACAAATTTAAGCTACAAGCTCCTTGTGTTTACTTGTCTAACAAAACAACAAAATTACCCACAACATTTATTCTATGAATAAAAAATGACATTCTAAATATTGTGCTTTGAATTCAATTGTGTTTACAATGATCAAGATGTGAGAGGCACTATTTATGATCAGCTTTAATCATCTGAACTACCTCTGTCACAAACACATGAATCGGAACAAAGCAAATTAACCCAACTTAATATCGTTTCAGACCACACTTTACATATTGTCCTGATGAAGATGAAAGACCTTTCAAAAGGCGACTGGCTTTTCCCTTAAAACATACCTTTACACTTAAGAGAAATGTTGAACAGAGCTGTCTCTGCAGAAGAGACCACCATTATCTATTTTTTATTTCAGTTCCTAGACAGTGAATATTCTGCAGCTGCCTCTTCAAATGTGGTGATTTCACACTGTATAAAAAAATCCCAAGTGTGGAGGACTGGTTTACTGTTAGCCCACACTGCCAGAGAATAACATGAGAGGTTTGGTGGGGAAGCTCATTCTTTTAGGTAACTCTGTCAATGCCAAGACACAAAGCTCACTGGGAGATCTCTAGTCCTCACACTCTACATTACATTCTGTGGACCATAACTACTGCTAGAAAGTCCTTCCTAAACAGCACAAGTGCAATGAGTCCCGATTTTTCCCGGATTTTTAGATTTATTTAGAACTCTGGACTTAGATATCAAAATGCTAAAACCTCTTCAGCAGTAACACACCCAGAATCCAACAGATATAAACTTTAGAAGGAAATATTTGTAAGGATATTCAAAATAGTTTACCATTCCAGTACTTGCAGTTTAGCCCACGACCTCTTTCAGTTCTGGCCAGGCTGAAAAATTATTTATTTCTATTTAAACAGTTTTACTAACTTGAGCATTTAGAAAAGAATAGCCCCAAAATGGTTCTTGTAGAGAAAAAAAGTGTTCCTTGCAACAAAGTGACACCTGGCGTCAGGAAGACATCAGCCTACTCCGCTTTTTCATCTTCCTAGCAAGGGGAAAACCATAAATCACAAACCACTTTGGTCTCCCCTCCTGCTTTAGAATCAGTCAAACAAACCTTCTTAATGCCAAAATTACATCCTATCTTAAGGAAATGTGCTGCAAACTACACATTGCTTCAGCTCTCCAGCGTTTGTAGGGTACATCATGAACGTCGAGTCACTCATGTTTGTTTCTCTCTTCAAGCAAAAATGTGCACTCTAGTGTGGCACCCAGATTATTAGCAGAAGAAAATAAAGGGGAGCAGGAGAATCTGCCATTTTTGATCAATTATGCTTGATTTTTCTTTTTTTTTCTTTTAAAGTATTGAAGAAAGAAAAAGAAGCAAAACCCCTACTTTTCTATCAGAAACAGAGTTTGATTTTGTCTGGATTAGAACTTACAGTGTTGGTGAAAGGCACTGGAGACAGTCTTGGAGACTGAAGTCATTTATTTACTCACAGAACAAGCATCAGCTATACAAGCAGTACCCCAGAGAACAGTTACAGGCACCCTGGAAGAGGGTGCCTCATTCACCATTCCCATTTCACCTGTAACTTTTTATATTAAAAAAAAAAAAAAAGTGGGAGAAAAGCAAATTTACCATCTAACATCAGTTAGCAGTTCAAAGAACTCTTGAGAAGTGGGATTTCAAAGTCTGCCCATTTTCAATGGACCATCAGACCTCCACGAGGTCGCTGATGTGGCTTGAAGTCTTCATCACTAAGCAAACAGATAACAGCCTAAGAACCTTAAAGAAAATTAAAAAATAGAACATGAATTCACACACACAGGCAGCAATCCCAGAAATAATAGCTACATTCATGAGAGCAGTAGTTAATATTTAGATTTATGGAGTGTGATGTACTAATGCATATAATGAAGCAGACAATTTAATGACTCAGAGTGCTAAAAAGAGGGGAAAAATAAATTCACAGAAGTCACAAGATTGACTTTCCGGATTAATGGGGATAAGCCAAACATTCCAGATGTTCTAATCCAGTGTTCCTGTCTCTACGCTACAGAAAATCACCTTTCCCACTGCAAACAACTCCGTCTTCCTTTCAGTGCTTTTGTTCCCATCACCACTCGTGAGCAGCCCATTTTGATCTGTCCTCTTTTTCTTTCCCTTACACAACTAAAATGAAGGAGCATACACACTTTGTATATGAATCATTTCATTAAAAGTCTCTCCGAAGACAAAATACCATATGATGGAGGTATCCATGATGCAACTTATCAAGGTGAAGCAAAACAATATTTCTTCATAATGGTTCTTTACATTTTAAGAAAATCCTCTATCAGACTCTGTTCCCCAACTGCCATTGTCACCATTTTTCTTCTGCTGTAAAAACAGTTATGTACATGCTCTATTTACCAGGAAAAATTTACTGTTCTAATTACCAGACCTCTTACAGCTAATAGAAAATAAGAGTTATTGGGTTTTGTTCTGAGCAGGAAAACTTTTTAAGGAGGTAACAGTAGGATGTAAAAGAGATCTGGGAATCTGATGAGTCTGTGACTTGCTGTTACTATGGAAATGAATGATCATAACAAAATATTCACATCTTAACCATGTTTTCTAAAAGACTGACATCCCTAAATCAGTTCTATTTTTAAATCTGTGATTTTGCCAACCTACTAATCCAACACCTACCACAAACATCGCCAGTTCCCTGCAGAGGAACGCTGCCTCGTGTGTGCAATACACCGAGCTGTGGCCGAGCTGGGGAAAGCAGCACACAGCACTTGTGCCAGTTGCACAGCCTCCTCTGCCCTGCTGAGCGTCTGCATCCCATGGGTGAGTACACAGCACGTGCACTGCCAGCTTTTCAGAAAGAAAGGACTGCCCTCTGTGTTAACACTATTAATTGCCCCTTGCATTACATATGTACTACATTAATTATACCCGTGTTTTAAAGCATCTCTTTGAAGTGGACTGAATAACACTGTAAACTGAGATAGAAAAGTCTTGTGCAGTCACACTGCAGGTTACTCCATTTCCCACACCTCAGTATTATCTGCAAAGCAAGTGTCCAGAAACATTTACTGAATGCAGGAAACAGCAACCTAGAAGACTGAAGCAACCACAGATGCCTGCTGAGATTTGATCATGAAGGTGTGAGAATAATTCCTTAATCACCATCGAGACTACACTTATTTACAGGCAACTAAGAATACGGTTGCATGGCTATTTACAGGGACTAATGCTTGCAATCCAGTCCCTAAAATGCACTATTGCAATTGTGAAACTCATCCCTATCCACCTTTGGCCCTTTTGTAACACAAAAAACAAAATAAACAAGAGCTCTGAAGTTAGAAATAAAAAGCTATTTACAGAAAGCACGTGGTGAACAGGCTGATGAAGGAAGCAGGATTTCAGAAGTGCTTTGAATACCACAAATAACATATCTGAGACTTGCAGAGACTGTTGAGTTTGTGCTGAAGGAGCTGGGCTGCTGTCTTTGGACGGAGAGCCTTAAGAGATGCCAGTCCTCAACACAGACCTAAATTTCAGTCAGAGTTCAAGGAAAGAGAATTTTTGCTTTGTGCATTTATTTTGCAGTGTCAGGAGTCCAGCCCTGTGTTCTGGCATACCTTACCAACCCTTCCTTAGTGGGGCAGAGCAACAGTGATCTCAGCACGACCTGCCACCATCTTCCTTGGGAATGACCACTTTTCACACTGATGTTTGGGCCCACAGCCAAAGCATGTTTTAGGGCTCCCAGGAGATGTTACCAGTGATGGTGAAGGACTGTGGCTTGGCAAAGTCAGCGTGTCCAGTCAGTGGCACCACACTTCTGCAGCTGCCAGAATCACTGCCAAATGAGCAGCACTCAGTTGGAGGGAGGAGGACAACTTCTATGATTTTAGACCTAATTATGCATGTGGTTGCCACATTTCAAACCCCACTCAGCTTCCCACATAACAATCATTCCCTGCTACAGAAAGTCACACGCTAGCTTAAGGTCTCCCACCCCTGTCTACCCCAGTCGGATGGAATCTGGTGATGATGCACAGCCAAGAATGTGCAAACAGCATGCCTGACTCTGCTTCTCATCTCCCAGTTTCAACAGAGATGCTGAGATAAACAACTGCACTCTGAAAATAAGGACTACAACAAATACATTGTACACTGTTTTGTGACTTAAGTAAAAATCCAATTCCCTTTTTTAAAACTTCAAAATGCAAAATCCTGAATTGTGCTTTCTGAAATAGTAAGAAGCCAGTTCAGTAACAGTTAGTTTCCAAATAAGATAAAGAAACCAGCCTTTATTAAATTATATGGAAGGGGGTCAGAGATTAAAAATCCTCTGCCTCTCATTATTAGACTTGAGATGACAGATTCATTCCAGAGCACAGAAGGAAATATATTATCCCCAAACAGGATATGAAGTTCAGTCCCAGTAGATTATGCTCTGTTAAGTAAATTTATTGTCTAATCTTTTAACTCTCCCCCAAAACCACTGCCCAAGACCCTCTTCCCTATCAGTACAAAATCCCCTTTCCTTCCCTCCAGGACCTTATCCCAAAGCCCCCAACAACACTGCCCTCTGGTCTCATTCCCATGAGGACTTTGGTGGTGCATGAACATCACAGGAAAACAAGAAGTGACGGCAGCAGAAGGGAAAGGACTTACGACTGCAGCCAGCCAATAAAACCATAATGTGCTCTGAACTGTTACGCAGAAGAGAAACAGAGGATAAATGTTGTACTCGTCTTAAACAACAGCAGAAATTGAGCTCCTTTGCCTAGTAACCACACGGAAGAAATTCTTCAAAAGAGCTGCATTACTAAGAGTAATTTCTAGGAAGAATTAAATGCACTGTGTGAAGCTAGAAGGCACATCAAACAAAGAGCAACTCTATCCTCATTCTGTTTACCAAGGCAGAAGCACTTTTCCATACGATGACATGTTTCTAAGACACTGTTTAGTCCAACTTCAGACTCCATGAAATTATTTGCAGAGATAGAGATTCCCCAAAAATTCATTTTAACATCCACTGCCCTGCCCTTCCTTTTCCCACTTCTTTAACTGTAGGAAATGTACTTGTGAGACATAAAGAGAACTGATGTCCAAACCAAAATAGTAACAGGAAAACGTGCACTTAAGAGTGGTGCAGCTAAAAATATTTCATTCTATTTGGGTTTTAAGATGGTTCCATACCAACAAGGAAACTGTTTTACGAAGACCACAGTTACAGCACTCATAACCCTAAAATCATTGGACAATTTGTGTGCAAGGCTGCTTACATCCTCTTTCTTTAACATTATGTTATGAAATATTCACAACCTGGTACTGAATGCCTCTGCCTTCCGTGTTTTCCTGCAGCAAAGCTGTGATGCACCATTTTTATGCACAGACAAACCACAAAAAGCTTGGTTTCACCAACAGAGCGTGCTGTCCATTTGTTATTAAATTGAGGGCAAAGTCATTAAGAGGTTTTTGCATTATTTTATCTGTAGATCAGCTGTTGCAAGAATTCAGCTCTCTGATAAGATGTTTAAACGTCTCTCTCCCTTAGAACAGACAGCTTTCAACACATCTGCTACAGAATGCCATTCTTGGCTACATCGTGCACTGCTGATGTCTTGGGCTACACAAATGTTTTTTCCAAATCCTCTTCTTATTTACTTTGGGGTTTATATGTTTCTTTTTAGACTCTGGGTGGAGAAGGCATGGGAATCACGAACAACACACTTGGCAAGATTTCTTTCCAGCAATGCTTAAGGTAACCATTGCAAGCAATAAAATGATGCTTTATCCAGATTGTTTTTCCTTGAGTTTGAATTCCATGGCTGGTACTCCATCAGCTCGACCCCTTGCCATTTGAGGTCAATTTATTTTCATAATCAACGGTATATTATATTTTATTATTGAAATTTATTTACGAAAAACGGTGAACAAGTTCAGAGCTTTTTTATTATTATTATTCAAAGAAGGAAAGCTGATGGGTTTTCTTTTGATACATAGCTTTGGTTTTGTTTTAATCCATAGCTTCTTTTTAATGTTCGCACTGAACTTTAACAGATTTTGTATTACCTCAGTGGCAGATACAGAAAGTATTCATTGAAAATGAATCTATTTTTAATTAACTCCCTATTTGTTTATATAATATCCCTAACTATACTCCAGAAAAAGAAATGCAAAAAATAAAGCTCTAAATTCCACTCATTGCACCTGAAGGAAAATAAGACTACAAAGGTTTCCAGTCAGAGGCCTGCATAACCCATTATCCCCATATGCAACTTTCCTCTCCTTGCAAATTAACTCTTCAAATAGTTATGTATTTGTAAGTAACCAGAAATACATTTGTTTCTTTCTATTGATACAAGCCACGCACCAAGTGGTTCCCCCCCAGCGTTGCGTACTGGAGCATCACTTTGAAAACAGGCTTTAAGTCATCTGGTGAAAGAGTATACGGGGTTACAAAGTAAATGGATCTAGCAGACATCTGTGAATTACTCCCAATGCAATATACACGAGACACTTACATCTGCATAGAAATATTTATGGGGACATATGAAAACACACGCACATGCAGCAAGGCTGCTGAGGTGACCAGCAGAGCAAGTTGTCGAGGTGCTCTCGGCACATGGCTGATTTCCTCCGATAAGCCCCACGCTCCATGGGGCAAACCACATGTTCTTGGTTCAAAGAAATTCAGAGGTAATCAGAGCACTGGAAGAACCTGAAACATCTACTGTTAATGTCACTAAGATGCTGTTAATACAAATCTAAATCAAGCTTCCCAAATGGGACTTCTGGGGTGTCGCAGTAAGGACAGCATCCATCCTTATCCACATGTATCCATCATCCCCACGTGGTTCTGACTGACTGGAAACATGCTGAAGTTTTTATTTTTGTTTTTTAAAGAGAAATTATTTAAGAAGCACCTACAAAATCATATTATTTAATAGGCAAACGCAAAACAGAACACTATGTATTTCAGGAGTTGGTGTTGAAAAAGAAATCAAAATAAACAAAGTTGCTTTAAAAATGAACTCTGCTATTGCTAACCTCCTCCACATCCCCGCAGCACAGCAGCAGCCTTCATGCCAGGGATGCAGCACTGACAAAATCCAAGACCACAGAAATACTCAACTCTTTCAGGTCATGACATTCTAATGTTATACCAAGAGGTGAGAAAGGAAGGGGGAGAGAAAAAAAATCTTCTGTATTGAGGAGTTCTGTTTTCACTACGACATGGTTTCCAGCCTCAGCTGAAAACCACACCTCCAGCCAAAGGACAAAAGGAAAGGACATGCCAGGACAAATGTCCTCCTGCCTGTCTGACCCTCTGCAGAGCTGCATTGAGCCCTCAGCCCTGCTTCACAGCAGGATCTGTGACATGAATGATTTTTTCCATTAGACACGAGTAAATGAAACTAAATTTCCCTTGCATTATAAATAGTTGGCTAAGCTGAATATTTAATGCAAGAACTCTCTGGTTACAAGGGGCAGAAAAAAAGGAGAACAAATGCTAATGTGATTTAAGTCAAAATTCAGATGTGTGACAAAAAAAAAAAAAACCAAAAAAAAAAACAACAGAAACAGCAATTCTCTCCTTAACACTTAGACCAGAATGGACTGCTGTGTTCATGAAGTCCCTTGTTTGATAGGCTGGATTTATCTCCTGCGAGCACATACTACTACAGTGTTATCTACTCTGAGCCTTTCAAATGTTGATGTCCTATATCAAGTGACCTCCCACACATGCAGCATACAGTGTACAATCACTGACATTTTTAATACTATATTCAACTCCACTCTCAAATGAGCACTGTACCATGGCTCAGAGGGGGCCAGAAATATTAACTGCATCTATGCTGTACAAAGCTTTACTCCACACAGCTTGAAGGGATTTACTCCATGCGACTGCCTGCTTTCACAGTTGATGCTGATAGCAGCAGTGTTATACCACTGTCCAACACTGCAGAAGAAATATTTAAACTGACTCATTAATGTGCAAGAATCTGACCTCTATGACAAATCCATACATCTCTCTTCCACTTTATCCCAATGGAAATGGTGAGCAAACAAATAAGAATTCCTCAATATTGTAATGTCTGCAGTTGTTTATCTACATTTAAACACAAGCACTAAATTAGATACCTGTTTGAATTCCAAATGACTGATATGTTTTATATGAGACACACTGTACTGCTGTGGATAATGATCACAGCATTAAGTGCAAAGTTTGCATGCTGTATGAAAGCACACAAACATGCCATGCAAATGTGGTAATCTCAAGCTCAAGAGTTCCTTCTGTGTGCCTGTGTGTTAGATACACTGACTCCGTCATAGTAGATAAGCATCATGCAGTTGAGTAATTTCTTTAAACTAAGTTTCACAAAACAGATGTAGACAAGTCATGAGCACAATGACATTTATTTTGGAAAGGATACTTTTTTAAAAAAAGGAAAACCTATTGTACTAGGTTTAGATTAAAAAATTAGATGTCCAGTTTCATAATGAAAGCCGAACACTGAGAAAGCAAGACAGAAATCCTTGGTACTGAGATGGATTTCTTTAGAAAACAGTTTTTGAGCTCAGGAACTAATTTGGAAGAAGAGCACGGTAAATGCAGGTTCACTGGTCATTTCTGTGTCTCTCTCACAAAGAAAATGTGTCATTTCAGGAGAGTCACAACAAGATGAGACAGAGAAAACGTATGGAAGTCTTCTTATAATAAAAATGGAGTGACTAACATGGATGACTCAGTTAATTACTTGACTTTCAGTGAAGAGTACTCACCGAGACAGAAATAACACTAAATCACAAAGAATATATGGGAAAATTATTTTGGGCTAGTGAAAAAGTTTTACCAGAACAAATGTCTGCATGTTAAGAGCATTATCTCATGCATACTGGAGCTCTCAGAGATAGAAATCGGGTGTCTGCATCTTGATTTTCAGCTCAGTCCCCAGAGTCCCAGGACAATTGAGGCTGGATGTCCCTGGTCCCAACCTGGCTCAGCTCTGAGGTCACACCTGGTTTTTCATGGCTTTAGGACAGGGACTGCACAACCTTTGTGGGTAACTGGAGCCCATTGTTCAGCTGCCCTCATGGGCAGCAAGTTCTTTCTCATATCCAGATAACAATATGCCAGGTATAACATACAGAGCAACAGAAATTTTTGTAGAAAAATTCAGAAATTGATTCTGAAGTTAAGACTGCTCCTTAACATCTGACTGTACCTGTACTATGCTGCTTACCAAATGTTATCTACCACTTGAAGATAACTAAGATAACCTTACCTTGGTAGTCTTTGCAGTCAATCTGAGACTGAGCACAGTTGGTGTAATAACAAGAACTGAATTAGCAATAATTTGGGTCTATGTAACCCCTTTACATGGCTTCATGCAGGATAAAAATCTCACATCTGTTACATCTGTCTATCTCTAATTGCATGGACAAGAAGTATGCAGCACATACCCAAGGGATTTTAATGCCACTTGGAATAGAGAATAATGTTCCCTAATGAATATCATCCCTAGTGGTGATTCAGCCAAAGAACCCAATCCTATAACAGCAAAGAGGGGAAGGATGGGAAAGAAATTCAGAAATATATAGTTACTGCCATCCTACTATCAATATATTTTACATATCCATTTATATACATGTATAAAATATGTTTGGAGATATTATAAATATGATTAAACAGCATTCCAGCTTCCTTTCAAAAGATTTTTAGATGCTAAATCATCCTATACCCAAAGAAAGACAAAACAGCTTGCATTTATTCCCCCCTCCATAGCTACTAAAATGTAGAAACACTCAGCACTTTAGAATGAATAAAATATTAACATATAGTAAGATACAATGAACCCTTGGTCATAAGTTCACAGTACTCATAGCTGTTTCATTTGGCTGCACGTACTGCCATGTAATACAATGAAACTGAACACTATCATGAATTTGGTACCAAATTACTATTCCTAGAAAAAGCAATTACAGTGATAACATGATTTTCATGTCATCTCAGGTCTGCATTAAGCAAAAGAAAGAAAACAAAAAGCATGTGATGTCATGATTTTTGCAACAAGAATCAAATTGATTTTTCTGCCAGTACTATAATTTACAAATAGTCTTACAGTAATGAATTGGTTTAACTTCAAATGTCACACAAATATTCCGGAAATGATATCAACTATGTACGTTTGAACCAAATCTACAATGTATGTTACAAGTGAAAGGCAGCTTACAGCAGCAAAACTAAAGTGCACAAACACTACAGTGGCAAAATGGTTCTAAATCATCATCTTAAATTTTGGATGTCACTTGTACAGAATATCAGTGGAAAGCAGAAATCAAATAGTTGAAAGGCTCAAAACATCTTTAAAAAATGTACTTCCCAGGTTTAAAAGAAGTTTTTCTTTGATGATGCAGGTGTGTTTAATATAACCTTCTATCCCTTTTTTTCCTCTTCCAAAAAAAGCCTTCATCATTTCTAACTGAGATTTCTGTGTTGGAAGTTTTACCTTTACACAACTCTGCACAGTGTTAAGTGTTCAGGGCAAACTAGTAAAGCACTGAAGCAGCCAGCTGAAATGCTCAGTCCTTTCCAGGCAGCAGCACTCACCCAGCTGCACTGCTCTGCTCTATGGCCATGCCAAGGGCAGCGTCCAGCTCCTCCAGAGCCCCACTCTCCCATGGACAGGCCCTCAGTCATCCCCACTTGTCATATTCTCAAGGAGTTATTTCGTGTCTCAAGCCCAAAAAATGAATAATGCTCATGGACAATGGAAATTTCTGGTCACCGGCTAGAACACAGATCTTCAGAGAAACTTCCACTGCAAATGCATGAAGGAATTACTTTTCAAAGCTCACCAAGAATTATTTATTAACTGAACTGAACAAACAGAACAGTTTTTGCTCTCCATGCAGGGAAGTATTAGTGCCTAGTTTCTTTCAATATTTATTTAGTGAGCCTATTGCAATCACTATGAAAATAAAGTACATTTCTGTTGGCTTTACCTCCTCGTTCTAGCACATGGTGGTCCATGACACAATGTGATCAGCAACAACTACAAACGTTGGTGGCTACCTGTTCATCTGGAACATTTCTCACTTGACAGCTATGGACATCTGTACTGGTGCCCCTCTGGAAAGAGGGAGCTTGCTCCTGATACATGCCGTGTTTTACATGGCAAACACAGATGATATGCTTTCCATCAGAATCAGAAGTTGATGATTCTACTCCATAAATTCTGGAAACAGTAATGGTATGTACTATTGAGCACAGCACTGACACTGACTTGTGGAAGTACCAAGTATCCGTTCACCAGTATGCCAGCAGAAAGCAGTCAGTTATTACATGAGCACAATTGCTACCTTACTTTGGTTTGACTTTGAGATGTATCATTTACCATGTCAAGAATATCAACATCTTGCTGGTTTCACATTTCTCAACTTCTCTTCTGACCCAATAACATGAAAGAACATTACATTTACCAAACAGCTAGGGCAATCCTAAGGAAAAGTGATGACTCCAAGCCTCAGGCTAACCTCAGAGATTCGGTTTTGTTTGTTTACCACTGAGATCATTCTCATGATACTGCTATAAACAAATAGGTTTTCTGATTGTAGTGTGTTTATAATGGAACCTTGACCCCTTATAGCCTTTAATAATTACAGTACTCAATAATAATTACAGAACTACAATAATTACAGTACTCCATCTTAACTCCTCAAAAAGGTAAGAAAATAACATCCAAATGTGAACCATATTTGTGGAAAATGCCAGATAGAAAACACACTTAGCTCTGGATATGGTTCCACAAGTGTTTAAAGAGAGCAAAACCATGGGATTTTTGCATGTCAGATCTGTTCCTTAATACACACATATACACACCTACACAAATAGCCAACACACTGAGCAAAATGCTTCACAAGCACCATAGCACAGACTGTGAAATCAGAGGATGAAAATTATTTTTGTGGATCATGTGATCCATTTAGTATTTTCAGATCCAGGAAAAAATACGTATTTGAAATTGTATTCTTGAGACAAAATGTTCTGATAGCTTTCTTGACAGAGTTTTCTTAAATCCAGAGCACTAATCTTAAACCTTCTTCACACTGTAAGAAAAAAAAAAAAAGCATGAAAACAAAAAGTTGTTTGTGAAAACAGCTCCAATTCTCTGAAGGAAAGTCCTTCCATGACATTTGCCAGCCTACTTATACAGGGAGAAGACAGAAATCTTCAACAACTGCAGAGAAAAAAACATGTTTTGCATTGTTTTGTTTTGTTTGATGCTTCTGTACATTTTAGATTTTCTAGTGATTCTTAATGAAGAAAACTCAAGAACAGTTCCCTAAGCCCTTTCCAGAAATGCTGCTTCAGCAGCCTGGTAACTGACAGCGACTGAGACTAAAAGTTCATGACTTGAAAAGATCAGGCAGTGATTTTCAACAGCCAAGTGTGCTCCAGCCAATACTCAGTTCAACTGCTATTGAAAACCCCTGGTAAAACTACATGGATCTGGACTAAGATATTAGTGTGTTAAAACAATTTTACTGAATGTTGTTTCCCAACAAAAACATACCACTTCCCTCTTATTTGGAAAAGATGTCTCAATTTACTTTTGAATTACTGTTTTCAAAGAGAAGTCTTTCCCTTCTGTATAGATGTAACTCAGTTACCTAATTAACTTATGAGAAAGCAAGACAACTGAACAACAGCAAACAAGGACCTCAGCAGAGGACTGTCAGCTCCAAAATTAATGCCTCATATTTATTTCCATGGAAACTACAACAGGCAAAAGCAGCAAAATAACACTACTTGATAGAGCACATTCTCTGCTTCAAAGCATTATTTCTTAACAGTCACAACCATTAGCTATGTATTTTCACCAGTGATGAACAACAGTCTGTATTCTGTACTTGTAAAACTGCGCCAGTGGAGGTGAACCACTGTTTTATATCTGCTATGATGGTATCACTGCTAGGAAAATATCTGCCATCTTCCATCTTTCATTGCCATTCATCTGCCAATGTCCATCTTTCATTGGTTGAAACAGATGGAAGTCAGAAGGTGCCAAATCCTGATTACATGGTGGATGTGGTTGGACAGGCCAGTGAAGACTGGCAACGTGCTCCATGGCCTTCAGACTGGTACAGGCCCTGACATTATTGTGTTGCAAGAGACTGTGCTCTTACGTAGCCTGACTGGACGTCCTAGCCTTCCACTTAGCCAGCGTCACAATGTAGTGGTCAGAGCTGATGGTTTGCCCAGGTTTCAGAAAATCTAGAAGGATCACCCCTTTCCAATCCCAAAAGATAGAGCACATCACTTTACCTGCTGAGTGTCTTGAACTTCTATTTTTTTTTATTTTTTAGCGGGGAATTCACATCACCACTCCCTGGACTACACCCTTGTACTGGTTCAATAGGCCCTGACAAACTTGCACAGGATGCTCTTTCTCTTTCTGAGTGAACATTCATAGGACTCACATGGCACAAATACTGTAATATTTCAAAATCATCACCAATATTTCCAATGCACTGAAGCTAATATTCAGCTCTGTACACAGTTCCCCAGTGGTAACCCACCAATTCATGTGGGTGAGCTGATTGAGACAGCTTCATTTTGTGGTGTGACAGTTTTACATGGTCATCACTGTCACCACTGCTGAAATGTAGCACCACCAGCTCACTGTGCTCACATCCACTGTTCGATCTCCATAAACATTCAGCAAGCGTTGATGAATGTCAATGAGTACAACGTCTTTCATGCAAAAGAACTGATTTGCACACCTTTGCTTCATATGCATTTGCTTCATGTGCACTTCTGTGCTTCATGTGCACTTCAGACTGTCCCTCTGCTGCCATTTCTTACACAGCAACAAAACACAATGGAATACTGACAGGAAGGTCCAGCTTCTACTGCCATCCCACCAACATCCACCTCTGACATCGCTGGCCAATGAAATAACATAGAAGGTAATACTTCTGGAGCAGCCCTAGTAAATGAAGTCTTCCCAACATGGTTTGTTGAAAGTGTAACCCAGAATATAGAGAGATTTTGATATTAAGAGGAAAAAAAAAATGCTAAAATTGTTATGAAACAATGCAACTGTTTAGGTTTACTAAGATCAAGAACTACTTCACATACATGAGCACCATACCCATCTGTTTTTGCACAACCCATTTAACATCTCTGTCATGCACATCAGCTCAGCAGGCCACAGATAATTCCTTGTACTTAATCCACATCCATGAGTTTACATTCACAAAACTGTAGTGAAATGATTTGACAATGATTATTTCACTCTGAATCTTCAGGTTACTGTCTTCATCTCATCTACTTGATTAACTGCTGCATCAATGATGTCTACACACACACAGCTGCAGTGCTGAGAAGTTTCCCGACAGCTACACATGTGGTTGCTCATTCTATTTGATAGGAGCATGGCACCACAAGCCATCCCACCGAAGATCAACTTTTTGTATTTATATAGGCTTCCCCTTTCCAAGCCAAAGTTAAATGAAGTTGAAGGCAGCTACAGGACAAACCAAAGTCACAGCAGGATTAGAAGAAGCCATTGTTTTCATGTCAGACATGTTTTTATAATACAGACCATGTCTATTCTTGTTTCTTCATTCTGATCCCCACACCAGCTTTTCAGCAGTCAGCCGACCCTTTCCCACACCACAGTTTTAGAGACTCATAAACTTTATCTTTATTATATTAAAAGAGATTCAAAAATTTTAAAACAGATGTGAAGTCACTCCTGCCAAGAGCCTACACACAGTGTGATTCAATAGGATGTGGGTGCTGTAATGTGCTCAAGACAAGTCATTTTAAAGCTCTGAGCTAAACTCACTGAACAATTATTTCCGTCTAGGAAAACAAAAGCTTAAAATAATTTAAGAGCTTCTATCTGCCTGGGACCATGAGTAGTCTGAAGACCTGACTCGGGACACTTCTCACAGACACGTCCATGGACAGTACCTGTGGATGCACAAGTGAGGAAAAAAATGGATTTTTCTATTTGCTTCTTAAAGCCCTGGAAGGCAAACAGGTCCTGTCACGTATCTCCCAGTGGAAAGAGACACCAGAATGCTGTGTGTAGCTGCAGGCTGCCCCAGCTTTCCCTTCACAGCACAGGGCAGCGTGCTGCTCTCATTCCCCAAACCCCCTCCCTGGGGCAGCTGCAAGCTCTTTCCCTCAGCCCACAGCTCCTGGAACACTCACAGCTTTTTCTCCTTGTGATCTGGGGCTAAGACAACGTTCTTCCCACAAAGCAGAATTGATTCATGTGGCATCAGAACTAATTCTTCTATTTCCTCTCAGCAGCAGTAGCTTTGGTTTCTAACTTTTTGTGTACAATTCTCTATGTGGTGATATCTGTAGAATTTTTTCTGTGTTTCTTGGAATTTATCACTTTCATATGTACACAGCTGAATTTCTGAAACAGCTGAAAATCTTATATAAAACAAATAAAGAGTTGTCTCAAGAAACATTCTTTCCTCAAATAAGGATACAGCTCATCTTGCTTGTCACATTTGTTCGTATGATCATGCGCCTCAGGCGAACAGAGTGAAGAAGAGCACAGACCTGCAGCCAGCACAGAGAGGGCCCTGGAGACAAAGGTGCCACAGCTCTGCACCATCACCTCACTCATATGGGCAGTGGTATGAAGACAAATCCTCTCCTCAGCTGGTTCCCCAGCCCCACACCTGAGAAACTGAGAACTTAAATGGTGACCGTAGCCCTGATTTTGTTCATTACTTACAGGTATTAAGCTCACAGATAATGTTTTTTAAGCACTTTTCTCTAACCCATGTCACATTCTCCAGGTTTCCTCTTATCATTACAGTCTGCAGTTGCACTCAGGCAGTTAAGACCACAACTAAAGGAAAGAAAAACAAATAACTTTGTAATTTCCATTATTTATCTAAGAGATAACACAGATTGTATATATGGGTCAGATGTGAAATCATGTAAAGTTTTCCATATATCCACTGCCTGCATACTATGAATGGCACGGAGCAATGAGATCTTCTGTGGCAGAAAAACAGCTACAGCTCAGTATTCACCATGCACACAGATCCAGGGAGATAGTTAGTATCCAGGGTGTGTATGTTTAGGTTGGAAGAGAGGTGCCAACAGGAGCCTTCCTGTTGGCCAGCAGAAAGCAGATGTTTCCATAACTTTTTCCTCTGAAAGATGGTTCTGAGGAAATAACATGATTTGTACAACCCCATGGGCAATGGAACATGCTGCATCAAAGGTGACCAGAAATTGAATAACAAGTTTTGCATCTGTAAATGCAGGACAGTAAGCTGTAAAGGAAATCCTGTCTAGAAATGAACCGTAAACAACACAGTCTGCATAGTAGTATGCATGCAATAAATGCAAGGAAAGAATTATTACAGGCTGTGGCACAGCTGTGTCCCAGGTCAAGCCCCTGGCTGCAGGAACCTCCTGGTCCAGGCTAACACCAATACCATGTTCTGTCGGTTAGGACAGGTTACAACAAAGAGGAATGTGCAGCATAAATACAGCATGCTAACTAGGATTAAAGTGGCAAATTACAAGGTACAGAACTACCTATGTACAAAACTATAAGGCAGCAGAAACTGGCACAGGGATGTCTGCTGGGCAGGGCAGTGCCCAACACCTGTGCACAGCACCTCTGCTCCCTCCTGCGAGCACTTTCAGCCACACATCTTTGCACCATCAGTCTTTACAATTTGGGTGGTTTTTTTTTTTTTCTTTTTTTTTTTTTTTCCTG